>JAOVVB010000004.1:1466544-1478793 GCA_028570985.1 Heterobranchus longifilis | reverse complement strand
GTTGGCCTTATTAGAGGACATTGTCAATGGCCGAATCCGAAGGGACGCGTTTTTAGGGATCACAGTGATTTTCTGGCACACGAGTGACTGGAGCAACAGATGAAGGTCTGATGAAGCACATTTTCCTTACAGTGTGATGCTCTGGGCGATGTTCTTCATGGAACATGGTAGTTCCCTGTTTGCAGGCATTTCTTTTAGCAAGATGAGGCACCCTGACACATGTAGTTCAGGAACAGTTTGAGGAACATGACAAAGAGTTTGAGGTGTTGAATCACCTAAGGACGAACAAGTGTAATCCATGGGACTTCCACATCACAACTTATACACCTTCACAGGTCTTGTGGAGTCCATGGCTTGATGGCTCAGAGGGGTTTGATAGGTGGCTTTAATTTTATGGCTGATTGGTGCAAAGAACAAATTATTGATAACTATGTTATGTTTAGCAGAAGGATCAATGATAACTAAGTAATTTTGACACAATCAGGTCAAGAATATTTGTGGGTGGTTTAGAGCAAAGGTGTGAGTCATCCCATCTGCTTCCACAGACACTCCACAGGCACCTTGTAATATTTATTAAAATGTTCCTGCTTCTATTCATTAAATCAGAAACAAAATTAAAATTTAAACCACCAGATCCCGAAGATCAATTTATGCAGAATAAAAACACCAAACCTGCACCCATGACCGAGGTGTTCCTATGGCACAAAAGAAAACCCGAATGCTGTTATTTATCAGGACACAAATCTGCGCTGCTGTATGATCAGAGATCTGATTTCTCTCCTGCATGTTTGCGCTGGTGTACTCTCAGAGAACTCAGCAGACTAAAACTCTTTTCGCACTGTGAGCAGACATACGGCTTCTTTCCCGTGTGTATGCGCCGGTGCACTCTTAGAGTGCTCAGCAGACCGAAACTCTTGCCACAAAGTGTGCAGATAAACAGCTCTCCTGCGTGGACGCGCTGATGGATTTGGAGATAGGTCCAGTAATAAAAGCTCTTGCCACACACTAAGCAGGGGAACGGTTTTTCCGCCGTGTGAATGTTCACGTGCGCTTCGAGAGCACGCTTTTTAGTAAAACTCTTTCCACAGCGTGAACAGAGATACAACTTGCGTATTGTCCGAACAGGTGTTTGTTTCTGATTTGGACTCATTTGTACAACGTTTTCAGACCGCGAGCCGTGAAGTGGATTTTCTCCATTGTGAACGCGCTGGTGCTGTTGAAGATGCCCCACTTGGACAAAACTCTTTCCACACTGTAGGCAATGGTACGGTTTCTCTCCGGTGTGGATGCGCTGGTGCACTTTGAGAGAACTCATTAGGCTAAAACTCTTGCCGCACTGGGAGCACACGTGCGGCTTTTCCCCCGTGTGAATGCGCTGATGTATTTGTAGATGCGTCTTGCAGTAAAAAGTCTTCCCACACTGTGGGCACTGGAACGGTCTCTCTCCTGTGTGAATGCGCTGGTGTATTTCCAGATGAGTCCGGCAATAAAAACTCTTTCCACACTGTAAGCAGTGGAACGGTCTCTCTCCGGTGTGCACGCGCTGATGTATTCGGAGGCGGCTCCGGCAATAAAAACTCTTCTCGCAGAGTAAGCACTGGAACGGTTTCTCTCCCGTGTGAATGCGCTGGTGGATCAGGAGTGGACTACGGCAATAAAAACTCTTTCCACACTGGGAGCACTGGTACGGTCTCTCTCCGGTGTGAATGCGGATGTGCGCTTTAAGGCTACCACTTTTGGTAAAACCCTTTCCGCACATCGAGCAGCAATAAGGCTTTTCACCAGTATGAGTGCGCATGTGCGACTTGAGGGTACCATTTTCAGCAAAACTCTTGCCGCACTGCGAACAGTGGTACGGCTTCTCTCCAGTGTGAACGGCCTGGTGACGTTGAAGATGACCCACCTGTGCAAAGCTCTTTCCACAATACGAGCAGTTATAGGGCTTTTCTCCGGTGTGAATGCGCTGGTGTTGTTGGAAATGACCAATTTGCGCAAAGCTCTTCCCGCACTGTGCGCAATTATACGGTTTCTCTCCGGTGTGAACGCGCTGGTGTATTTCAAGATTACTTCGGTACGTAAAACTCTTCCCGCACTGTGAGCACTGATGCCGGTTCTCACCCTTATGAGTGCGCTGGTGCGTTCTGAGATTAGCCTGACGAGTAAAACTCTTTCCACACTGCAAGCATTGATACGGCTTTTCACCAGTGTGAATGCGCTGGTGCTGTTGAAAATGACCCGACTGTACAAAACTCTTACCGCATTCTGAGCAGTGATACGGCTTCTCTCCGGTGTGAATGCGCTGGTGCACGGTCAAACTAGCTTGGTAGCCAAAACTTTTTCCACATTTAGGGCAGGTATACTGCTTATCTCCTGTATAGAGGAGTTGATGAGGTTTGAGATCCATCCCGTGGGTAACACTGTTCCCACGTTCCGGCAATTGAAGGTAAAGTCCTCCGTCCAGGGGTTTGAAAGTGGTAGTAGTCGGGAAATTACCACCACCGGTGGTCGGGTCACGACTGGAGCACGCTCTGGGCATTGTGTTTGCGTATTTAATTTCTCCTGGTTTCTCGTAGTGACACATTTCGATGTGATTGCGGAGGTCAATTTGAGAGGAGTAGGAAAGATGACACAAGGAGCAGGAGAACATGTCCTTGGTTTCGTTCATTTCTAGGGCAGAAACAAACAAAAAAAGGGAAAAAAATACCAATTCAATATGAAAGTAGTGTAAAATGACAGCATTTAATGCATTTTTATTACAGTTATCTATCAGCCAAGGTCGGGAGCTTCAGTTAATGTTCACATCATACACACTTTTCAATCATGATGAGCAGAAAAGAATATAAAGATTTAAAGTCGAAAAACTACAACAGTTGTAGACTTCATCAGGGTCTTTTTCTGTCATCCATGGACAGGAAAAGCAAATCACCCAGTCTTATTCAAGTGTGGGACGATTTTGTGAATGCCTGGATGCTTTTCTGCTCCTCATGGTTGTCAAGAGCAATTATTTGAGTTACCAAACCAATTATGTAATAACCACCCACTGACTGAGTAGGTCTCCCAGTTCTGCTACTAAAACATGCCTCAGTGACCCCTGGCCATCACGACCCTGTCGCTGGTTCACTGGCTCTCTTTCTTTGGAACGCTTTTGGTTTGTCTTGACCACTGCAGACTGGGAACATCCCACAAGAGCTGCAGTTATGGAGTTGCTGATTCAGTCGTCTATCCATCGCATTTTAACCTGTGTCAAAGTCATTCAAAACCTTTACGCTTGTCCATTTTTCCTGCTTACAACACATCAATATCAGGGACAAAAAAACGTTTAATTGATGCCTGATATATTCCGCCCACTTTCAGGTGCCATTGTAAAAAAATTGTGACTGTAGCTACTTTGACAAAGGTCAAATTGTGATGTCTAGACCATTGGATCAGAGCATCTCCAAAACTTATGCGATGTTCCAGGTCTTAGGTCACCACCTGAATGTGCAAAAGTGTACAGGTGTCTTCTGCAGGTAATTTATACAAGTACTGCATGATTTGGAGTTAAGTGTGTGTGTGTGTGTGTGTGTGTGTGTGTGTGTGTGTGTGTGTGTGTGTGTGTGTGTGTGTGTGTGGAATTGTACTTCATCAGAAATAAACCTCATTTTAAGGTTTCTTTTTCTTTTTCTGTTCTAGGGAGGCCATCTGTCCCAGGTTTCCCAAAAGAGAAATTTAATTTCCAAGGAATTGTAGTGTCCCATTTTGTAACATGGCTCATTTTTTTAAATACAGCTGTATTGTATAACTACTCCACAACCAATTCAGATCTGGTTACCAGTGACCATTGGTCACTTTGGCGAGTAGCTAACAACAACTACAACTTTAATAAGACGTGTGTGCTCGATTAACAATATGAAACACTGATATAAGACAGGGATGCAGCTGGGATCTTATTTTCCCTCTGGTCAATTACGCCAAGTCTTGTAATCAGTTACCCTGAGCAATGTACTGTATCTGGTGCACCCAAGTTTCTAGTTTATCAAGATCTAGTGATCTACGGAAAACAAAACTTATTGATAAAATTTCAGTTCCTCTCCTTAAGATTCGCAAAAAAACTTTTCTAATACTTCTGTGCTTTGTTTTGCACAAAACCTTTTCAGCAGTGTGAGCTACAGTAGTTCTTCTATTGGATCGGACTACAAGGGCCCAGCCATCGCTCTGACCCAGTTGTCTAGAAATCACAATGTGGCCCTTGTCACAGCAGCTCCAGTTACAATATCTCGTTACAACGGCACCTGGAAGTGAGTGGGATATATTTGGGCAGCAAGTGAGGATTTTGTCCCACAAGTTGATGTCTTGGATGGAGAAACAATGAGCAAGAGTAAGGATTTGATCCACTTTGACAAGGGCCAGATGGTTATGTCTAGACGACTGGGTCAGAGCAACTCCAAAACTGCAGCTCTTGTGAGATGTTCCCAGGCTGCACAAGAACCTAAGATTGCACAAGGAAGGAGAACCGGTGAACCAGTGACAGGACAGGCTGACCTGTGTAGTCCGATCCAACAGAAGAGCTACTGTAGATCAAACTTCTGAAAAAGTGAATGCTGGCTCTGATAGATAGGAATCAAAACACACAGCGCAAAATGAGGAGCTAATCAATAACAGCCGGGTCCTCAGAGTGTTGTAGCTGATCAGTGTGTGTTCTTACAGTTCGCAAAATGAATTTATCACTTTGATCTTTTATAATAAGTTTTAAGTTACAATAAGCACTTTTGTCATTCCTTAAGGATGTCCAAAAATGCTATCTAAAGACTATGTCTTAATATTTAATATTTTCTTTGATGCATTTTTTTAAATATTTTTTTATGGAAATTTCTATTTTTGTCTTGGATTGCACAAGAGATGAGAAAGTTCACATTAGTTTAATGTCACAAGAGTTCTATAATTTTTCCTTAACGATTTTATAAAGTCTTCAAATTCACAATTTATAACTACTAACACATTCCATATTTTTTAATGATAGAAAAATTATATATCATTATAAAGCTTTTTTCTTCTCCACAAGCTCTTTCTTCCGATGTAAAATAAACTCCCAAACTAAATAACCCTGTCTATTATTAAATACAAATAAAACTTAAGTTGCACTGGATGTGACAAAACACTGGTGGCCAAAAGTATTCAGACATTCCAGAAGCGAAATTCTTATTTATTTATTTATTTTTTTAAATAAGGACATTCAAGATGGCTATATACAACAATCAATATTTAGTATGAACTCGCGTATCCTTCAGAACTGGCTGGATCCGGCTGAGCGTAGAGTCAGACAGACGTCTGCAGGTCCTGTAGATCCAGAAGACGGTCTCCGGTCTTCACCATCATCCAGCAGTGTGCTACAGGGTTTAAGGGTTTAGGTTTAACCTGAACACCGTTTTCACACACACACACACACACACACACACACACACAGCTTTTCCTGAGAAGTATATCTGTCTGAAAAAAAGTATAAATATTTGACACGAGGCATGTGCTGTCCTAATACCTTTGGCCACCACTGAATGTCGTGCAAAAATAATATGTAAAAAAAAAATATTTTTTTTTTATTATTTGTGCATTCTGCAATTAAAAACCACAAATCAAAGGAATCTTCTTACACATTTCTGGTGATGAGCAGAAGGAGCTCAAGAACACACTTAGCTCTGTGTAACACCACAACAAGCTGATGTTTTATTATATCCACAGGATCATAAAGAGATTCCAGACCTGCATCAACCCTTAATGATGTCTCTAAGAGACAGATACTCTGTCTGTCTGTCTGTCTGTCTGTCTGCGTTTTTCTATTTATTTATTTATTTATTTTTATTCATTTCTTTTGGCAGAAACCCAAGCAGCAGCTCGAAAGCCCGGTCTCACTTCCACTTACCTCCTAATTTAGAGTTTAACACTTTAAACCAGATGAGAAACTCTGAGTTGTTGTTGTTTTTTCCAGCTCCTTGAGGCTTTTAATCGTCGCAGTGGAGCGACGCAGAAATGTTTTCATGTAGAGATGCTGAGCTCGGCTCGGGAAATAACCGCAGCTCTACCGCCACCTGCTGGACTGGATGATATGGGCGAAATTATTGTACAATATGTACAGTAAGATAAACCTTTATAAGATAAACCTTTATTAGTCCCACAAGTGGGAAATTTGTTTTGCCACGGCAGCAAGTGGAAATTTAAGAAACAACTTAATAAAGTAAAATAAAATAAAAATAGAAATAGGGGAAAAAAATAAAATAAAATAAAAAATACTAACAGTATAAATGTACACTATACAATCTGGCTATAAAATATGGACATCTGTCTAGTAAAAAATATTTACATAAATATATATTTAGACTATAAGTAAACACAGTTGACTAAGTAATATGCTTGTACCCAATGAGTATACGTATACATACAGAGAGTGAAGGACAGGCATTTACAATAATATTCTAAATGTTTTAGATGTTTTAAATTGCACTTTGCCCAGTTATGGTGGTTCCCCGAGACGGAAAGAAAAATTGCACGTTCCACCATAGTTTTGCACATGACTAGAGATATTGCACATCACTATAATGTTTAAAATGTTCCGTCATAATATTGCACATAACTACAATGGTGTATTTGATGTGTGTGTTTGGGAGCATCGAGATTTTATTTCATTATACATCTGAGCAGCTGAGGGTTAAGAGTCTTGCTCAAAGGCCCAACAGTGGCAAATTGGTAATGCTGGGATTTGAACCTGGGACCGTCTGATCAGCACAGTGCAATGCATAGACCACTGAGCTACCCCCTACCCTCCTTTCTTGCTACCCTGCTTGCTTTCTAAATAAAAACCTAGTGCATAATGATCCATTAATTATTTTCCTTCATTTAAATTCATAAAGTTATCTGTGTAGGCGGCACGATGGCTGAGTGGTTTGATTTTTCTCTTCACATCTGTGTGCGTGGAGTTGGCATGTTTTCCTCGTGTTTGGTGGGTTACCTCCGGGTATTCCACTTTCCTTCACGCAGACCAAAGACATGCAGATTAGGCTGATTGGAGTTCCCAAAAGTGTGTGAACGAGTGTGTGTGTGTGTGTGTGTGCTCAGCGATGGATTGGCACCCTGTCCAGGGTGTATTCTGCCTCGAGCCCTAAGTCTCCTGTGATAGACTCCTGGACCCCCCCGACCCTGTATACAGGATAAAGCGGTATAGACGATGAGTGTGTGAGTGTTTTCTACATAGGCATGATGGCATCTCACACGCTTCACCCTGGAGAGAACACACACTGGGAGGTTCTAGCAACTCCTACACACACACACATATACTGAGTTTAGGATTCCTGGATCTGGCAACCCGTTTTAAAAGGACTGCGATTTGTTTTTACGGAACTACTTTCGTGTTCCTCCGAGTACGGGGTAGTAGTTCTTATCCGACTGTTTTATCATTTATTTCCATTTTATTTTGAGAACTAAATTAACAACGTGTCATTTTAAAACCCATAGGATTTTATTTGTACGATGATGTCGCGTGTTTTGTGCTACATTTAGCAGCAGTAAAGTTGCAGGTTTCGACACCGGGCTGATGTCCGGCCTTCCCTTGTTCATGGCCGGCCGCCATCTTGGATTTTAATGTTTTTACTGTAGCTAAGTTAGATATATGTTTAGCATTATTTCTTAGGAGTTTAATTACTTCGAATTTGGATCATATTACAAGATTCAGGTCTGATTCGCCATGGCAGCCATTGACTAAGTGAGTATTTTATTCCTGACAACTTAAAAAATGCCGAGTTAGCCAGGTAGCCTAGGAAGCTAACTGATAATTAGCGAGCTAATGCGCTAAATGCTTAGCAACCAAACCGCGGTGTTTATATTTACTAAACATTTACTAAGATTTCTTTTATATAAGCTGTACATATTATTAATTTACAACCTCACTGATTATAATCGGTGACCATCAGACAGTTAACTCTACTAATACCTAAATTAAACTAACTAGCCGGTATCTAGCTAGCAAGGTTTGCTAGCTAGGTAGCTAGCTAGCTAGCTTGCTAGCTAAGTTTAACCTGCTTGGCAAAACCGTAGCTGTTTATTATTATTATTATTATTATTATTATTATTATTATCAAATTGAAATTCAAGTTAGTAGGTAATAATACATTCGTAAATTCGTCACGTATTTAAATAAAAATAAAATACAGCTCATGCCCTGGGTATTTTCTTTTTACATAACTAGCAAGCTATAGATGTCACTTTTTTAATTAACTACAAATTGCATCCAGTTTATTTTATTTATTCGTTCTGTTATTTAACAACACACACAGTTCCGACTTAGAAATATAATATTCAGTTTTATTAGTACTGTCAGTGTGTTTTGTTGTTTGTTTGTGTAAAGGGTGGAGTTTTTCAGTAGTAGCAAAATGTTTTGTAAAAAAATAATAATAATGATTGTTTAACTATTATGAGTAGCAAAGCCACAATATAAATATTTATATTCTACACGTAATTCGAAAAACTTTTTTTTTTTTTTTTTTTGGTTTAAAGATTTGATCCAGGACCATCTGTACACCTGTAGCCTAAACATAATGCCAGGGTCTATGGATATTTACAAGTGGGCAAAATACAAAACGCCCACGCCACACCCTGTTCTCAAAAATACACTAATTATTTACTTTGTCATTTTCAGAGTGATTATTTATTTTTTGACATAATGTTACCATGACAGCCATGTTTTTTTATTTCCTTCCCTTTTGTAGTCATATTAAATATTTGGGAAACTCTGGGTCATGACGTTTGTCTTGTCTTGTCATCGTCTCTCCCTCAGCACAGAGACTCGATGCGACTGACGCGGGCGCTCTGTGGGTATGAAGTGGATGGGAGAATCCAAGAAGAACATGGTAGTAAATGGCAGACGACATGGCAGCAGGTTCAGCGACCAGCCGGGGAGCCAAAGCCGCGCTCAGCATCCGCGTCACAGCAAGAGCTCGCTCAGCAGCCGGAGATGCAGCCGCCGTGAGTCGCTTTTTTTCACCGTACGCCCGAAATACTCACATCTGAGATAGTGTAGTGAAAAATCCAAATAATACGATTTATGGAAGTCAGAGTAACTACAGTGTACATGCAATTGTGCATATTAGCAAAAAAAAAAAAAAAACCTAGATGAAATACAAACTAGTGCTTTTATTTTCACTAGAAGTTGTAGCTAGCCTTTTGGCTGCTCCCGCCAGGGTGTCTAATAATTAACCAAAATAAAATAAATATTGTAAATATCAATACGTTATTGATGTAATGGTTGTATACATTATACAAACATTACATTTTAATGTTAAATAAAATGTTAAATAAATAAACAAATTGTATAACAAATTAATTTGTGAAAGAATAAAAAGAAGTTTAGTGCATCTGTATAAACTAATAACAATAATAAATAAATACACACTTTTTTGTAATTTCTATGTTTTTCCCCCCTAAAATGTTTACAAAATGTCTTACTGAAGAAGAATGAAGGAATGAGTCTAAGCAGGGGTTTTTTTTCTTTCTTTTTTATTTGTCCGCTCAGGTTTCAACGGTGGTTCGATGGAGGCAGAAAGGCGTCATGTCCCATCGTCAGGAATGACCGCTAAGGAGCTGTGTGAGAACGATGACCTGACCACCAGCCTCATCCTCGATCCATACCTCGGCTTCCAGACCCATAAGATGAACACCAGGTCGCCCACTACCATCTATCTATATATATATTAAAGTTTATTTCATTTATGGAACGCTGACTAACCTTTTCAGACACAAACAAACACCCTGAAAATTAAAACAATTTATTAATTTAATTTATTTATTAAATAAAATCTGTAGCCATACAATGGGTAAAAAAAAAGAAATGCTAGATTATAGTGTAAGATTTAATAGGGAGCCACTTGACAGAAAATATTATAATTTTGTAAGTAATATATAATAAACTCCTGTAGAAAGAAAAATAGTGTATATATAATATTTATTTATATATACACACACATATGTAGTGTATATATAAATAAATATTATATATACACTATTTTTTTGTAAAATATACATAATGTAAGTGTTTATTAATACTTAAATTTAAATTTCTATTAAAAATCTCTAAAATAACACTTGTAGTAATGGTCTGTGTTTAGGAATAAAAAGAAATTACTTTCACTGTGTTCGAAAAATTTTTAGATTGTGGTCGAAAATATTTAACATAAAAAAGTTGTAAAAATAAAGAAACATGTTTTAAAAGAAAATGCTAGGGCATGTATTTGAATATTTTTTTTTCTTACATCATATTTTTTTAGTGACAATTTGTGAAATTATGTGAAATTACAATTTTAAAAGAATTTATAATTTAATATTAAAGTTTCCATACATAGGGGAAAGTAACAGTTTTTTTAAAATAGATTTTTAGATCAAAGGAGAAACTATTGAAATCATTCTCACGGCTGGATCAGAACGCCGCCACTAGTGTTAATTCCCGCTCTGTATGCAGGTTTTTGTGACGTGTAGTCCCGTAGTGAGAGTCAAAGTCATCTGGAGAGTCTTAATGTTCCCAAAAACATCCCGATTCTCTGTTGTGAACACAGACACTGTGTATGAACTGCCGGACGATTCCTGTGTTCTGATTTTATTCCGCCCAGATTTCGACCCATTAAAGGAAGACAAGATGAGCTGAAGGAGATTCTAGAGAGTTTTAAGAAAGACAACGACCTTGAGAAAGCTTTCGAAGCTTTAACTTGTGGAGATTCCTCCAGGAATCATCTTCTGTCCAAGACGAAGGCTCAGGAGAAACTCTTCAAGCAGCATGTATGTGGTTTATTATTTTTAGTTATTATTATTATTATTATTATTTTTTACACCTGATGATGATAATGATGAGGTTTGGGTGTGTTTATTATTTCTTTTCTGTATTTTGGTTAGGTCTTCGTTTATCTGCGATTGTTTGCGAGTGACAGCGGGTTTGAGATTTTGCCCTGCAACCGATATTCATCCGAGCAAAACGGAGCCAAAATAGTCGCGACGAAAGAATGGTACGAGTATAACGTTGACGTGCCCTCCATGTGAACTTGTGCTTGTGTGAGATCTCTTACTGTATTTTACCTGTTGTACAGGAAGAGGAACGATAAGATCGAGTACCTGGTGGGATGCATTGCCGAGCTGTCGGCTAGCGAGGAGAACATGCTATTACGCCACGGGGAGAACGACTTCAGCGTCATGTACTCCACCCGCAAGAACTGCGCTCAGCTCTGGCTCGGACCCGCTGCTTTCATCAACCACGGTATTAACCATAAACCCAAACTTATCATGGCTGAAAACGGTTGTGAATACAATCGACTAAATCTTTTACTTTCTCGTTTCAGACTGTAGGCCGAATTGCAAGGTAACCATTTTATTTTTATTATTTTTAATGATAAAATATCATATCATGTCCTTCGTAACAGGAAGGCTCATAAACACTGTTGTATATCTTTGTTTTTTTTCCCCCTCATTTTTCTTTTAATCAGTTTGTATCGACGGGGCGTGACACAGCTTGCGTCAAAGTTCTCCGAGATATCGAACCCGGGGAGGAAATCTCCTGTTACTACGGCGACGGTTTCTTCGGAGAAAACAACGAGTTTTGCGAATGCTACACGTGTGAAAGGTTAACTCACGAATCTTTATTTGCTTTCTAACGTGTCATGAGAGTGAAGTGTTTTGACACACGCCAAATTAACACCCGTGTCGTTTTTTTTATTTTCCCAGACGTGGCACTGGTGCTTTCAAATCAAAACTAGGACTTCCTGTGGCGGTTCCTGTTATCAATAGCAAATACGGCTTGAGAGAGACCGACCGTCGACTCAACAGACTGAAGAAGCTGGGAGAAGGGAGTCAGAACTCCGACGTCCATTCCGTCAGCTCACACACCGACGCAGACACTCAGGATTCACCAAAAACACATTCATGTAAGATCAGACAGCAAAATCATAGCTGTAGACTGAACACCAGAAAACGTTAAAGGCAGACCTTCAGGTTGTTCTTTGAATACACCGCGAGTCCACTAGGGGGCAGAAATGTTACAGATGTTCTGCAGTGAATTATACAACATTCATTCCGACCGAATAATCTAATTGATTGGAGGAGAGATGTTCCACAAGTAGTGATAATAGAGCACAACAGCACTGGGATGTTAAACTATATGTATGACTGGGTGTCCCAGGTGTTGTCCAGTGGTTAATGACACTAACCGTGTGTCTCAGCGTGGGTGAGAGTAGGTCTGTACGGTCC
>JAOVVB010000004.1:1440538-1454291 GCA_028570985.1 Heterobranchus longifilis | reverse complement strand
TTTTTACATGTTTCATATTTGTCCAAAGTTTCATTTTTTTGGTCTTGAACGGAATAATTCGAGACCGATTCACGTAGATGCAATAAGAAGACACAGTCACTAGAAATAAGAAAAACACACATACATACACATATTACAAACTCTATAAAAAATTTAAGGAGTTGCATCCAAAAACAACAGTGCTTTATTTCGCGATGTTGAGATTTCATGCGTTAGATTTGAGCGAAACTCAATACTGGCTCTCCTGCGTTCCAAACTGACGATCTGTTCATTGAACCACTTTGACGGTTCTGTTGAATCAGTAACGCCTCCATTTTTTTCCCACGCAACTTTTTGCACCCATCCAAGTAAAAATGGGTGCTAAAACTTATTGGAACTCAAAACATTCCTAGCTTTCTGACTTTACAAAATTAAAAGAGAGCCGAAACCAAGTATTAAATGAGACTTTTTTCCCCCTCTGAGACGCTTTACGAGACTAAAATAAAACCTGTCTTTATGCCGCACAGTCCATTTTCAGACAGATGTTCCTTTATCACTTCCTTTTTTAAATACTAATTTTAAACACATTGTGTAATCCTGTACTGTGTGCTCAGTTTATTATGGCTGTTTTTTCACTTGGCGTATTTATTTTTACCCCCAGCGCGTGCTTGTCATGTTATCCCGCAGGAATCAGCTGATTTTAAAAGGCGCTGATGATGTTTTTTGTTCATTTCGGTCACATTAGAGCTTCCACAAGTTAAAACAAATTGTGTGTGGGTGCGTGTGTTTTTTTACTTCCTGACCAATCTGATCACAAGTTGCGGGGCAAGAAGCAACATGTTGGTGGTACAGCGAAGACAAACAACCTTCCCATCTTCCTTATTGCATCTGATTAGAGCGAGCTGAGGCCAAGTGTGAAAACAACCTGTGTGTGTGTGTGTGCGTGTGTGCGTGCTTTCTGACTCGCACGACATTCATGGTTTACCGTAGCTCTTCTATCAGGACCAAACGCAGTCTGAGTTGTGTAGCACTTCGTCTGTATGGACACTTTCAGTTTCATCATGTGATGGCGTACAGGTGCAGAGTGATGAGTTTGGGAATGCAGGGGAGTTTCTGCTTAGGGCTTCTTCAGATATTTTTCCTCAACATGATCTCATTTGTGCACTGAGTTAAAAAAAAAAAAAATCCCATGTTAGAGATTCAAATGTGTGTGTGTGTGTGTGTGTATAGCAGATTAACTAATGGTGTACAATTATCCAGTGTGTGGACTTCAGACCTGCCAACCATTACATCACCATTAAAGCACCATCCGGCCTCTTCCGCATGCAAGCGCTTACAGTATTGTGTCGCCGTGATAGACAGGACAGAAATAGTAAGCCCCGCCCATGTTGAGCACTTCGGATTCCCTGGCCATTGATGGGAAGTGAAATTGTTATCGCACTTAACATCTAATACGGGAATTAAGAGTCATGACTTAAAAATACATTACAGTCATTTTCATCTGCTCAATAAATAAAAAAGATGAGCCAATCAGTAAACAAGTCTGTAATGACTGACACCTGCATAAGTGTTTTGAAACTCTCTGATATTACCTGTACCTCTGGAAGCTCCGCCCCTTCTCCAATGGCTAGCTTACATTCCATCATGGAACATGAAGATTATTTAAGTTTGTTAATGTGAGCTTAAATCAAAACAATAGTTGTGTATGACTTATTAGTTCCCATGAGGGGCGTTCAAGTCACCTCGCTCCGAGACATTTTCACATTAAAGGAGTTCCAGACGTGAAACAGACAAGGCAGTCCGATCGATCATGGCTCCAGCGTACTGAGAAAACTTTCTTGATGGTGTCCAAGCTCTAGTGAAACACTGGGATAAGTGCATTAGTGTAGCAGGTGATTATATAGAAAAGTAAAGAGTTTTTACTCTCAGAACCATGATCTGTTATTCTGTACAATCAAAAGTCCCGGTTTGACTTGAACACCCCTTGTAGTAGTAGTATTAGTATAATTATAATAATAAGAATAATAATTATTAAATATTTTCATTCGGGTGATTAAAGGGGAAAAGCTAGCTATTGGTCTGTTTTCAGTTCATATATAAACCCCCAACATTTTACATACATGCTTAGTTATAAATTGTAGAATAGTTTCTACATTGGAAATGTGATTTACTCGATTACACATTATTCTTCTTTAAGGTTGGCAGGTCTGATATACCGTGATGGATTGGCGCCCTGTCCAGGGTGTACCCCGCCTCGTGCCCTCAGTCTCCTGGGATAGGCTCCAGGTACCCGCGACCCTGGATACAGGATAAAGCGGTATAGAAGATGAGTGAGTGAGAGGTCTGATATATTAAACTGTCATTTACATTTATTCATTTGGAATATATCTGTTATTACAGCCGAATTTTAATGACGATTGTGGTAGCTTTAATGTCAAAATATGAAAATGTCAATTGTTGATCTGGTCTTTAAACAATCAGAAATGGACACTGATGCATCTGGATCTAGTTTTAATGCAGAGTTTGTTAAAATAAGCTCAGTTTCCATACACCGGACGAGGGTCTTGCATCGTTCACCGTTGTTTCATTTGTGAACGGAGCGTTTCGAGCATAAACTGCGTTAGTCTGTGAGTGTTATGAACGAGAACAGTGTGGAAGTTAGTATTATCTGTATTCGTTAGTAAGGATGTTCATGATGAGCGTAGAGCACGGATCAGGATAGAGCTTTGATTTGTGAGTTGATGTAAAACACATTTATTTTTTTTTGCGCTTTTTTATTTTGGAGATTGTGCTGCGTAGTCGTAGTGTAGCAGTACAAATGTAGCATTAATGAAATCTATAAATACGACGAATAATGGGAAGGAAAAGGTTTTTAACGTTCGTGCTGTGTGTCGTATCTAATTCAAGCCTTTAACACTTTGTCAGCATCAGTGTTTACATCATTTCTACGATAACCTGCTGCTCTTGGACAAATAGGCAGTTTATGATTCAAATATACTATAATTATATAAAGCGTTCTAGTTGACGTAGATGAGTGATTAAACGTTTTGCTCTTGTTTTAGGTCAGTGTAAATCGATATCCATTTCATCAGGCCAGATTAAAAGGTTATTAAATGGTCAATGAATAACAGGAGTTTAGGAATAAAAAGCTGCATTTGTTTTCTTCTGGCTCAGCAATTTTTTTGTCAATTTATTTCTATTTAACATGTCTTTCTTTTCTTTTTCTTTTCAAGTCATGTTCAATGAATGGACTTACGCTTATTTGTTTGTTGGTTTTTTCAAAATTGCATGGTTTTTATTTAGTCATAAGACGGGTTACATCTCAGTAAGTACAACCAAGTACAGTACTATGAATAACGTTAACTTTAAACAAAGTACTAAATAATAACCAGGATGTGTTTGAATATGTTTTATATCTACATCTGTGTTTGAATGAAAAGCTCAAATAAATCAGCATGATGGTACATATTTACATTATTGTACTATAACATGAAACTTGTCCAGTCATCATAAAGGGATTTTAAAAAAATTATTTGTTTCTGGCTACCAAAAAAAAAAGGAAAGTAAAAAAAATAGATATCTCTGTCTGATTTGTATAAAACCAAAAATCTGACCGTGACTTTACACAACTTGGAGGTTAATGTGTGTTGAATTCGTGTTGTACGGTTGCTTCGCACGGTGACTTTTTCCGCCATGAGCACAGTGTGCTTTCACAAATACGACACGGCCGTTACTCTGCCTCTTTACTCCTGATTGTGTTTTGTTTTGGGAAAAAAAACTCATGTACATACGAGCCTACGTAGAGTTCTGTATATACTTTTGTAGCAGGAATGTGAAGTGCTTCTGAAATAAAGATACAGTTTTGCAAATGCCTTCAGTTTCAAGTTTGGGTTTTAGTTTTTTGGGGTCTGTTCAATGTGCTTAGTGTGTTTACAGGAAATGGAAACGTTTCCCTGAAACCACTCGGCGTATTAATAGACACAGAGGAAACACAGAGCCACTGGGATTGATGTGTTCTTTTCCCAGATCCTACCAGGAGGCACCGGCTGTTTCTGTCTCATGAGAACCTACAAGCTATCGTTACAGAGCTCCTCCTCATTCCTGATAACGGCGATGTCAGGATGAACTCAGCATGATGACCTTGACGGGGTTTTTCCTCATCCTGTTCTCAAACATCATGCCCTCTCGGAAGCTTTTCCGTTTCGATTATGTGTCATGATATCCATTCATTTACAAATAGCACAATATGTATTCAATTCACATATTCTTTAACGAACCAAGTCATGTGACTTGACATCATCCGATTTCTAATCTTAAAAATTTTTTTTTTATTTATTTGTACTATTTTTAAAAAATAGCTATTTGGGTGTTTTTTTAGTCCACTAGTATAGCTCGCAACATACTACATGTTATGAGTGTTTAGTAACATTTTTGGGGTGCCATATTGAATGTTTAACGCCCACTGCTGTTTGCGAATTAGAGATTACATTAAATTACATATAAAATGAATCTTATGTTTTTCATTTTAATGACACAGCGAATCATCAATCACCTCCTACAGCCTGAGAAGAACTTTGCTCACACTGCTGTTTTCATCTTTACTAAACCTACTATTATAATTCACTGCAACTGTAACACTGGTGTTACTTCCTGGAATCTTCTTGTGAAAACGAATGAATTGGCATTTTTAATTTCCCAGATTTTCTCCCCAATTGAGTCGTGCTAAACAGACGGCTAGGTCCGCCGCTTCATTCGACAGCTACAGATCCAGGAGTGGGAGAGGCTGTTCAGTACGTCCTGCGAGACACGTGAAGCCACCAAAAACATCTCTTTAAGTGACTGCTCATGCTGTGGGACGGAATGGTGTAATATGAAAGGATGAAACTCCTATCCACACCCTTCTCTCCGTACAGTACATCAGCTGATGTCCACATTTGGTTAGCGACTGATAACTGGAGAGAGACTGATAACTAGCGACTGGAGAGAGATTGAGATTTTCCCTCACACGCGGAGAGCAGCAAGTTTAGCTCTCTTGGAACTCCTTGTGATCTCAGCACCATGGGACAAATAATTTTGGTTTGCACCACTCAGGAACATATTTTCTTGTTTGTTTTAAACTTTCACACCAATTAGCAGTTTCCTACATTAATCATAATGCCATTTGGCTGCCCAGCTCTACCCTCTTATTCAGTAGTAATGTATCACCGCCTTGGTATCACTGTTGTCCAAACCTCGGGTCATTTTCCTCAATTCAATATCTCACAGTGTCCTCCATTGTTTCAATCAATCTAATCTTCATTCATTCATACGTTTTACACACAATCACACACTCATTCACACTTTGACACACTATGGGCAATTTGGGAACACCAATCAGCCTAATCTGCATGTCTATGGACTATGGAAGGAAACCCACCAAGAACGGGGAGGACATGCAAACTCCACACACACACACACACACACACACACACTCCGAGGCAGGAATCAAACCCTCGACCCTGGAGGTGTGAAGCCACAGTGGTGCCTTCTACGTATTTTCTTCATCTTAAAGATTAGTTATCATTCTACTGTACCTCTGTCCTTTTGATGCAAAGGAGACAAATCAAAACCTACAGTCGATTAGGTAAGTCGTAATATCGTTAAATGAAAGAAATAAAACTTTGTTCATTTAAGCAGGATGTTTTGCCGCCTCTCATGTAGCTGGCTAGTTGACTTAAACTTAAACACTATATGCTGACACACACTACTTAAAGTAATGGTAAAAGTTGGGAATCATTAAAAACAAAATAGATATACAGTTTAGTACATAATATAAATGATGTAGCTACATTGGAATACACTCACTTCAACATTTAATGTTAAATTTGGTGTGAGAGAGTAGCAGCTAGCGCTAGCTAGCTTCCTATCAACTTCCATATACCAACTGAATACCTAAGTACTGTACATATGTCATGTCTATATTACTTAAGTAGTTTCATTAGTGAATACTTTTTACTCCACTAAAACATACACAAATATCTGTACTCTTACTTCACTACTGTTCTGCATGGCGTTGCGTTACCTAACCACAGAGGTGTGTGGCATTTTAAAGCAGGAATTTCACCACCCGCTGACTATTGTGTAATTGTGTGACTGGCCTTTCCTTCAAAACACACCTCATAACGCAACAGGTGTGTGAAATCCGAAGTGGAGTTGGTTGGAGACAGCAATGAAAACAAGTGTGCAGTCAACTCGCTGCTGTTCCCTTACGCTGCTCCAATGATTCGGCAGCCGCTAGTTCTTCCTGTCGTACGTGCTGTCGCTGTAGGCATGTCACAGTCTGATCCGGGGTTCCATTCATTTATCGTATGTACCATTGCTGTAGACACTCTGTAGTCTGATCCGAGGTTTCAGTAGCTATGAGTACCCTTTTTCGCCATAGACGATTCTGACCACTGGTAGAGTCAGCAAGGATCACCTGCGATACGCTATGAGCTCGGCCTGACAAACCCTTTTTCGCCATAGACGATGCTGCCTACTGTTACAGTCGGTGAGGATCATTTGTGACATGCTCACAGTATGACATAAAAGTTGATAATGAAGCTGCCTACGTGTGACACACCTACAGTATGATGGGGCTTCCCGTGTGTACTATTATGTCATAATGTGACAAACACCTGTGACACGTGATGGTACCGCAAACACCACCCTAACAGGCGCAGTTTCTGTTTTTTAACCAGAGAGATTTATAATCTGTAGACGCTGCTTAATCAGGCCAGCTACCAAAGATTCAGCTGTCACGCTCATCTACAAGGTCGACACCCTCTCGCTTTTTCGTAAGTCGATCCGCTGCACTCGTACATCTGCACTGCATTCTGGGGAACATTTGTATAAGTGCAACTTTGTATCACTGACATTCCAAATGATATTTTTGTTAATCTTTCTTCTGGTTCTATAGTGGGGTCGCCATCAGATTCGCACAAAACTTTGTCACAGGTTTTTTTTTAAAAATAATTTTATGCCGGATGCCCTTCCTGATGTTATTCTTACACTTTTATCCGGGCTTGGGACCAGCACTGAGCCCAGTGGTTGGGGTTTGGGGCATTGGTTGGGAATCGAACCAGAGCCTTCTACATATTGAAGTTAATTAAAATAAAATAATGCACCAGGATGGATTTTCCCCTTTTTTTTAAACGATGATGCATGTACATGGGATTGGACTTGTATGAGCAGTGTGTGTAG
The DNA here is from genome assembly GCA_028570985.1 of Heterobranchus longifilis. Classification (NCBI taxonomy): domain Eukaryota; kingdom Metazoa; phylum Chordata; class Actinopteri; order Siluriformes; family Clariidae; genus Heterobranchus; species Heterobranchus longifilis. Next base: position 1,447,091 of record JAOVVB010000004.1, on the reverse strand, counting down.
GCAAGTTATATAACATGCTGTAAGTCATGTACAGTGCGTTGTCACGGTCAACGCGTGGGCAGGCGTGCATGCATGGATCAGCTCGTGTGTGTGTGTGTGTGTGTGTGCGCGCGCGCGTTTCCGTGGTGACGGTGCTCTGCCGCATGGTGGAGAGCGCGAGCGCTTCGGCCGTGGGAGTGAGTTCAGCGACTCTGCCACATTGTGCATGTGTGTGAGAGTGTGTTAGTGTGTGTGAGTGTTCAGGAGTCGCTCAACAACGCAGCAGCGCGCGACTGACAGCTGTAGGACTCTTTATCCAGAAGAAAAGAACAAAAGAATAAAACGTGAGTATCGCAAACGACATGCACTAAATAGAGGATTATTAAACTTTTGGAAAGTTTTTTTTTTTTTGTTGTTGTGCTGCATTGATGTGTTCGCTGTTTTACGCGCGTTATTATCCTTTTTTTTTTGGTTGTTGCTTTGAGAGAGAGAGAGTGCGCGCGCGCGCGAGAGAGAGAGAGAGTGCGCGAGAGAGACGCTGATGTGGCGCGAGCAGCGCGCGAGCCCCCCATAGTTATCTTCTGAGGTAACAATTAAAACGTGTAAAGCTCGACGTGTAGCCCGTCTCCCACAAACGTGTACATGTGTAGTCGTGTAAGATCAGACGATTTTTTAAAATATATATATATATGTATGTTTGTATATCATTTTGTACTGGTTTATTTTCGTCTTTGTGACAGACGACGCCAAATTCGTGCTGTAACCTGTGGGAGGATCATGTCTTCAGTTTACAGAACTCATTCTCCTTATACATTCTTTCTATATAAAACTTCCCAAAGTTGTTATCTGATAGCATGTTCACCTGTCTGTTATCCACCGTTAAAACTCATCAGCCTAAATAAAGAATAACAAGATTTAAGTGACATTTTGTCCTGAGTTCGTCAATATCACGAAAAGAAAATCATCTCACGATACTTGAGGTCTGCGGCGATACATAATGCTCGGATAATTCACGATATTTGCTTTTCCTAATATGATATCTCCTGTATTAATAACTATAATAACTATGTAGCTATGTTTTTCAACAGTGATTACTAACACCAAGGTAATGAAGGAAAAGAAGAAAAACAAGAATGGTTTTCCTTATTAATTATGGACAATAAATATGACAATCACTGTATATGTATCATGACGCAGATCATTCCTAAGTAGATGCTCCTTATATAGGAATATACAGTATTTAATGTGTATGCCAGGAATTTGGAAAGAAATATTTGTCAGAATATTATTTTACAAAGTAATTTTTTTAGTTTGTCTTTTTTGTTACAAATAAATAAATAAATAAATAAATAAATGTCCTAAAAAGATATCATGATACTTCAAAACATTGTATCCTGACCTAATTTATTACAATATCAGTATTATGTCATCAGATCGCTCAGCCATATTGATGAAATTATCAGTACAGATACTTACTTGAATACTTGACTAACGCGTCTAGTTTGTTTTCTGACCCTGTGGACTAAACCTTTGCTTCACTATTGTTTGAGATAACAGTTATCAATCACAGAAGGAATCAATAATTGAAAGCGATTAAATCTGTTTTTGTTTAAAAAAAATATCATGATGCATTTGAGATAACAGTTATCATTTAAAGATTTCAGATCCTGAGGTAATTTACATTATGATGTTAGCAAGAGGCTAGGAGCTAGCTGGTATTGATTTTATTACCTTTTTTTTCCTTAAGGTATATTAGGTGGATATTGTTAATAATGAACTTTGAGTCATTGATATATATAATTAAAAGAATTCTGAAATTTAGTCTTACTAGCTACTAGTTTGTTTTGAAATGTTGTTCAGAAAAAAAGCATTTGTAAAAGAAAAATTTTGTCTCTTTAAAGAAAAAATTATTTCTACGTTAATTAATTATAAGTTAGAGAATCTCTGCCCATACTTTTGAAACTATGTAACATATTTGTTAACATTTTATAGAAAAATAAATAAATTTTAGCGCATTAAAGTTAACTATGAATTTCTAAACTTGACTTAAAAATAATGATTAAAATGTTTCATGTTCTCATTGCTAAAAAATGATATATTTCATTTGGTGTAAAAAAAAAAAAATTTTTTTACTCTTATTTATAATAGATTTACTAATAAAAACTAAGAATCTAAACTTCAGTAATTAAAATCTCTAAAAATATATACGTTTCTATTTTTGGATGAAGTTCTGTGCTGAGTTTCTTTCTGTCCCGCCATTGTGCCTTGTTGTCTGGACTCCTTGTTAAGGTTTATTTGTGGTCCGTAGGGGGTCGTAAATATAAATTGTGCTATATACCCAACTACAAAATTAGCTCTGCTTGCTAGTTGTGAACTGGTCAAGCTTTTGATTTGATCAACAACACAGCTAAATACCAGCTCTGTGTGTCAGCCTCCTCTTCTTTTTTCTCTCAGTGAATTAATGGGACATCTGTCACTGGGGGTTAATGCCCTCCTTATGAGGTGGTGGTGGTGGTGGTGGTGGAGCGAATGCTTTTCCGAATGTAGGTCATCTCTGACTTTCCAGCGGAATCTGGCGCTGGTTTTGCTGTGAAGTTCTAATGTGAAACACATGTTTCGCTGTTGAACAGAGTCTGCTGTTCTCGCTCTGCATGATGTAAACTGTGTACTGTATGTTTCAGTAAATGTTCCCTAAAATGGTGTACGCTTTAAGCTCGTCTTGTCATCTTTCAGTAGAAGTTGACACGGCTATCAACATGCTTTCAACAGCTAGAGGTCCAGTTCGACCGCATTCCACATTTCTCTTTATTCTTTATTTTGTGTGTCTCTTTTACATAGTGTAACTGCAGCAGTCTTTACTAAGATGTTTCCAACCCGGAACTTACAGTAATAACTTGCTTTTATTATTGTTGTTGTTTATGTCACTAACAAACATCGTAGCTTCAGACCAATCAGGTTCAAGATTAAGGCATAACAACGTTGCATTTAAAGAACCTGCATGCTAAGCTTGTTAGCTTTCCTACGCAATCTTGTTACGTTGTCCATTATGATGTAAATACTGTAATCTTACCCATAATTGATGTAAACTAGCAGCATGTAGCTAGGTATGCTAGGGTGCTAGGTAGGAGTAGTGACCTTATAGTGACATAATTCGCATATTCATGTATATACGCAGACTGTGACTTTAAAAGATGATGCGCTTTATTATTATTAAGCAAATATTTAACTGTTTTACAATAATTAAGTAATATTACACTCAAGGTCATGCATAAGTTTTTTTCAACTGCAAGCAAATAAGTTATGATGCTCTGAAGCAGCCAATCCAAACGATTGGCTCGATTGATCCCTCGGACCGATCTTATGTAGAACATGGTGTGATGTTTCTTCAGTTCTGCTCTTGTGCCATGTTTTTTCCCTGACTATATAGTTCCTACTAAAAAAGAAGTGGCAAATCCAGACACTTCATCACATCTTGCCGTGTACAACCTCTCGTTAAATGTGTGTCACATGAAATGTCCCGATTAGAAGGAAGTAGTTGCGGAGATTGTTTTGAATTTATTTCATTTTGTAATGATAACCGCAGGAAGTGTACACACACCCAAACACACCCACACACACAGTACATAGACATGTGGCTTGTCGGTTGCTAGTGTGAACAGACATAGGGGTTAAACTTTTCCTCTTGGTCTTTTTGAGGACCGGTTTGAGTCATGGTCTTCAGGTGCTGGAATGAACGTAGACCAGTGCCGGCCTCATTATTATTATTACTATTTTTCCTGTTTACATGCCTCGGAGCGTGAGAGTGTTTGCTTTCTCAAGAGGATCCACTTGTTCTTTACCCTCCCGTTTCTATGGTTGCCACGGGAAACCATCCGGCATTCACGGGACTGAATTAAGTCGTCTGGAGACGGAGAGAAAGAGCGGACAGGGCTTCATTTAAAGGCCAGCGTGATTTGGGTCGGGCCATCTGCGACGGTGCGGTGCTGCTCGCTGTCAAGTTTGTGTCAGCCGCGGATATAAAGCCGTCTGGATGGAGAAGCTTGTTTTTCGGGATCTATGAACAATTTTGAGTTGCTCGTTTAAAAAAAAAATCCCTGCAGAACTCATTGTGTGGCGTGGACCGTTTAAGCCAGTGTACGTCTTTAGTGTGTGTAGAGTTTCTGCTTTTGTAAGCTGTGAAAAGCGTCACTGAAAAGCTGCCTTTGTTGTTGTGGGAAATCAAAGCTGGCCCTGTCTCTCAGCAGGGTGTGTGTGTGTGTGTGTGTGTGTGTGTGGAGGGGGGTTGGAAAGAGGAAAGGCCTTGGGGTGTTAACTAGCAAATCGGTGTGTGTCGCATGCTGATGAACTTCAGCTCGTCTGCCCCACCGCCTCCATAGGGAACTTCTAACACTCTTTCCAGATGTTTTAAAAAAGTCCAGATGTTCTGACATGCACACCTGAAGCATATCGCACTTGTTTCAAATCACTTCATTACCTCATAATTCACACTTATATCACCTATATCTCTTTGTTATTTACCTGATTATTAATTAATTTTTTTAATTGCATTTATCTTGCGGTCCCGGTTTCATGTCACGTCTGGTTTAACCGCTTACGTAAGAATAAATGCTGTTCTTCTTGTACTAAAGCTCCAAGGCTTTAGTAAAGGATTAGACTAACGTTTTTTCCCGTGTCTTTCTTCCTTTGTGTCGTTTTATTTCATGTTGCGACTGGTACAGGAAAGTACAATTAGGAGTACGGTAAGTGTCCTACTTTGTCCTTTTACTTTTTCTCTTCTGCAGGAGTGTCCATGATAAGTGAAAGACAGTAACGTGATCATCCGTCAGACCTCCGCTCTTCCCTCGCTCAGCCTATGGATATAAATAGCAGCGCTTTGAAAATTCTGACAGCCGAGGAAACGAGTCGAGGAGGTTTTTATAAGGTCGGGGTGAAGGGAGGCAGAGTGGAGTTTGTTAACTCGGCGTTTCTGACGTTTTTTGAAATAGTTTGTGCTTTGAAGAGAAGAACTTCAAAGAAAGATGATCTATACCACAAGTCCTCAAATCATTACGCTTTCTAACTCGTTTATATTTTTTAATCAGAAGTGCTTACACGAAATGTCCACCAACAATCCCTGATCGTATGTCAGAATTGTGATTTTTTTTAGTAGAACAAGACAAAGATTTTAGCTGTCCATCGAATGAGGAGGCGGGGCCAACAGGAAGACCTGAAGTGTCTTGTCAAGTTGTGTTTGTTGCAGATTTTTTTTTTTTTAGCTACATTGTTGTTGAGTCTTGTTTACAACATCGTATCTAGTATTATGAGTTAATTGTCTTAATTTCAAAATATCAACGTCCTGATTTAGTAAAACATAAGACATAATAATAACATTCTCACCCGACCTTCATATTAAACTATTTGAATAAATGAATTAGGGACGGGAATCACCAGGAGTCACTCGATACGATATTATCGCAATATCTCGTGCAGATTTGATTTGTATTGCGATTCTTTAAGTATCACGATTTCATTTATATCCCGATTGAATATGGTTGTTATTTTGTCAGATTTTGTAAACAAATTTAGTAAAATTTACTTAATCATTTAGTCCTGACAGGTCATTTACAGGTCATTTAGTCCTGACACACGGGATGCTATGCTGCCTGCCCGTGGGTGAATAGTTTAGAGCGCACCACCTGTAGGATTATAGAGGAACATACTGTTATCAGATGCATCATATTATCACCTTAAATGCAAAAATATACAAATAAAAAAAGTAGTCAGTGTGACGACACATGAATTACCACCCAAAAGAATCGCGATATGTTCCTCATCTCTACTAGGAATATTTAACGATTTTCAGGCTTCTTGGTTATACAATCGATGTTAATAAACTTTCACATTATCAGACTTTACATCCACACATAAACTAAACCACTCTTAGACTTCATTTATTCGCTCACACATCTCCACTAGCCAATCAGTGACGTGGTGGGCGTGGACCTCAGTTTCAGTGACGCTGCCTGATCCCATGTGTTTTCCGTCCCCTGCTGAATAGCACTTTTTTAGCGTAGCATAGCATTTCTCTACAATAGAGTTTATTAACTGTACGCTTTGTGCTATTTCATCCTCTCTTTAGTCACCGATTAGCCGCCTGCGCTCCTTTTATAACACGTCTACAAACCGGTTTCAAATCTTTTCAATTGTAAAGTGCAGGTTCTCTCAGAGAGCACACACACCTTTGAAGTCAATCTGGTTAAGACTGTCTTGTAATGATTATTAATTATTAATGCATATTATTAACAGTGATCGTCTTTACCTTACCTACAAATATGTAATTGCTAGCATTAGCATTAGCTCACTCAGTGCTTGTGTTGCAAATGAGACGATGCTCTGGAATACGCTCTGCTAAAGTCACGCTTCATAAAATGATGTGCAGGTAACATTAACCAAAATTGACTTTTCAAGCTTTCTAATTAATAGCTAACTAACTTTTCTAGGGTCAAATCCCTAATAGCGTTAAATGGAAAGCTAGTGCACTATGTAGGGTGTACAATCCCTTGTTCCACACACCAAGTAGTGCCCTTGATCAGGG
>JAOVVB010000004.1:1395576-1406902 GCA_028570985.1 Heterobranchus longifilis | reverse complement strand
ACAATGAACTGAAGCTCAGGACGTCTTCTTTCCTTGTTTTAATCTGCAGTATTTAAGTAAAATATATTTGGCGTATAGATCTAAATCTAGATCGAATAGATCTTTTTATTTATGGACAGGTGTATTATATTATACAAGACATCCTTCATTTACCTTAGTTACATTTACACATTCACACCTTACAGCGTGGACACACTGAAACAGCTAAAATCACCAGTCTAATGCCACCAAAGAAATAAAATAAAAAATAAAAACTTTCAAATGCCCATTTTGTCGTATATTTGTGTTCATTGGATTAAACTAAAACATTTGTATTTTTTATTTCTGATATATACATACTGTATGTGTGTGTGTGTGTGTGTGTGTGTATATATATATAATGTTACAATAATGGTTGTTAAGGAATTATTCATTCAAGCTATTTATTTATTTCTTTATTTAGAAACATATTTTCTGCGCCTGCACACAACATCTCTTTTCCGCGCGCATACCTTTGTCCAGTGTTCCAAAACTGTCACTAATCTACCCACTCACAGCCTTCTATACACTACTTCTGATTGGCTGTTTCTTCTCTAATCAGCTGGCACTATCGACTGCATAATGGAAGGGTTGTAAATAACGTTTTATAAGTAAAGCGACCGATTTGCATTTTACTCGACATACAGAAGTCTAACAATAAACTGTATGAAAAAAGATTTTTAAAACTGGTTTATTCTAATATTTAATTTAATAAAAAAGGAGATGCTATAATATTTATTCATAATGATGATATAAATAAATAAAAATTGCTTCCCTTATGTAACTTGAACACGGGTGCAGGGCTCCGGCATGTGAGGAGACGAGAATCTGACATATATCTTTTTTTTTTATTTTAACATTAATTTAATAACAAACATTTATTTGGCAATAAACTTTTTGGAAAAAAGACTTATTAATTTCACGCCAAACAAGTTAATAGATTAATCCTGTTAATGGCTGATCCTGTCTGTTCATTTATTCAAGTTCAAATCAGAGAGCGTGCTCCTTAACTAAAACTGTGTGTAATCCACTATGTGCTACTGGAATGTAGAAATTTACATTTTAAAACTGTTTTTATTATTTAATATGCAACATATTAATGCTTGAGAGAATGAACTCAGACCTGAGGCCTCAGTCTATGGTTATAGCGCCACTTAGCGACGTAAAGCCAGCAAACGCAAGACCCTAATGCCGCCGCCAGTAGAAGTCCAATTCTGGTTGACAGTCTCATCATTTTGATTCATACACAGTCACATTCCATACAAACTTAAATAATTCTTTTGATTGTGTAAAGCTGCTTTGCGACAATGTCAATTGTTAAAAGCGCTATACAAATAAAATTGAATTGAATTGAATTGAATTAATACTAAGGGCGTTCAAGTCAAACCGGGCCTTGTGATGAAATTTCAGGCGAATGAAGGCATAAAATTTATAGAAGTCTTCAAGCACAGTATGATAGTGAGACTCTTAGCCGCAGTACAACATCTGTATGGTGTGAGCGTTTTAAAGAAGGTCGTACGTCTGTGAATGACAATCCCTGCCAAGGTGGCTCGGGGCGCACTGCAGTTGTGTCCTGTGAACATTCAGCGAGTGGAATGCCTGATCACTGAAAGAATCTGATCTGTGTGTGTGAACTGAACATGAATTTCTATACCCCCGTTTGAATATAGCGCGAGCCAGTTCCCACCCAGGAGCCAGAAACCAACCAGGGCGGAGTAACACACAGTGAGGAAAGTGCTATCTACTGTCTTCTGCATTCAGACATGGATGATTGGCAAGTGTTGAGAAAGAGAGATGGAGAGACAGAGACAAAAAGAGAGATGGAGAGACAGAGACGGAAAGAAAGAGAGAATACCCCTCCCATCCAGAAACCATGGCATATTTTGCCCTCTCGGATGGATGTGGCAATAAAGGGCAATTCTGCTGTCAGAATATAAAGCAGGTCTGGGGCTGAAAGTGCCCTGTGACAGCAAGGAAGGAAAGTCAAGTAATGTACCTGTAGCTGTGTCTATAAATATCTCTTTCAGGTCCTGAGCAGGACGTCTAATGATCCAGGTTGGGTCACCTTGCCTAGAGGCATTATTCATGGAGCTCTCCCCGGACCCTCTTAAAGCCCAGATCAGTCAATTACGGTAACCACAGACAGCATGGAGCTCTCACTGAATGTCACGGTTAATACAGAGTCCAATGGTCAAAAACACACACACACACACACACGTGTATACAGTATGGACACAGACTGTTGTTCCATCTCTCTCTATAGACATGTCATTATGATGTGATTAGTAAATATCCAGTTCCAGCCGCACATGCCGTCCATCATTCCATCACTACCTGTGTCTAAGCCGCGGGTCAGTGAACTCATATCACACGATGTTCCACAACATTTCCTAAAGCTACAAATGAATAAAAATGTTTAATGTATACATATTATTCTGGTTTAAATCAAATGTTGTAAGCATTGGCAAATTTTCCTGTTATAAAAGTAATAAAGCACTTTGGGACGCACTTCTATAGGAAAATAATCAATTCATATAAATAATCAATAACTCAAATAAATAATCATTTATAGTTTATTGTTCCACCTCCCAATACTACATAACTTTTTTTGACTGATCTCTTCTAATATTTAAGCCCCTCCCACTATATGGGAATTAAATAACCTCTTACAGTGAAGGGAGAAACATTTCCCACCACAGTGTGGAAATTAAATAAAACTACACCTCACACAGCAGCCTCACATAATTCCCTCTTATGGGACAACTGGGAATTAATTAAACTCTGATGTGCGTCGCTGTCTGCTGGCTTCTGTCAAGTTGTGTTCATTATTTTAAATGGTGTGTTGCGATTAGTTGATATGCGTAAAAGTGTGTAGCTGCGTGTTAAGGTGTGACAATGTGTAATCTTTTGTTAATTGAGGTGTGCAGTTGTGTGCTTCGGTGTGTACCTGTGAGTTAAAAATGCAATTCAACAATTTTTTACACAGTATGATACGCAATGAAATGCTTATATGACCTAAAAAATAAAAAATAAAAATAAGAGTTTTCAAATAAGAATAAATAGTATGAAATAAAAGAAAAAGATTTTAAAAATATAGAAACATTTACATAATGTACAAATAAAATAAAATAAAATAATAAAATACAATAAAATAAAATAAAATAGAATAGAATTGCAATGAAATTGGGATGTAGGAACGAAGTCCAGTCGTGAGCAAGACAATGTGCAATGTGCAGAATGTGCACGGTAATGTGCAAAGTCAAGTTCACATTTCAAAGTTCCATTGCGTGCAAAATGTGCAAATGTGCGTTAGTATGAATGTGTAATGTGCATTGTGATGAGTGGGGAGATTGTGAGAGTGTTTTGTGTGAGAAGCAGATCAGAGGTGAGGTGTATAGAGGTGTGTAGATGTGTGTTACGGTGTGCATCTTCGAGTTGAGGTGTGTACAACCGTGGAGAGCTTGTGGTCGATCCTCAAGAGGCGGGTGGACAAACAAAAACACAAATTCTGACAAACTCCGAGCACTGATCATGGGCTGCGCCATCAGTCAGGGTGTGGCCCAGAAGTTGATTGACAGCATGCCAGGGCGAATTACAGAGGTCTTGAAAAAGAGGGATCAGCATTGCAAATATTGACTCTCTGCAGAAATTTAATGTAATCGTCAATAAAAGCCTTCGCCACTTACGAAATGTTTGTAATTATACTTCAGTGTACCAGAGGAACATCTGACACAAAGACCTAAAAACACTGAAGCAACAGACTTTGTGAAAATTAATATTTGTGTAATTCTCAAAACTTTTGGCCCCCGGCTGTAGAGGTCTTAAGATGTGTGGTAAAGTGTGTAACAGTGTGTTGAGATGTGCCAAGGTGTGTTCTTTTGTTTAGATGTGTACTGCAGTTAATTGGGGTGTAAAGAAGTATGTAGTTGTCTGCTGAAATCTGTCACATATTCCATTTTTGTAAGTCTGTTGCATTACATTTACATTTTTTAGCATTTGGCAGACATACTTTTTTTTCTCATTATACATCTGAGCAGTTGAGGATTAAGGGTCTTACTCAAGGGCCCAACAGGAGCAACTTGGTTTTGAACCTGTGTTAAGGTGTGTAGAGATGTTGTATGTTGAGGTGTGTAGCTCTAATTGGAGTGTAGAGATGTGTAGCTGTGTTAAGGTGTGTATTTTTTATTAGAGGTGTGTTTTAAGGAGTGTAGATATGTGTAGTGGGTGTGTGTTAAGGTGTATAGATATGTGTGGCTGTGTGTTAATGTGTGTAGAGATGTGTAGTGTTGTGTGTGTCATGTGAGATTGAGGTGTTAAGGTGTGTAGAGATGTGTAGTGTTGTGTGTGTCATGTGAGATTGAGGTGTTAAGGTGTGTTTTCTCCAAATTGTGGGAGTTAAATAAACCCTGCCTCCACACACACACACACACACACATATATACATATATGATTTGATCTTACTAAATAAGAATTAAATGCCACAACATGGTAATTAAATAAGCCCCGCCCCCCGGACACATCACAACATTGCAAGACACTTTATTGTAAAATACCAAAAAGAAAACTGAAACAGGATTCAAATGAATGAAAATTAAAGATGATTCCCTTTTACAGTCATGTTACATTAGATCATGGCATGGAAAGTGCTGTAGCTGCATCTTTTCTATAATTCATTTACTACTCAAGGTCGATGAGCTAATTGAACAGAATTGTAGGTTTCTAATTGTCTAAATTACTCACTATCCTGTATATATGGTCGTTAGTGCTGGATCCTATCCCAGGAGACTTGGGGCACGACGAGGGGTACACCCTGAGCGCCAGTCCATCGCTGGGCACTTACACAAACTACGGGCAATTTAAATCCTAATTTGCATGTTTTTGGACTGTGGGAGGAAACTGGAGTACCTGGAGGAAACCCAGGGGGAGAACATGCACACTCCATGCACACAGACCGCAAGGTGGGAATCGAACCCAGACCCTGGAGGTGTCGAGGCGACAGTGATATCCACTACACCAATGCACCAACAATTGTCCATAACTAATGAACTTTTTACTAATAAAAGTAAATCAATCGCCCACATTTTATTTGCAGTAAAAAGGGGTAAAATGTGTTTTTTTGTTTTATAAACTGAAATGGAAATTAAACCACGTTTGTGGGAGAATCTGTGAATTTTTACGGACCACTCCTTACTGAAACATGACCATATGTGTGTGTGTGTGTGTGTGTGTGATCGGATGCGTCCCCGCCCACTGAATCCCTCACACACACACACACACACACACACACTCAGGGCTGAGCTCGCAGTGTCCGTGTGATGATCAGGAGCTACAGCGCGCGACATTTTCACCGCCGCCCGGATTGAAGTCGGTTCTCGTCCCTGCGGACCCGGAGCGGATTAAAGCACATGGTGAGTGGAGCACGGAACACTTTTCTTCGCTTCCACGAACACACACCGTACCGTGAGCAGACGGGAGATAAAATCTAAAATCTGAACTTTTCTCCTGACTGCGGCACCAACAGCCCGACTTCTTCACGCGCAGGCGGAAAAACCGCAAAATCGCGCTAAAAAAAAAACAACAAGAAACAAAACGAGACGCGTCTTTGTATTATTTCGCGTTGACGCGTTAAAGTGTCGCAGCGAATCAGTTTTCTGCTTTTGTTTCGTTGTCAGTGGAAATACTGAACTCGATCCTGCTGTTGTGTTCAGGGCTGCACATCTGGAATGTATAGTTTTAATCCCAGTAAAAAAAAAAAAAAAGGAGCGTAAATATGAAATGACTGAAAATCTGAACATGTTTTCTGTTTTTAACTCTAACACCCAATGTTTAATGACGCATTGTTCATTCTGAGGTTATGTCATAATCATAACATTTTTTTTTTGTAGTGGAGGATTGATATTAAATCAATTAGTTTTCCTTCAGAGGTTTATCAAAGTTCTATTCACGCGTTTGACTGTAGAATGGATGTTGTTGTTGCTTCTACAATCAAGTGCTAGTGTATGACAACCCTTTAATTTACGTTTACCAGGAGTGTTTGTAGTGGAAATGACTTAGAAATTGTCATCTAGACTTTTACCGATTTAGACTTGTTGACTGTAAATATACAAATTAGGACACGCCCGTTCCCCTTTTTGAAACTGCACCCATTCTGCTCACTTTGTTGTTTTGGCTCTAGTGTAGTCTAAGGGTGTTCTTTTCACGTTGGTGTATCCGGGATCGTTTCTGGGAACACTTGATGCCAAAGTTTGGTTCATTTTGATCAGCGAGAACACAATCGTTCCGCCCTCGGGAACCACGCCCAAGTCCGCTGAAGAAGCTGACCTCGAGAACAATACAGCGTACTCGGGCATGGATCAAATCAGATATGGAAGCCGATCGTACTCCAGATTCTGGAACGGAACTAGATCGCTGTTTAGGGGCGACATCATCAATTCCGAAATATAGTAGGAAGGCGTGCGTTTCAAAATGATCAATAATATTAGGCAAAAGTTAACTTCCTTGCTCTGTTCTCCTCTTGTGTTTAATGAAGTCTCACAAACTAAGTAGGTTACATACTGCCACCTGCTGTATTGGAGAGTGATAATGCGCATGTGTACCAGAGTACAGAGAACAAAAACAATCTGAACACCGGCCAGTGAAGAATTGTGGAGGGAGAAGTAATCGTTCCTACTGTGCAAATCGATCGTGCCTGATGTGAAAAAACACCCAATCAGCGCTGACCTTTTACTTGATAACTCACAGCGCTGAAGAGATGAGCAACATGCATATACTGTAGCTTCTTAATGGACATTATATTACATCAAAGTACAATACAAAAATTTAAACCAGATCAAATATTACAATGATTAGCTAACAAGCCAGATACCTAGCTAGCCAGCTTCTAGTAAACTTGCATGACTAGCATCACATAAGTGAGATTTCACAGATACGAGCCTTAATTTACATCATCATTTCTTCAATGATTTGTTTAACAGCTGCTAAGCATGTTCAAATATCATGTTACCATGGCAACCACTGTCTGTTATTCGCTCAGTAACGTGAGTTTGGTTAGTTAGATATCGGATACTACAACATTGTATTCAAATCGTTTGCATGTTGATTGTGATTGGTAGAGTTTATTTTATCACATGCACGGCTCTGTCTTAAATCCATCGGTTTGTACTGAAGTAATGAGTTTTTTAAATGAAAAACATGGTTTTAGTGATTTGCGCCGTGTGATTTGAATAAATTGAATGAAAATTAAAAACCCGAAAGGCGCATTTTAAATTTGTACTGTTTAAGCCGAGGGAGGTTTAAACATTGTAAACATTGTGTTTTTGTTTTTTTAAATCCCCAAACAAAAGCACAGCCTTGAGCTGCGATCTTCGTGACTGAATTTCAGCCCACTGTTTACAGCCCAACCTTTTTTTTTTTTGCTGCTTTCTCAAATATGTGCTCTTGTCAACCTCAAGGCCTGAGTTAATGGCCCGTTGTCTCTGAACAACAATCCGCTCAGCTGTGAAGGAAACTCAGGGCAGCAAAAGTTCCCGGGTTTATCACTCGGAAACAGACGTTGTGTTGTAGATCCGAGACTCTGATAGTTCATGAAGCATGACTTCCTCTCATCGTCTCTTAACAGGAGACCTAATGAGCACGTAACACATCCAAACACACCCAAGGCCCTGGAACTTGGGTGGCTTTCTTTTTTTCTTTTTTTTTTTGGAAACATTTTACGGTTTGTTACGTTGTTGAAACCTGCTGCCAACAATCTGCTCATCAAAACAGAAAGCCAGGAAAATCCCGCGGAGAAATTCTCTGTCTCGGTTTCTACTGTTGTTCATCCTCAGGCTTCAGCTGCGACAGGAGAAGCCGCTTAAAAGGACAAAGCCGAGAGCTGATTGGCAGGTGATGGGGCGACTTCGAGTTAGCAGGATTACTAACTAGTGTGTGTGTGTGTGTGTGTGTGTGTGTGTGTGTGTGTGAGGGAGTGTGGAGAAGCCAGAGCTCATCTCTCTCTCCTCTGTGATTAAACAGATTACCCGTACTGACTCCGAGAGGTGAAAAAGCTTTGACATGCCATTAATACAAGATAATTTTTTTTTGCCTCCAGACACCATCAGCCTTCGTACAGAATACACACCTGAACCAACGAGAGCTCATGAGCACATAATTACACACCTTAAACGGATTATTATGAAGCAGATGTGGTGAGGTCAGACCCGGCGACTGTTGGCGGCTGCCAGTCGGTTTATCTGCTGCTGATAGTGTGACGCCGGTACAACAGAAATATCACATCACGAGTCTGAGAGACATTTCTTCGAAACACCAGACGTATCACGATATACTTATACTGTAGCGAAGCGCAGTAGTGGAGCGTTACAGAAAAGAAATCAAACCTGCTTGATATTTTATTTAATCGCTTTATACTGTATATATATATATATATATATATATATATATACACACACACACACACAAAAGGGCTGGCTGTATAATTTATTGTAAGAAAAACTTTTATAAAAGACAAATACATCCTTTTTCGACATCATCTCCTTGCTTTCCAATACACTTTGTCCATCTGTCGACAAGCTTTCGTATTCCCTCATTAAAACTGTTTTATGCTGAGCTGCAGCCACGAATGCGCCGCTGTCTTCACCTCTTCATTAGAAGTGAATCTCCGTCCTTGTAGTGCTGCTTTCAGGGAACAAACAGGTGAGAGATCAGGCCTATAGGGAAGACGCTTTAACATTTTAAAGTTACTTTTTAATCTGAAGTTTAGTCTTCCAATACTTCTGGCCCTTGAGAATCCCAGAAAGCGTTGATGAATTTTCCAGCTGATGGTTTTGACTTTTGAACTTTTTCTCATCGGTGATTGAGGATGTTTCTGTTCCAGACTCGGCCGTTTTACTTTCCAGCTCATGGTGATGAACCCGTGTCTCATCATCAGTAATGGTTCTCTTTAAGAAACTTTCACCTTCCTTGGGGTATCGGTCTGAATTTTCTTTGCAGTTATCCGAACGCTTCTGTTTACGCTCTTCTGTCGGTTGTTTTGGAGGAAAAAAAAAACACGAATCACTGCACGCTGCTCTTCTTTTGTGCAAATCACAAGTGAGGCGTTTATTTTAGCTTGCGCACGTTCACACTTTCAACTTCAAAATTTATTTATACAGCAGATAGGTCGTTAATTTAACTTTAGAAGTGGAAAGATCTGTAACGGAT
Organism: Heterobranchus longifilis; assembly: GCA_028570985.1. NCBI lineage: Eukaryota > Metazoa > Chordata > Actinopteri > Siluriformes > Clariidae > Heterobranchus > Heterobranchus longifilis. The sequence goes on along the minus strand of JAOVVB010000004.1, from coordinate 1,397,686 downwards.
CGGAGCTCATTAGGCCGATTATTCCACCTGCACAGCCGTGACCGGGGAGACTGTAGCCGCGAGCAGAAAGCGCTGACGAGGCCAACAGTAGTTTTAATATAACCCGAGTGCGGATCTTTTCTGACTCACCCTCGTGAGTGTAAAATTAATTTTTTTGTTGAAAAAAAAATCATAAAAAGATATTACAAATATCATTGACTTCCAAGAAAAATGTGCCGTAGCGCTCACGAAACTAGACACGAGTGTTAATAAATTCTAAAAATGCAAAGCATTAGCTCTGTTTCTTATTCATTTAATTCATTTATTTATGTATGTATTTATTTATATTCGCTGTTGTGTCAGGAGATTTTCCTCTCTCTTGCTCTTGCAGTAGAGCGTACCAAGTGGAAAGCCACAGGAATGAAAAACGGGACGTACCATTCCTCATTAAAGGAGTGCAGAGCTGATAAAAAGACAAATCCAAACGAATTAAACAAAGATAAATATCATTCTGAAGGGAGGGACTGTAGATTCCCGACACATTTTAATCTTCTGTTGAGTATTTGCACGTTTTTATATTATTTATTTAACAAGAACAAAGAAAAAAACTGACCTGATTACAGAATGTAAATGCATGTCAATTTTTTTTGCATTTTTCTTAGTCATTATTCATCACAATAAGCAATCAGGAGATTAAATTTTTTGCTTTTTATTTAAATTTTTTATTTGTTTCCTTGCTCTGGTTAGTTAGGGCCACACACACACACACACACACACACACACACACACTTCTGCATCTCTGCATCTGCTTTTCAGTGACTGCATAAAAAAAAAAAAAACAGCGTTATATGTTTTGATCTCGGACACAAAAGCTTCTCCGTCTGCCTCCGAGCCTCAGAACCGGCGCTTTATTAGAGAGCTCCATTGTCCCGAGCTCCACCTGCGCACGGCCGCTAATGGTCTCTCCTCGGCTGGGATGAATAGGGTCTCGGTTGTAGCCTGTCTTCAGTGTTATAAATGCAGAGCGGGGCTGCGAGGGAGCCGGTCCGAGGCGTGTGTACGGCTTTGTGAGAGCTCGGCATGGGGGAGAGGGCAGACATAAAGCCCACAGGTGCCTTTGCTCTCGGCTGCTTTCACGCTCGAGTCGGGGAGCCGGAGCACGCTGTGTGTCGGCTAATTAGGAAAGTGAAAAAGACGACGTGTAACAATCGCACGTCTCGTTTCGGCTCCTGCGTGTAGCCGAGGTTTGGGGCGGGGAACTCGTGAAATGTCTGGGGACAAGCTGCAGTCCCATCTGTCTCGGCCTTTTCATCTGGTGTGTGCAAACCCTTTGGCTCCTGTTTTCTCACGAATCAACAGGAAGTTCATTACCGTACAAGACACATTCTCATTATATCTTCTGTTTCTATTTGTATCTATCTCTAATTTCTTTTGTCATTTGTATATCAACTCAATCAGCACTTTAGAGAGAATAGTTTTGTATCATTTCTTGTTGTTTTGTGAAAAACAAGAAAAACCCATTTAAACAAATACAAAACTGTGTGTATATACAGTGTGTGTGTGTATATATATATATATATATATATATTAAGTGCTGATTAAGTTGATATACAAATGACAAAAGAATTTAGATATAGATACAAATAGAAACCGAAGATATATATATACACATGACATTAGTGAAATAACCTTCTACTATTAATCAACAATCAACATGGCAAAAAATGTGATGAGTTTTTTTTTTTTTTTAAATATATACTGGATATATATTTAAGGCACATGGACACTTTAAGTCTTTTTTTACTTTTTTTTTGCAATTTTCTTCCTCAAGGTGGCGCTCAGGCCGGTGATCCCAGAGGGAAAGTCGCGGGTTCCGTGAAGCTAGCTAGCCGCTAGATCGTTTTGAGCGATGAGACATTATGTTGATTAATATTCATTACAGTTTCCCCATGTCTATTTCTCTACTGTACATACACTACCAATCAAAAGTTTGTACACCCCTTATCGTTCCTGATTTTTATTTCTCTCTACACTGTAAAACAATGCTGAAGGCGTTGAACAGTTGATATTGAGATGTATATCTGCTACTTCTGCTCTGTAAAGCTTCATAACGGCTCTAATCTGAGGTGCT
>JAOVVB010000004.1:1374066-1395476 GCA_028570985.1 Heterobranchus longifilis | reverse complement strand
CCTCCCCCCCTGAGAGAGCTCGGCCAATCAGCTCTCTCTGTGTCTCCGGCTGTGAGAGGTAAACAGCACTAAGTGCATATATCCTATATATATAAAATTCTCTCAGCTCATGTAAGATTTATTTTGTAACGAGTCAACCAATGACTCCATTTTCTACCTCGGGACGTTGGATAAGCGAAAAACGAAAAAACGTGTTTTGTTTGCCCTCTCAGAGCATATAAAACTCATAAAAAGCCACCTGAAACATCCTTTTACACTTACTGACCTGAATAACTATTGATTCTCTTCTCCTGTCCTGAACTTCAAACATTAATGCAACAGTTTGGACTGAAACCACGGCACAGGAACTACAGCAGACACGAGCGCTAACAGTGTCTCGTTAGCGTTAGAAACTAGTTAAGATGTTGGTCTACTGATCAGAAGGTCCCAGGTTCAAACCCCACCACCAATTTGCCCTGTTTGAAATATAAGTAATGAAATATAGAAATGTAAGTCGCTCCATACTGTATAAGGGCGTTTGCCAAATAAATGTAAACAAGTGAGCCTGTGGTACGGATAGTGTTTTAATATTCATGTTCCCAAAATAGTCTGGTCAGTGTTGTTGTTGTTGTTTTTTCTTTCTGTTGTTTCTATGACCAAAACAATAATAATACTAATGCTCATTTTAAGATTAAAATTTTTTTGCGACATCATTCCCATATTCTGCAAAACTTACACATTATAAAAGTAATGATAATTTTGGTTTGGTTTGACCTGACGTATCTAAAAACCTGAATAGACAGTTTGAAGTCTCAAGTCTCCCCGTTCAGACACACCAGCAAGGTTTCCATATATATTTGTAATCTTTGGGCTGTGTTGCCGCACGGATCTGTGCCACGTGCGTTTTAAGTCTTTTAAAGTGTTTATAAGTGCACTAGTTTTAACACCAAAGTTACCACCAATCTTTCACAGTAATAACAGAAAAACCTCACAGAACGTAAAATAGTTTCTAGATTGACTTCCAGGACTGAGCCGTGTACTGTGATCACGCTCTCTGTACCGCCGCAGACTCGATAAACGCCCGGCTTCATTAGGATGATTGGCAGGATCACATGGCCAGGCTGTCACGTGCACCATGTGGTCTGAGGAGGTGGAAGGACATGTTTATTTAATCCCCCCCCCCCTCGAGTTCCGCTCCCGGTGTGAACGAGACCAAATGTGCTGCTCCACCCGTCCTGATGGTGCTGTGTTTTGTTTCCTGCCTAGCCACTCTCTCTTTTCTTCTCACACTCATCCTCATCCTCATTTTGCGCTTCTTTCCTTCATAACCGTGCACAAACAAACCCGTCATGCTCCAGCCTGTCAGCCTTCTTTATGTCTTTCTGATTACACCAGACCAGAAATCTGATTAGGAGAATGCACTTTGCATTTTTCCGTGCCAGCCGAAATCCCCGGAGCTGTCAGCGACTCGTTTAGCCAGCTGATAGATTTCCTTTTTTTTTTTCATGAACGACGTCTGTTTTCATGCGATTCTGTTTTAAACGAGGAAGTCGTAAAAGAAAGAGGTCATTTCGTTTTAATTAAGTTAAGAGCACAAAGCTGCTGCTCTTCACTCAGGCTGTAGAGAAAGCCGTGCTGTGTTTTTCTTCAGTCACCGATCGCGTCCTGTACACTGATGACCGTCTCGCTTTGTGTCCACAGGGGCAAGGAGACGCCTCTGCGAGAAGCACGGCCATGGAGGGCGACTGCCTCAGCTGCATCAAGTACCTCATGTTCATCTTTAACTTCTTCATATTTGTAAGTCCCTCATCTTTTTTATTTAACTTGTAATACACTTTAATGTAGTCTAGACTCTTATCTTGCTCTTGAACTTCTCCTGCTTTGCTTGCACGAGGAATCCACAGAGAGGATCGGGGTGATGATTGAGGATCGTGTTTGAACGCGTTTATCACCTCCTGTTTTCCTGAGCGAAGTTAATGGCTGGTTTCTTGGCTTGGGTTGTGTGGCCAGCGGGTCTTGCTTTCTTAAAACCATATGTGGTTCAAAAGAGTCTGTTAAAAGGAAAAAAAGCCCAGAACAATCCGTGTTGCCACCTACAATAAACTTTAAAGCTATATCACGAGGAAGCACATTCAACTCCTGCCAAACAATCTCAGTTTTGGCCCAGGAGCCCCAGCGCACTTCCTCTGCTCAGGGCTTTTCTCCTTGTTAGCACTCTTGTGAACTTCCCTTTCGCTACTTTAACAGTAAGAGAGGGAAAAGAAAAAAAAAACGTCTTAAGTCGAGTCATCTGTACAGCAGATTATTGATGCTACACAAATGATCCTAATGACATAAAACAAGCAAACAGAAAAAAACAGGGATGAAAAAAAACTGCCTACTAAGCTGTTCTTGCTTCGTTAAGAAGCAGCGCACATTATTATTATTATTATTATTATTATTATTATTACTATTAAAATGCAATATTCTTTTTCTGAATGTCATACAATTTAGTAATTATCTACTTTAAATAAAAAGCTAGCTAGCTGCCGAACTAGCACATATGTTTAACTCTAGCTAACATTGATGTTTTTCCGCACATCCTCACTAACACAAGTTTTATGTTTATAAACTCAGCACATCACTACACAACAGTGAGATAATCGCCATCGTTAGGGATAAAGCTGGATTCTGGATTCTGGATTCTGATTGGTCAGAAAGTTTTAATTATTATAACAGCAGCTTGGACTCCAGTTTATATCTACAGTAATACCTTTTTGTCACCTGTAAGGAGACTTTTATTATGTAACACGTATGGAAAGGGTCTCCAGCACTTTGTAACAGTCAGAAGTAAAGCTGTAACTTTTAGTTTTCCGACTTCTTCAGGACAATTTCAGAGAGAGAATGACTGTTTATAGCTGCTATAACATGAGAGCAGGAACTAACTTGTTTCATGAACTATTGCATAAAAAGCTGATGTATTGTTCTTTAATGAATAAAATATACTGTATAAGGGGTGTTCAAGTCAAACCGGGACTTGTGCAAGAGACGCATCTGTCCCCCGTACAGTCCCGACCTCACTCCAAGCCATTTCCACATGTTTGGGCCTTTAAAGGAGTTCCTGGGAGGCCGGGGTTTCAGACACGAAGCACATGAAAATTTTCTACCTTGATGGTGTCCAAGCGCTAGTGAAACATTGGGATAAGTGCGTTAGTGTATCAGGGGATTATATAGAGAACTAAAGGGAGTTTTTACTCTCAGAACTGTGTTCTGTTATTCTGTACAATAAAAAGTCTGCTTTGACTCGAACGCCACTTGTGAGTGTGAGTGAGACACCACCTTGTCATTAGTTGGTGCTTTATTCCTGATAACGTCACTGCTTCTCTTCTCCAACAGCTCGGTGGAGCGTTCTTACTCGGAGTGGGAATCTGGGTGCTGGTGGATCCTACAGGTTTCAGGGAGATCGTAGCAGCCAATCCTCTGCTCTTCACCGGAGTCTATGTGATCCTGGCCATGGGCTCCATGCTCTTCCTGCTCGGCTTCCTGGGCTGCTGTGGAGCCATACGGGAGAACAAGTGTCTCCTGCTGTTTGTGAGTCTGTTTTCTGTCTAGTGACGGTTAGGTTCGATCATTAGATCATCTCCATGATCAGGACTAAATATTGCTGAGAGATATGACGGGACTATTACTGACGCCCATAAAGTAGAAGAAGTAGCGGGATTCTTGTGTTTGAGGAAGATGGAAGCGGTTACCTAAATAATTGTAAACTGATTCTGAATCGAAAGCTTAATCAATCAGCAGGTTGATTAAAATTAATCGATTAAATCGCATAGCTTTAGCTTTGAAAAAGGAATAAATCACTTCTGAACGAACTGTTATAAGAAAATATCCACCATCGGGTCAGAAACGGTGACTCAGCTTCCTTACTTCACAGGGTTGTTGATTATTTTACTGTTACAACACCACACGTCTTGGTTTATTCCCTATACTGTACATAACATGCGAGTAAGAGAAAATTGTCCACTGACTCATATTTATGAGGATACATACTGTATGAATAAATGGTTAATTCGGAATCAGTTGGAATTGATTTAAGTGGATTTTGAGAAAACATAAAATATCAAAAATATCAAAAGTCAAAAGTTACAGACGGAAATCACCATGGACCTCCCGATACGATATCACGATACCTAGCAAAAAAGTGTATTCCAGAAAAGAAAGCAGCACATTATTATATAAATGAGCACTTTTTAGACAGAAAAACTAAATGTAAGCTGACGGGTTTTTCATGCATAAAAAGAAGCAGATACGAAGTCCTCAGAAGAACCGTGTGTGGTTCTGCAGGTTGCTCAGTAAAACTTAGTAGCCAATTTTCTTATGAAATGCACAAATTGTACCTCAAAACGTTGTTACACCAAATACGGACTTAATTTCATTAATTACTGTTTAACGTGCTTTATATATATTTTGGAAGGCATCTTTACGCTATAGCATTTATTTTCTTTTGCTTAAGAATTTCACACAGTACTGTATATTAAAAGTGTATAAAAAATGTATTTTGGAGTCAGGCGATACATAAATTACAACACAAAAGAATCCATAACTGCATCTTTCCAAACTGTATTTTTTATAATAATAAGATTATTTAATCGCTCTTCTTCCCTGCTCATGTTTTTTTGCAGTTCTTCCTGCTCATCCTTATCATCTTCCTGGCAGAGCTCGCTGCGGCCATCTTGGCCTTCATATTCCGCGAGCATGTGAGTATCCGTATCTCTCCCGTTCATCAGCAGATTATTTAATTTGCTCCGTAATTTACTTTCAGGGTCGCTAATTGTTTTCCTGCATCAACAGCTCACCAGAGATTATTTCACCAAGGAGCTGAAAGCACATTATCAAGGCAGCAACAACACGGACGTCTTTACCGCCACCTGGAACACCATCATGAATACGGTACGCAGAAATTGTCCCGCTATACGTACGTTTATGTTTGTGTTGTGTGGGATCGCGTCGCCGTGGTGTTAACGCTCGTGTGTTTGCGTCTGATGGTGCAGTTTGAATGCTGCGGCGTGAACAGCGCCGACGATTTCGATCAGCAGAGCCTCTTCAGGCACCTGAACCCCGGGAGAGCCGTCCCCGAGGTGTGCTGCCTGAACAACGAGCAGATGATGATGAACGTGGACGAGTGTCTCAGGGGCAACATGCCCTTCCGCATCAAGGTTAGCATCCTGGCGTTTGTTGCAAAGTGATGGAATGGTTTCTAGGTCTGAAAACAACCTTTACCCTCAAGTAAAATATAAATATGCATGAGTATGCAAATTAATTCTGAACATATCCTCCTGCCTCTCTTGCTAGTCGATCCTCGCTAACAGAGCTACTGTAGCTTAGTTTGTTATTTTCTCACTCATTTAGTGAACATTCGGCAAATCTGTTAAAATATATCAGTAGTATAGCAAATCATTTTGCTCATTCCTTATATTTGCGGCGTTGGTACGCCATCTTAGTGCCGCGTTAACGTTAAAAAATATCACAATTGGCATATTAGACATGATTGGTCCGTTAGATTTTACTTAGCGAACTTACAAACTGTAGCCGTAGTAAATAACTTCAGCAACAACAAAAAAAAGTCTACTTTGGTAAAAACTGTAGCATTGCTCATGTCACAGTGCTGTTGAATTCTGCATTCTGATTGGTCAGATGGTTGCAAGTCTAAACAGATTTTTAAAAAGTAGGCGTGTCATTCTTTGTTGCAATGTTGTTGGGGTATAAAACGAATAAACCACTTTAAGACGTTCTGTCATAGGAAAATAGTGTCACTATGGTAACAGTTAGTCCGCTTCCTCACAACATGCAATCGTTCGTTATTTTCTTATAAAGGCATGGCACGGTGGATATTGTGTCCCTTGTGTTATTAGATTAGTGAATGAGGTCATCGTGAGAAGTCCTGCCAAAGATCCCGTGTGATCCTGAAACACATCCCCTTTGTTTAAACAGGGCTGTTACTCTGCCGTGGTGGATTACTTCGAGGCGTACATCTACATGGCCGGAGCGCTCGCTATCGTCGTCCTGACCATAGAAGTAAGATCATCGTTCTGATTTCATTCCTGAATGATGTTTTACATTGTGCAGCTGCTGCCGCTACTATAAACACACGCTGGTCAAGCGGTTTATTGCGTCTCACTGCCACCTGGTGGACAAAATTGGAGCATGTTCTGATTGTTTCAACTTGTTCTGATGTTTCAAAGTTCAAAATAATTCATTAATTTCTCTCTCTCTCTTTCTCTCTGTACATTAAGTTGCATTTTATAAAATTTTGCAACAGAGGATTTTTGTTTTGTTACTCCTAGCAGAACAACTGTGAGTTGCCTTTAGACAGGCAATGAGTGAAAATACGTAACAAGTCTAATGCTAGAGAGAAATCTTGATAAATAAGATAAAGGAATTCTTGACAAGTCTCGTCTATTCATAGTAAATCATGAGGTGTCGTAGGTGCTCCGTGATGAACAGGTCATGCTTTTTTCGTACCCGCCCCTGACCCAGCCTGATAAGCAACCCACCTGACCCACTTAAACATGTGCAAATCGAGCAAATGCATCCGCCCGCCGCTCTCCAAAATAAACATGAGGCCATTTATTAACACTAGACTGATAAAAGGGACAGAGGAACGCACGCACTGAGAGCAGACAGCGAGGGAGAACTTTACTCTTTGTCCCCCTCTCTCAGAAGAGGGAGGATCTAATAAATATAATACATGAATAATAAAAAGAATATTCAACTCTTCTTTACGACTAAGGTTTAAGACTTTTTGCACTGGCGGCGTAAGCAAAAAGAAAACAAATGCTACGGATGCCATTAAGGAGAAAAAGTGAGCCACTAATAATAAATCTACCCATGTGTGTGTAATGACAGAGAGAATGACAGAAAGAGGCAAAAAAAGAGCAGACAGTAATTTTTTTGGTCTATTTATTAATAATTAGGCTAACTATGAATAGAAACAGTTACGGGCCTGCCTGCTCGCAACCCATAATATTTTCTTAAAAGATGACCTGACCCCATCCGACCCAATGGAACGTTTGTGGGTCCCACAGGTTGCGTGTCGACCCGTTCATCACTACTCCAAATGGAAATAGCCGATCTGTAGGAGATTAAGACGTGACGTCACTGAGTCAAGCGTACAGAGGCATTATTATGATGAAAAATAAAGTTTGCCAGGAGGTACAGAAGCAAAGATTGCCAGTGCCTCTGGGGAATGTACAATACATACAGTAGGTAGTAATCCTAGCTTGATTTGCTAATGAGAACAAAGCTAGCATGTAGCTGAAATAATAACGTGTTTGTTATTGTGATTGTGTACAGTATGTCTACTGTATTTAGTTCAGAGCCAAAATAAGTCGCACATTCTAATATTTCACTGGATCGCCTTTTGCTTTGATTACAGCTGTGGCATCGTTTCGATAAGCCTATGCAATGTCACAACATTTCTCTTCAAGATCTTGTATTGATGATTGGAGAGTCAACCTACACAGTAAAGCCTTCTGGAGCACATCACAAAGATTCTCAAAGGGATTAAGGTCTGGACTCTGTGGAGGTCAATCCATGTGTGAAAATGAATTTCCACACACACAATGTGATGAGAACTCACAGGATTGGGTCTAAACAGCTGTGTGTTAGTGAGACTCAGTAAAAAAAACAATTAAATTTGCTAGCGTGCATAAGGACTGGACTTTGGAGCTGATGACCTGAATGTACTGAATGACCAGGTCATCACATCTATGGAGTTTTTCATCCCTGATGGCACCGTATTCCAGGACCAGAGTGTGAAACGGTGGTTCTGGGAGCATGAGGAATCATTTTCACACATTAACTGAACACCACAGTGTGTTTGCAATCAAAGCTGAAGGTGGCCAATGAAATCTTGGAGTGTGGAAGGTTTCTTTTGGCTGGGCAGTGTATAAATACACACACACACACACACACACACACACACATACACAAGAAAACTTCTGCAAGCACTAAACAACGCGGTGCATGTTAAAAGTATGACTTAACCTTCCTAGAACCTGCTTTATAAATCTGGAGCATCTTAATTATTTTCTGTCTTAGCTAGAAAAGTGTGTTTAAGACATGAAAACAAAAGCAAAACAATGTTTTAACTTTGTCTTTTTGTCCTCCTCAGCTCTTTGCGATGGTGTTTGCCATGTGTTTGTTCCGAGGGATCCAGTAATCCACCAGTGTTCTGAAGGAGGACCTTTCAAAAGACAAATGGCTTGAAAAGAAGACACTCTTGTATATAAACGTCGTCTGTCTGTTTTTCCGAGGTGCCCACAGTGACCAAATTGTACAGCTGGAACTTCCCTGGTTTTGTGATAACAAAGGAGAAAATAGAGCAGAAGATTAAACTCCAGTGGTGCCATCGAGTCGTGCTGCAGCTCTTTAACACGGATAGAGGAAAAACTTGCACTGACGCCTGAATGGATATTTATAGAAGACAGTTCATGTTTGTACAGAATTAAAATCCCGTTTTTACCTTTTTCACCACTGCATCAAGTCACACTAAAACTCTTTTCACAATGTGTTTGTGTGTGAGCATGTTTCTGTGTGTGTGTGTGTGTGTGCGTGCGTGCGTGCGTGTGTGTGATCTACACAGTGATCCTACATCTTCTATATTGTAAAGTGTTGTGTATTGCAATTGTGTATATTTTATGTGATTTTAGTAATGTGTTGTATGCATTTGTACTTTATATTCATGATACCTGTTACATGTGACACTGATTGGTATTAAAACAGGGAAAATGAAAAATGTTGTGAGGCCTGCTTTCTTCATAATAAACATTAACACCAAACATTGTTGAATTCTCGATTCTGATTGGTCAGAAGGTGATCATTTTCTTTAACAGAAGCTCCAACAGTAGGGCCGCTACAAATCACACGGTTATATTAATGTGCTAATATTTTTTAACAATTATGTAAGACATCTTCAGGACTGAAGAAAGACTTTTTGGATACGGCATGCTACGTGACGGAAAGACTGATTATAGCTGCTTTAAAGTAAAAGAGAAGAGGGAATAACTTTTTAGAAAAACTGTTACATTAATCTTTAATCCATTTAATTAGCGAGTGTTGTGTGAATTGCTATGGCATAAAACAAAAAAAAAATTCCAGAAATGTAACACTTTTAAGACTTTTTTAATAACCAGAATTATAAATGTTTTAAATCATAATTATTATTTTAATAAAACAGCATGGCCTAGAGTGTTTAATTTTTTTGTTTAATTCACCACAGATAAGGTTGAATTGAGCCTAAAGTCTGTATACGGGTCATTCAATCTCCTAAAATGTATTTCTTCTTTCACACTGAAAACTTTAATATCTATAACTTACTTTTAAACTTTATGAATCCACAAAAAAGTAGAGCTAAATGACTTTTTAAAAAAAAAAATGTTTTTATACATTTAATAACTTGTGTTACTTCTCTTCCTGGTAACACCATTGACGGTAACAACAGTGATAACTTCATGTGTAAGAACACATGGTTTTCAATTATTTCAGTATCAATTAATTAATTGATGTAGTCACTTTTTATGTTTAATTTTGACAGTTATGATTATAAAATGAGTAACACCAATAATGGACTTAAAAGCTTCACATAAAATTGCAAAATAAATGATGACATTTCGAAACAAATGAAGAGAGACACTTGACAGTTTTTGCATTCGTCCAGTGTTCTGGACATCATCTAGTGACCTCTGACACAGGAACAATTTCAAATTATCAAATGCATTTCAAAATAAAACTCTTTTTGTGTAACAGTAATACCAATGACATAGTTTGATGTGACTGATATTTATTTCATATTATTAATTGTAATCAATTATTGTTTAATGATTTTAGTGTTTAATAGTTTTTTTTTGTTTTGTTTTTATAAGATATTGAAATTATTGTGAATCTGATTTATTTCATGAAAAAAGTCTGTAGATGAAACGTATACAGTCCCACGCTGATGTATAATCAAAGTGAAAAGACATTTTCTTGCTTAAAATGCTACAAATAAATATTGAACATTAAAGAAAGAAAATGTGTTTCATGATTGAATGTATACACAGAATATAATGTGTCTGTTGTGTTCATTTAAATAATCAGCAAAACTAAGTGACAGAACATTCCAGCATTTTTGTTGTCATTTAGCTGCTGTAAAAGAGAACAGGAAATTACTTTATAGAAAAACTGTAAATGGTGAAAAGTATTACATCAATCTCTAACCCTTTAAAAATTGCCAGTGTTGTGAGAATTACTATGGCATAAAATGGATAAACCTCTCAGTGATGTAATGTTTTTTGGAGAATAATCAAATCACAGTTAATCACAATTATTAAACTTTGTTATTATTATTATTATTATTATTATTATTATTATTATTTGATAAAACAGCATGGCATGGCGGTTTTCTTTTATATTTTATTTATGACAGATAACATTAAATTGAGCCTAAAGTTTGTATATGCTAGCTTTTGTATTTATTTTCTGTATATGTCTTCTTTATGTTAATTTCTGTTATGTGAATTAAAAAAAAATAAAGTATCTTGCGATTTCTACTAAAGTTTAGACCTAAATCGTAAATGTTGGATTGTTTCTGTGTGGTTGTACATTTTGCCTATTTAGACCGCTGATCTCAGGAATTTACCTCAGTAAATATCTACAAATCATTTATTTATATTTACATCAAGCAGTAAAAGTATGTGGTGTGTAGCCAAGTGCATTTTGTGATAAACATGATCTAATTTTATCAGCTAATGTTATCAGGCTAGTCAAGCATCTTTCCACAGAGTTAGCAAAGCATGCCCTTTCCAATATGGCGGACGCGCTGACGTATAGCTAGCATCAGATGCTAATGCAGTGTCTACTGTTAACCTGATGCCTGTACAGCAGGAGGCGATACGCCCGGATAAACTGATTTATTTCCCTTTTCCTCTCCTTCGAGTTCTTACCTTTTCCACGGAATATTCACCGCGGGCGTGATAAACATATAAACTAGGCATTTCACACAGTCGTTTTTTTGTTTTAATTCGTTAAAAACATTATGAATTAATTTCTCTCGCACGCTGTTAAAGCCGCTGTGACGGGACGAAGCAAAGGTAGGCTAGGCTAAGCTTGTTTTTATCTAACTAGCCAACTAGTTTATAAGAAGTACAATACAATAACCTTAGCGGTTCCTAACCCTGGTATTAGTCTATATCCAGGAGATAAACTAACTGCGAACTAGTTACCGATTAAAGCAGTAGTGTCACCTTAATATTAAATACATTTGGGTGGTTTAAACTGTAAACTGTAGTTAGCATGCTAGCTAGCTACAACACAAGCCTGATAACGGATTAAACATCAGGAGAAGGGAAGGATGGGATAACTGGAAAGAGATTAGGGAATGTGGTGTAGTGAATATGGAGAAGGGAAGAGGAAATATGACATAGGGATAGGGCAATTCAGGGAAGTGATTAGGGAATAGGGAGAAAGGAATGTAGAGATGGCCAATATGGGGGTAAGTGATATGGAATATAAAGAATGGAACAGAGAAAATATAGAGAAGTGCGTAGGGAATATGAGGAAGGGGATAGGCATGCGAAGAAGTGATTAGGGGAAGGGGAATACTGAGTTAGGGAATAGGAAGAAGGCAGTATGTGAGTAGAGAATAAGAAATACAGGCCACAGAAAGAGAAGAAGGGAGTAGGGAATACAGAAAAGTGATTACAGAGTAAGGAATATGAAGAAGGAAATACTGAGACATGAGTAGAGAGTAGGCAATATGCAGAACGGAGTAGGGAAAACCGAGAGTATAAAGAAGGAAGTATGGAATACAGAGAAGTGATTAGGTGATCTATATATATAGTACACATATATAGTTATTGGCATAACTGCATTGGACTACCGTTTAGAAGATCCCAGGTTCAAACCCCACGACCACCAAGTTGCCACTCATGGGCCCTTAAACAAGGCCCTTAACCCTCATCTGCTCAGACTGAGTTGGGAATATGAAAAAGGAAGTATGGAATAAAGAGAAGTAATTAGGGAAAGGGGAATACTGAGTAGGGAATATGGCAAATGTCACTGCTTGAGATAGTGTTTTATTCTCTCTGTCTGTGTTTGTTCATCCCAGTGCTTTGTACTCAGGATGTGTGCGTCAGTGAAGTACAGCTCTCGCGGTCCGGCTCTCATCCCCCGCATGAAGACCAAACACCGGATCTACTACATCACGCTGTTCTCGGTGGTGCTGCTCGGCCTCATCGCCACCGGGATGTTCCAGTTCTGGCCGCATTCCATCGAGTCCTCGGTGGAGTGGACCCTGGACCGCCGCAGCGTGCACGACGCTCCGCTAGTCAAACTGCCCGCGTCCAGCCCCATCCCTGAGAGAGGAGACCTGAGCTGCCGCATGCACACCTGCTTCGATGTCTACCGCTGCGGCTACAATCCCAAAAACCGCATCAAGGTCAGTTCTGAAGTCATCCCTGATTCAATTCTAACTGAATTAAGATACGTTAAGCGTTACAAGTAAACTAAAAGTTCAATAAATTAAAATGACATCAATTTTACAATTATAATGGAAATGTAAAATTAATATGAAAGTGACCTTTAAACTCTTAAAGCTATTAGAATTTTTTTTTTATTCATTTAAAATGCAGTTACAATTAAGGCAAAACTGTGTTTGAAAATAAAATGATGTTAACATCAACATTAAAATTTGAATTTAAATTTTTACATTAAAAATAAGAATTACTTCTTGGTGTCATATAAATATCGCTTTTAAAAAAGATAACCGAAATGTAATGAGTTAAACTGCATTATTTTTAAAAATATATAAAAATGCTAAATAAGTAAGTAAGGAAATAAATATTAAATCATACATAAATAAATGAATACATAAATAAATATACATTTAGAAAATATTTTGGGTCCCATTTAAATTAAACTATTAACCTTCATTTGTATACCAAAAATAGGTATAAGAAAAGTACTAATAAAAAAAATATTTGAAACAAATTTTTGTTTTTGTGTGTAGGTGTATATCTACCCCCTGCAGAGGTTCGTGGACGAGGTGGACGTGCCCATCAGCAGTACCGGTCTGTCCCGTGAATATAATGAGCTGCTGAGCGCCATCTCCGACAGCGACTTCTACACCGACGATGTCACCCGCGCCTGTCTCTTCATCCCCTCCATCGACGTGCTGAACCAGAACTCACTGCGCATCCGGGAGACCGCACAGGCTCTCGCCTTGCTGCCCAGGTCCACATCTCTCAGTCCCACATCTCTCTGTCTCTCTCTCTCTCTCTCTCTCTCTTTGTGTCTCTCAGTAGCCCATTTCACACACAAACCACGCTGTAAGTCTGTTAATAAGACTCCTTCATCATGACACCTTCACTCTTCACTTGGTAATTCACACACAACCTGCCGAATTGGGCTTTAAAGCGTCTCAGTGCGGGCTATCAGAGAAGGCATCTAGTGTGATGTATAACACATGCCTCATGAATACCTCAACAAAGGCTGAGTGCATCAACAACAAAGTATTCCTGATGTCTGGAATAATGGGCTTATCTCTCTCTCTCTCTCTCTCTCTCTCACTCTCTATTTCTGTTTTATTCTCTAGTTCTCTTTATGTAAGTGCACAGTTAATTAATAATATAAACGGGAATAATACTTCAGTTGCTATTAAAACTATTACTACTGCTACTACTACTACTACTACTAAGAAGAAAAGAATAAGACAGGATTTAAAGGTTTTTCAGGAGTCCCAGAGAGCAGACATGTACGAGCTGTCTGGGTGGGCGGGGTTATACAGTGTCTTCACTGTCAGTCACTGAGGCACTGGGTGAAAATAGATGTATGTATGAAGAAGACGGCAGATGCCTTTTATTAGAGAGTGTTACACAGCATGAGCAGCAATTTGATTTATTTTAATGTTTTTTTTTAATTATTTAATATACAGTATGTGTGTTTGTTTACAGATGGGATAAAGGGATGAATCACTTATTGTTCAACATGTTACCAGGAGGACCTCCGGACTACAACACGGCACTGGACGTTCCCAGAGACAGGTGACACATCCTTTTTCTACCATACTTGTAGATTAATATTTACACTTTTACCCCTTTAAATGTGTGAGTGTAAACAGTTACACCTTTGTGTCGCATGTTTATCTAACACTAACAACTCTCATGAAAAAAATAAAAAAACTATCAGATATTCAGACCCTCCAAATTCTGAAAATAAATGTAATCTTAAATACTTAAGAAACATTTTAACATTGCAGTCATGCACTCATTAATATTGTTGTTTGTTTATTAATTTTTTAAATTTAATTTTACTGTTTATGTAACATTATTTAGCTATGGTGATGTTTTAACTGATATATATATATATATACTGGTTATCTGGTTTCATTCACTTGTTTTACAACTTTTTCTCATTTATTTCTTTTTTGTTTATATTATTTTATGTTGCTTCTTTATTTATTTCTAGAACATTTGTAGAAGAATTATTTCTACACTTTTTTTTACAACTTTATTTTATAACGATTTATGCATTTATAACGATTTATTTTTGTTTTTTTATATTTTTAATGCTTTTTAAATTACTTATCTTGTATATTAATTCATATTTCTGTTTATTTCTATAATTGTTTTTGTTGCCATTAATTAATTCATGTTTGTTTTCTGTTTGTCTTTATTTCTATATTATGATTTTGATTTTTTATATATAATATAAAACTCGTTCCACTAGAGGGCAGCACCAACTTACACTTGATCTTTCTTGAGCGATTTGATTTACAGCGATTCAGGCATTAATGTGTCTCACTGAGCGTGTGTCTCTTATCTGTTTTGAAACACACTTCGTGCTCTCCGACCCGGTGACAAAACTCGATAAACCTCCTTCACAACCTAATCGCATCGTTGCAGCGAAGTCTGTTTCTCCTAGAAGCTTCATTTAAATAAAATTTAATCCCATTTAGTATTTTTTACATCCGGCTTAACAATTCGTGCATCTGATGTTTTACTTTAGTTTTAAATTACAGTGCGGATGTGAAACAACAGGACGGCTTCGATAGTTTATTTTAAAGGAGTGTATAAAAGAAGGTGGGGGGTGGGGGTGGTGTGGGTCAGACAGCTGAGTGTAATCTCCTGGTATTTACTGCTCCGTACTGCTCGGGTCTCGGCCTCTTCCTCGGGCTCGGAGTGGAAAAGGTGAGCTTTATGTACTCGAAAGCCCTGAAATGGCGAGTGCTTATCTGGAGCTGTGGGGAATTTCCTGGGTTCATCCAGCTGTGCTCCATTTGGTGTGTAACCTCAACAAAACCAGCTGCCATTGTGTATGGGGAGGGGGGGGGTTTAGATAAAAAGACTTTGTGTGTGTGTATGTGCGCTGCTCACTGTCCTGATTTTGCAGCTCCTCACTTTTTTATCATCCTCCTGATCTTTAAACGGTGGAGCTTCAAAGCACAAACGGATTGTTTTGTTGTGAGAAGAAACACACCCTTGGTGTAAAAGAACAAGAAAGTACGAGTGTGATAGAGCAGAGTCACAGTTTTCACCTTGAGATTAATTATCTTTCTGTAACTTCACAATGCAGAAGTGTTTTAAGCTTCTTATACCACAGCAAAACACCAGCAGTTTGAGATTTTTATTTATTAAAGAGCGATGGATCATACAGAGGGGAGGAGTGAGCTTTCTTCTTGAGAGAGATGTAGAGATGTAGCATTGAGATATAGAGATATGGCATTGTTTCATTCATAGACAGAGTAAGGAGGAATTTTTTCCTTTAATAGCGTGGGCATTTTTTCCAAGAGAGGGAGAGAGAGAGGTAGAGGTTGGATTTTGTTCATGAGAGCGAGAGATGGAGATGACAGTTTCGTTTAAAGAGGGATAGAGAGAAACATGACTTTATTTATTTTAGAGAGTGATCGATGGTTAAAGATGAGATTATTTTTATTTGATAGTGAGATAGTTGATTTTTGCTTACAAAGAAAAAGAAATAATGTTTTTTATTGAGAGAGATGGTGTGATGCTTCTCATTCATCTTTGCTGTTCTTCAACCTTAAATTCCTCTAATAAAAAAAAAAAGAATGTAATAAGCGTTAATTTTTTAAAAAACTTTTAAATTTAACTTTTAAACTTTTTCACACAAAGGTCTCTTACATTTCAAATATTATAATGTATAAATATAATAAAAAAATTTGTAAATACATTTTTTAAATTTTTTTTATTTTTAAACAGCCCTTTCTTTTCTGGCCTCTCTCTTTCTCTTTTATATAGTGGAGACTCCTTCCATGAATTTTAAATAAACCTCTCCTTAATAGAAAAAAGAAACAACACTATAGCAACCCACATTTTGAAAAAAATATTTATCATTAGTTATTAGTCTATTTATTATTTATTATGATCTGTTGCTATGGAAACCATAACATTCTATGATTTGTATGCATCTCTGATTTAAGTGATAACATAACATGATAATTTTTTAAAAAAAGATTAAGAAAAGCTAATTTAATTAAAAATACAGTTTTTAAAAATGTGTGCAAAAAAAACACGTGCATCATAAACATTGGCACCTCAGCATTTAGGGCTGCATTTTGTCTTGTAATGCTTGGTGAGAACACAAAGCAGGAAATCTTAGACTGTACAATATAAATAAGTAAAAATAATTTTTTGTTTGTTGGACAGAGCTTTACTCGCCGGAGGAGGTTTCTCGACGTGGACGTACAGACAAGGCTACGACGTTAGCATCCCCGTGTACAGCCCCCTGTCAGCTGAAGTCGAGCTCCCCGAGAGACAGCCTGGGTGAGTTCTGCTCTTAAGCTACGCAGTGAAAACAAGATCAAAATAAAAATCAATGCGGGCGTCTCGTCTTTGTGTCTCAGCCCGAGGCGATACTTCATCCTGTCGTCTCAGACGGCCGTCCATCGGGAGTACCGCGCAGAGCTGGAGAGGCTGAAGGAGGAGAACGGAGAGTCCATCCTCCTGCTGGACAAGTGCACGAACCTGTCTCAGGGCGTGGCCTCGGCCCGGAAACGCTGCTCCAAGGGCCAGACCTACGACTATCCCCAGATCCTACAGGTAACTCACCTTCAGCGTAAATCACTTCATGTTCTTTTCATTTTAAAGTGTAATTGGCTATTCAGTGAGTGTCAGCCCTGAACATCTTCTTTTAACAAATTTAATCCGTTCGTTGTGGTGTTTTTCTTCCTCCTGTACAGTTTTAGCTTATTTTCAAAGATTTTTTTATTTTACACCAATCAATCACAATGAATGTAGACTCGCTATAATGTTGAAACCATTATAAAATTCCATTAAATTAGCACAATTTATATAACATGACAAATCTCGTCAAAATAAATGAACCGAAATAAAACAACGCAAGTTTTTTTTAACATGCAGTATTAGAGATCGGGAAAAAATTATTTAGTGAAGTATCGTGATTCCTGTATTCTCACACTGACATCAAAATTCAGTTTATAATTTTAACAAAATCTGGGGAAAAAATAATATAGAATAGCGATATTTATAAAATCGTGATACAAAAAAAATTAAAGTAAATTTCCTGGCCGTTTAAAATGGAACAGATTGTAACATTAACATTTTATTTGTATAGCGCTTTTTAACAATTGTAATTGTCGCAAAGTGGCTTGACACAATCAAAAGAAAATTTGTATGAAATGTGGAAAAATGTGTATAAAAAAATGTGTATTTTACCTACAGTATTATATAACATGTAACAGGTTTACATTAACACACGCGCGCACGCACACACACTGTTTGCTTCTTTTCATTAGTTCTGTGTTCACTGATCCATTTTGCGTCTCAGACCACCGGCGTGTCGCGTCCACTCGAGACAGAATCAGAACGCTGAGCCGCTGTTTGTTCTTGTCGTCCCGCAGGAGTCTTCGTTCTGCGTGGTGTTGCGCGGCGCTCGACTCGGCCAGGCCGCCCTCAGCGACGTCCTGCAGGCGGGTTGCGTTCCCGTCATCATGGCCGACTCGTACATCCTGCCCTTCTCTGAGGTGCTGGACTGGAAAAGGTACGAATCCGTTACAGAGGAACGTTCTGTTCTTTAACCTTTCCCTATTCATTCGTACACTCTTTTTAGATAAGCTCGGTGTAAGAGATAAAGGGAGTTTAATAATAGTTGCACTATAGCATTGTTTATTTTGTTATAAATAAGATCTATAATCTC
The DNA here is from genome assembly GCA_028570985.1 of Heterobranchus longifilis. Classification (NCBI taxonomy): domain Eukaryota; kingdom Metazoa; phylum Chordata; class Actinopteri; order Siluriformes; family Clariidae; genus Heterobranchus; species Heterobranchus longifilis. The sequence goes on along the minus strand of JAOVVB010000004.1, from coordinate 1,377,308 downwards.
TAAGCTAAACTGCATCATTTTTAAACTCCTCCCGGAGATGTTAAAATGTTGGGGTTTATTTAAAAAAAAATTTTTTTTTTTTTTAGAGCTTCAGTCGTCATTCCTGAGGAGAAGCTCCCGGAGATGTATACGATTTTGAAAAGTATTCCCCACAGACAGGTGGAGGAGATGCAAAGACAGGTGAGGGGGGTCGATATGAAGGGGAACGAGTCTTATTTGATAAACTTGTAAGCGAAAATATCGCTATAACTGATTTTAAGTTGTTTGAAATAGTTATCTAATAAATCAGAATTCATTTCAAATATAATAATTTTGTACTAGATGTGCCGGCGAATTGATTCGCGTGGAACTTAAATGCATGCGTATTAAAAAATTTACAGCGCCACATGGTCGATGCTTTTTATGATAGAAGGGCGCTTTCCATTTAAATTTCAAATTAGCATATCTTCTAAATTATATATCTTCCAGATACACCTGTGAAAACCCCATCAAAATTCCTTCAGTAGTTTTTATGTGATGCGTACACAGACAGACAGACAAAAATTTTAAAAACCTTCTTGATGTGTCCTATTGCTCATCTTACCCCCATCCCCCCAACACACACACAGATGGCGCTGTACATTTTTTTAATACGCGCTTATGAATGTATTCATAAATTTCATGTGAATGAAGTCGTGAAGACAGCTATTACAAAATATATATATTTTTAAAAACTGCTTGAATGAGCAGCTTGAAGCACAGGTTTCTACAATAAGTGTATCGTTTGTTTCTGTTGAAAATGTGTGTAAGGAGTCTCGAGTGTCTGAGGTGCTTCTGTAGCCTTAAGGTTTCTGGCGTCTAAAGGAACTCCTGGGAGTTCCAGCTTCTTTGCATTTTCTCAGAAAACATGAAGGAAACAAGTACTGTAGCATGACATGACACAGCGTGTGTAGTCGCTGACTTTAAGGGAGGAATTGGCGATACTGGAGACATTTGAACTCAACATTTAAACACACACACACCCTTTACATTTATTGGTTTTCCAGAAGCTCCGCCCCTCACATTGCGCAACTACAAAACGTCATCGAACCCTGTCGCTGATTGGCTGCAAGAATGTCGCATGGAAACAAGAAACACACACAAGCAGAACAGACAGCGACCTGATTTATTTTTCAAATAATACACAAAGCATATGAGATTAGAGTTGCTGATTCCTCCTTCAATGGCTAAGAGGCGAAGTTTGGTCCTAGATGATTGAGTTCCTGAGCAGTTTAATGATTTCAGTACTTCAGCACGAGGAATAAACCCGGTAATTAACCTCTGAGACAAATCGGGTGTCTTTGAGCTCCTAGCTGTACCGCTGCGCTCCGAGCCCCCGGGACCGGCTCTGACTGAACCCCCGAGCCGTCACGTGAAGTCTAATACAGCGAGAAGTTATGACCTCTGTCCTGCTCCACTCACATCCCCATCTGTGCTTCTTTATAACGTGTCTCCCTCAATGAAGCGTCGGGGAAATAATCGTCTCAGACACGCCGAGGCCAAAAATAATATCAGGCTGCTGTTTTTTTTTTTTTTTTTTTTCCCCTCCCTAAAGTTCTTAAATTGCTACAGCTAAGTTTATCCTGTATGACCGCTGATCTGTGATCAGTGCAGACATAAATCAATGTAACTCGCCTGCTTTAATTAGCTCTAGTGGATTTTTATCCGTGTGATGAAATTACTTACGAGTTCAAACACACTTCCTGTCTCTGTCTGTCCACTTACGAGTGAAAACTCCATCCTGAGACACGTTAAATTTGTTACAAAGTTATTCTCATGTGATTAATGCTGTACTTTTGTTATTCTTGTAAAAAGTTAGCGGCTGTTGGATGTAAAGCAAACGCTGGAATTAAACTCCCAGAATGCACTGCAGCCATACTCGGCTAGTTAGAGATGTATAGACGACAAGATGCAGCGGCGCCTTAGTGCTCTTTCTTTAAGTAGTATTAAAATGAAGACGTTTTTCCACTACACCGCCGTCAGCAGGGAGTTGATCTGTATTGTGGGGAAAAATGTGCGGAAATTAACCAACAACAAACACTATTTTTATATATATATATTTATTATGCAGAGAGGATTTTTTTTTCCCTTTACACAGATTCAGCAGTGTATCATGTTTGATTTTCATTTGTTGTTTTAAAAAAAAAAAAAAAAAAAAAACAAGCAAACTTGCAATTATTCAAAGTTTCTGGAAAGTTATGAAGTGTCATTTTAGTTTTATTTAAAAGGAAAAAAAATCTAAATTTAAATGTAATTTATTAAGAATTTTTAATTATGTGCTCAAATAAAGTACACACAATATTTAATTTGTAAACAGTAAAAAAATTTAATCTCATTAATTTTATGTTTTGTAGAATGGCCTAGCAAGGCTTGAAATTTGATAGAAAAATCTATTTTAAAAAATGGCTGAGAGTGCTGTGTTGAAAACAAATAGATTTTTATTTATTTTTAAGATTTATTTTTTTTATATTTATTGATTTTTAATTAAAAGAGTAAACAAGCCACAGCTTTGAAGAAAAGTTTTAAATCCTAGGTGTGAAATTTAGTTTTAAATTCCTTCACAAAAGTAAAAAAAATAATAATCAGTTGATTTCAAATACAGACATAAATAAGCATGATAATAAAAATCAGCTCATATAACCTTTAATAAATATATGAATTGTTAAAAAGAAAAAAAAAAGGTTTATATATGTTTTTTTTTTACCTCTGTAAATCCATGGAGCGTATAGATGAAAATAAGTTATGGAATAATTTAACATAATATAGCTGTACAAAATGTATACAGTTACAGGTAAAGCTGTAAAAAGAGAGAGAGAGAGAGAGAGAGCAGCACAACAAAGAGCTTTAACCATAATTAAACAGTTAAGTTTAAGGTTCAGTGCTGATTCTTGTTTTGCCAACAGAGGGCGCAGGTGTCAATCATTCACCTGAATCATGGGTTATATTATTCCACTGTGTGTGTGTGTGTGTGTGTGTGTGTGTGTGTGTGTGTTTAAGAGTGTGACCATTCCTTGTTTAGCACAGGTTGCATGTTTCATAGATCTCTTGGAAATAAGCACCTTAAAGAAAAAAAAAATCAGTCTACTCCTTTATTTTATTTTATCATTACCGTCTGTACTCTGCGGCTCCCCGAAAACTCATCCAGAACAGAAAGATGGCGCCGCACTAGTGGCAGCCTGTTGCAGTAGTTCACATCCATCCTAGTGTTTTTCTTTTCTTTTTTT
>JAOVVB010000004.1:1309771-1328204 GCA_028570985.1 Heterobranchus longifilis | reverse complement strand
GAGTTTTTCCTTGCCACTGTCGCCCTCGGCTTGCTCACCAGGGACAAACTGACCATTTTGATTCATATACATTCACACTTCATACAAACTTAAATAATTCTGTTGATTGTGTAAAGCTGCTTTGCGGCAATGACAATTGTTAAAAGCGCTATACAAATAAAATTGAATTGAAATTGAATTGAATTGAAGTTTACCATCCAACCTGACAGAACTGCAGAGGATCTGCAAGGAGGAATGGCAGAGGATCATCCAAATCCAGGTGTGAAAAACTTGTTGCATCTTTCCCAAAAAGACTCATGGCTGTATTAGATCAAAAGTGTGCTTCTACTAAATACTGAGCAAAAGGTCTGAATACTTAGGCCCATGTGATATTTCAGTTTTTCTTTTTTAATAAATCTGCAAAAATGACAACAATTCTGTGTTTTTCTGTCAATATGGGGTGCTGTGTGTACATTAATGAGGGAAAGAATGAACTTTAATGATTTTAGCAAATGGCTGCAATATAACAAAGAGTGAAAAATTTAAGGGGGTCTGAATACCTTTCCTACCCACTGTATGTACAGATTGTAATTGGTGGCTTCTAGGTAATTGACTCACTCCTAGAAAAAAAGGAACTCAGTTCTTTGGATATTTATTGGTTCTTAGCTTCCATAAATGATCCTACATCCCCATCTGAAAACAGTTAAAGGTTGATTCTAGAGTGGTTCAGCTTTTTTTTGTTGGTTGATTTGTGACAAAAATAAATGTGAATTATGTTTTAAGTATGTATGTATATGCATTTGCTGGTGAAATGTGTGCCTGGGAGTCAGTTGTATTGTGTCCAAGTTGTTACCAATGATGTCACAGAAAAAGGTCTGAATACATCCCTAACATTATGGTTTGTGTTTTTTCTCATGACTTGTGCAAATTATTACGAATTTTATACATTTTAGTTGGATGGGTGGATGACCCTGCATCACAATAAATAAATAATATGGTCAGATGTTGTCGAATGAATGTAGGAAACCAAAACAATGTTCCATGTCTCCAGCTTTGTAGCTCAGATGCTCAGATTCACACCTGCATGTCGTACCGCTGGCACATGAAAATCTATTTCGATTCATTACCGCAGGGAACGATCCAGAATTCTTTTGGCCATTTGTGTGCCTGAAGCGAGAGTGTTGGTGTCAGGCCTTTGGCTTTGTGTAATATCTAAACATGTCTGACTTGCTCCACTTATGGCTGCCAGTCTCAGCTCGTAAATCAAGCGCTCATATGAAACAGATACCCAGAACCAGATGTAATTGCAGCCTGATAGAAAATTGCAGGTTTCCTCCTCAATGGCTGGATTCTTCTCAGCAGCCTTGTACACGCACGCTTGTCTGTGTGATCCGCCGTGACACCGCGCGCGAAGCGGTCACGGTGCCAAACTGACCCAGCGATGAGACGCCAGAGTGGTGATTTTCTGCATCAAGCCACTGGAAATGCACTTCAGCTCAGCTGTGAAACCTCAATCTGTCAGTCAGAAATGGATTTGATTTTTTTTTCTTTTTTTTTTTTGCTTACAAAGATCCAGCTTCTTACAGGACTTTACACTGTAAAGGATGTACAGGGATCAGAGCTTCTGCCAAAGCATCCTGTATTTGGAATTGCCCCAGGCAGTAAGGAGTAATCATTATGACATGTTGCAACACAGAGATATGATGTATGATGTGTGATGCATGTACCTGGCGGGTGAAAAGTTTTAGCATTTCAGCGCATCAGCGACATTACGCTAACATTCACATTTTACGTAGGTTGAATTTCTGGAACGTGCTACTTGAAATCCTGCCGACTTATTGACTCACTCGTTCACTCACTAACTCATTTACTAACTTACTGACTCATTAATTGACGCACTCACTGACTTAAATACTTGAGTCATTCACTTATTTACTGACTAAATTCATTTAATTACTCAGTTATTTACTCACCGAATGTCTTACTGACACTTAATGACTCACTCACTTACAGTACATTCTGACTCATTTACTGACACACCTACTGACTCACTCACACCAAGTCAGTTGCTGACACACTTGTTGACTCAGACATTCACTTATCCACTCACACACTCACTCACTGACTCACTCACTGACTCGCCTACTCACTGACTCTCACTCATTCATTGACGCACTCACTGACTCCCACTTATTCACTGACTCACTCACTCACTGACTCACTCATTCATTTACTCACTGACTCACTCATTCATTTACTCACTGACTCACTCACTCACTCACTCACTCACTGAATCCTTCACTGACTTGCCCACTTATTGACTGTCTTTATAACTGATCCAAGTTTTCATCTGTACTCATTAATTCACATTTATTATTTAAGATTTGCCCTTCTCAATATTATTAAATTGTTTACTGGATTTGTTTTCGGGAGAGTTAAGGAATTTCTACTTTTTCTTCACATCAAAAGCATCGACAAAATCAGTTTATGATGATTTCAGGGTCATGAGCTAAAGGAATCAGTGAGGCAGTGAGCTGTGGGACGCATCCCACTTATCCTGACCTGTATCGTGACAAATCCTGCCTTCTTTTCTACAAATGTTTCCCCTTATACTAGTTTTTTTTCAACAAGCAGTCCCGGGATTGGACAGTTTAAAAAAGCCAGATTGTGGAACACGACACTAAATAATGTATCTTTGATGCTTTACAGATTTACTTTGATGGTTGATGTGGTGATGGGAATGACTTGACTGGTTCATGTTGACCGGATTGGATTTAGAAAATCATTTTATATAAACAGCTATAATATTTTATTATTAATTTTTTTAAAACATTGTTAAAAATAAATTATCTAGATTTTCTTTTTCTTTTGCTTCTCTATCTAGTGTTATCTAAGTTCAAAAATGTGCACCAATATTGTAACGCAGCAGCTACAGAATACCCATAATGCACCGTGTAGCCTGGGTGGATTTGCAGACCTTTACTGCGGATGATTCGAAAGGCATTTTAGACTTTGTATGAATATAAATCAAGTGTTTATGTTTTTGTGACATCACTTCTTGTAATGCTGTGTTTGGTCACCCTTCAGGCGTGATCCACCCCAAATAATTATGTGTAGAAAAGTGTTTAAAGTTTACATCATGTGTTTTAATGTTACTACAGTCACTGAGTAATGAGCAGTTGTGGGTAATGTTGTGTATAAAGTCATTTCCTTCAAACGTCAATTCTGTTTTCTGTAGTAGTAATAATAATAATAATAATGTATTTCTGGTTTTAACTATTTTTTTAGGACTATTTTGGACACGTGTTTCTAGCAACAGCATTCCAATGACTTGTACCACTTGAGCTTTATGCATAAACTGTGTTTACATTCTCATGTTAAAGGAAGAATTTTGAATGCACAGAACACTAATCATACATGTGAGGATTCTGTTGGTCAAATCTCCATCTAAATGTTAGTACTGGACTATCTGGGTTTTAATGGCATAATGAAAAAATGATGCACAAAAGTTTGTGTTTTTATCGAATGTTAAACATAATTGTCAAAAAACCTGTCCAAAGATTGCAATTTGTTGAATTAATACGTTTGTTGTTTTCTGTATTGTCTAGGTTTAAATGTCAAATCATGCTATAGAGAACCGTCAGGGTCAATAACGTTGACGTGAAGCATAACACTCCTAATACGTCTGCTGTTCACTATCTGACTCGCCTCATTTCGGATAAACGCGTGACCACTTGTTGGTGGTAAACAGTCAGCGATGTGAATAAATACTCCCTGAGGGTCTGCTGTTGGTCCCAAGTGGAGACAAGACCCCCGTGAGAGCCGCCAGTACGGGACCGAGTCACTGGTCACTGTGGCCTCTGTGTCCTGACAGACGTGGAGCCGGGGCTCAGGGGGAACATAATGGCTCCCATATTGCCTCCCGCTCAGGACTGACACATCCTGTTAAGCGAGAGGGAGCGAGCATAAACATTTTCGGCTTTCACTTTGAGACGCCGTGTGCCTCAGACTGTCAGGCCGCTCGCAGGCGATCAAAGCGTCTCGCTGATGGCTTGTGTCATTCGTGCATTTGGTCTGACGTTGGGTATTGTGACAATCCCTCGCTTGTTAGAATTCAGGATTGAATCTGGCGGTGAGGTTTCTCTATCGCTCAAGGTGAACGGCGGTGCGGCCCTCACAGTTCCTCCATATGGCCGTGTAACCTGACCGGTGCATGAAACCTCAGTGCAAAATTTCTGTATCAGAACGGGAAAAGGTTTGGAGAGGACTGCGGTTGAGTGGCATCGTGAAAGGGCATGCGGGCACAGCCTTTAGCTAAAAAAAGGAAAAAAGGGGCTTTGGAGGTCACTGTCAGTCTGTTCCCAAACCCCAAATCCCAAATTTCTGTCTGTTTTTACAAATTATACAAAAAGTCACGCTTTATACATGTCCTGTAATTCCTCAGCTTTCTAAATGTCTATTAGAATAAACAGATGTAATCTCTTAAAATGTTCCAGTTTAACTATCAAAGTTTGTGTAAAAACACAACCATGGAACATTCAAACTTTAAGACTATCAGTGACCTCCAACATACAGTGAGAGACGAGAAAGACGAGTCTGGAGATGATTGTTTTCCAGCCCCAACCCCGACTAAGACGTAGTGCCATACCACATCTATGTTGACAGACCTCTGATCTAAAGTCAGGCCTTTATCTCAGTGCTGATTTTCCCGTTGAGCTTTTTGATCATTGCACTTTCTGACATGTGAGAAAGAACTGCAAATCGAGACCGAGAGTTCATGACTGGGTTAAGAAAGGCTGAAGTTCAGCTCCGGGACTAATTGGCTGTTTAACCTGAGTGTATTCACACCTGCCTGTTTAGCAAAACCGGAGCTTGTAAATCCGGTTTTACAGTATCTCCGCACGCTGCTTCTGGAATGGAAGCTCTTCAGATTTGCTCGATATTTGATAGGTTTAATAAAGAGAAGAGGAGAAAGGGCAGCTTTTATACATTCCATAATACATGCATGAACAATTCAGAGGCTCGTTCCAGACACGAATGCACTAAAAAGGTTGCCTTTCCCCGCGACAAGAGACGCCAGAGGCTCCCGGGCCCCGTAAGATGTCAGTACTCGACCCTTGAGTTAGTCAGGGTCATTTCTTTACAAGGGGCAGCGATTTATTCCCAGTTGAAAATGGGGGAATACATCAAAGTGTAATTTAACTGGCTGTAAAGCGGCAGGGCATCCCCAGGCTTTTTATGCAATCTGATGGGCAAGGTCAGCATCGGGCAAATAAAAAGCAACACTATAAATTAGGGACCCCAGGGTTTCTTCTCACAGTTAATTGTAAAATATTACAGATGTAAAAAAAAAGCTTAAATATTAAAATCTAAATCAAAATGATGAATGAAGGATGTAATAAACAGTCCGTAGTAAATTTGTAATTGTTTGTAAATGAAGTGAGATGGTGTGTGTGTGTGTGTGTGAGAGAGAGAGTGTTGTTGTGCACACGGCTTGCTTTGCTCTATATTTATTTCTGTCTCTAATTGGATTTGCTTTCTGTTCTTATACAATATGAATGCGACTGTAACACAGGACCGAGCTCTGAAGCCTTGCCAATCATCTCCAGCTTTGTAATTATTTCAGGCTCTTTCACACATACACACACACACACAGTCCTCAGGATGATGGATCGACCTAAATATAAATATTGACACACAGACATGTAAAACAGTAATTGTACAAGGAAATTAGTAAAAAAAAAAAAAAGTCAACAATTGTCTCATTAATAAACCATTAGCCGATCCAGATCTTGGGTTAAAAAGAACATTTCTAATTAATCAGGTCATTTTTTTTTTTGGTTGTTTCATTTAACTGATCACTTCGACTGGTATATTCCACCCTGACCCGACGTTCTTTTCCTTTTTAATGTTTTAAGCACCACCTCATTTGAGACTTTAAAACAAGGCACAGTAAGAGAACCTGAGCCATCTACAGAGCAGTCCAAACACATCACTATTCCTGAGGGAGGATTTATCCCAGCAGGCTGCAACAAAGAGCACACGCTGTGCAAGAAAACACGGCATTTCCTTCAAAACCTCTGCTGCCGATAAATCATCCCTCTATCCACTCGTCTGAGGATCTCTGAGCGTTCGCTGCTGAGTGATTTCAACTCCGGCCTGTTTAAAGTCTCGGGAGATTTATTAGTAGATTAGCAAAGTTTAAGCCCATCCTGACAGCAAGCAGCATGTTAATGTAGGGCCCTGCTTTGCTCTTGGTGATGTTTTTAATTAGAATGATGTACAAAAATAATATAGGAAAGATGCTACAGGTAGAAATGAAATGAGCTGATGGTTTAAAATTCAAAATGCAGCAGAAATATTTCATTGTTTACACCGCATCATCTGAAACTTAGCAGCTCCTGAGGAGGCCTTAAGCTCCGCCCAGTCTACAATCACTTGTCATGTCATATATCATTGAAATGCATGTTTCCTGCTTTTTATGTCATGTGTCATTATGAGGATATACATGATATGCATGCCAGTTATTTTTATAATCCTTATAATCCTAACCAGAAGGAAAAAACAAATTAAATTGCAAAACCAGCTATATTTTCAGAACCAGAATATTCCGTTCCTTTATGAAATCCACAAATTTGTACATGTTGGTTCCTTTCCATAATAAGGTTAGGAAAAATAAATTAATATAACTACTTAAGATGCTAAAATATTTTTTTAAAAATTCATAAAAGTGCAGGACATATAATTAATTAAAAGAATAATTTAAAGAAATAAAAACATATCTAAACATCATTCCTGGGTGAAATTTCTGGTTTTATTAAGTATGCAAATTTACAGGTAATTAAATTTAATTAGATCAATCCTTATTTGAATACATAAACATGATTTTGGAAAATGAATGGGCAATCTACTCACAAAGCTAGATTATTGTTTTTAAAAAAGAAACGCTACGGACATGTAGAACTTTTGTGATAATCTGCGTTTTTGTCTTCACACGTGTACACTGTTGTGATGACACAGTTAACCTTTCTCCTTAGTTTGCTCATGCTTAGTGATCAGTGTTATACTGCAGACTCAACGCCCTCAGGGAATCTCCTGAGTGACGTTTGAAACCACAGAGACGTAATGAGGTGCTTTATGAGACTTAATGGAAGACTGTGTGAAGAAGACGTGATGGTGAAAGGGCACACCGTTCTGCAGATGAATATTGAACCTGGACTAAATTGTAAAGATGATCTGTTAATCCAGACTCAGATTATCTGTTAATCCAGATCTGTTGGTGACATAACTTAGTCTCAGATTAAAGTAATCAAATGTTGTTCAAAGAGTCAGTTTTAAATCTTTGACCCAAAGAAATTCAATTTATGGAAAAAATTTATGAATAAATAAACCGAGGAGTAAATAAGGCATAATGTTAGACATTGATCTCAGGAGATACAAATCCAGTTTTGTTGATTCCATTAGCTTGAATCTTAATAAATATTAGTTTTTCACATCCCCAAATAAATCCACGCTAGCGTAGACTGAAAAAAGGATTTTTAATAAAAATGTGATTGCTCGCTTCTGCTTGGACACATTAAACCAGATCGGACATGTTAAACCCCGGGTTTGATTAAGACTTCATCCAATCAAGTGGCTCAACTTTAAAGCACAAGGTCATCCTGCTGCGCTCGTGTGTGCCAGTCGAGACTAATGTAAATTGTTAAAGCTGTAATGTTATTTAAGTGGTAAAGTGATCCTGGGTTCTTGTCACCACTCTTTAGACTAACAACCTGCAGAAATGCAGCCTTTTCTTCAGACTAAAGAGAACCTCAGGGACTGGATCTTGTTATTTTCCACCCCTGGTGCTTTACAGAAGCTTGAGCTTAGTTACCCTAATGTTGCAGATTGGACTCCACCTAACAGCTTGTACTTTTATTTGGAGATTTGTTTGAATGTGTATTGAATTCATATAAACCTCAGCTTAATTAAAACCTCTTTTTACCAAATATGTGAACAGTAATCAGTTGATCAGCTATGAATGATAATTTCTTTTTATGGTTTCTTTATTTAATGTTGCTTTGGTTTATGTAAAGTTATAAACATTCATTCTTTTGGTTAATATCTTAGAAACTTCATAAGATCATGAGTACTGAATGTAAAGAAAATAATCTTAATTGATCCAACACAAGCCAAACTTTTTAAATTTGTTTGTTTGTTTTGTTTGAATATTTAGCTCTTATAGCAAATAAAGCCACACAGGCATTCTCTTGTAATATATATTATAACTCCTTCTTCACAACATGATCTCAGGATTTTTCACCATGAAATAACAAAAAGTATATTGAAGAATTAGTACATTAGTGTGTTAGAATATAACAACCACCTGCTTTATAATAACAATTGATAACTGTGCTCCTTTTCTGCTGTTATTTACTTGTTTTTTTTATGTTTTATCCAATTTATTTATTTATATTTATTTATTTATTTATTCCCAAACACAAAGCTACATAAGTAAAATTCACTAAAGTGGAAATATGTACAATAAATCTTACTACAACTACAACAGCAACATTTAAATAATTCTTAGACCATAAAGTAAATCAACTTTAACACAACACAGTACAACACGCCTGAACCTGGAAGATAAATAGTACAAATACAACTACAATAGCAATTTCAAAATGATTCACACCTCATATTTTATCTTTTGAGGACTCTTTTGAAATAAACATGATCATTCTGTCCTCTCGTTACTGCTTTGATAATGGATTTATTTCACTTTATGTGCTGGAAACTCCTAGCACTTGAAGCTTTTTTTTTTTTTCAAATGATTGACACTCAATAAAGAGCTACAAGACAGAACATCTTTCTCATCTCTTCAGAGAGATTGGACTTCCTCCAAAAATTGATCAGAGCCAGACCTCTGAATTCACCCTCCATGTGCTGTAAGGAATGTGTGCATGTGACTGTGGTACCCAGCTGGGTCAGTGTGCCACACAGCTCCACACAGGCCTCATGGCGTCGGACAAAACCCTCTGAGTCACAGCTAGAGAATGATGAACAAACCCCAAAACATTTCTTTTTATACTGTTTAGAAATGACTTTTCCGGTCAACTGTCTTTCCTGAGGAAGGAATGTTAGTGTTGGGATTATGATTGTCCTGTAATTTATTGGGAATGTTGTTAACGGGATTAATCAGACATCCAATCAGGCCCTTGTTTGGTTCTGAAATCAATATTTAGTCTAAAGTCAGGATTACTTATGTGCTACATTCAATTCAATTCAATTCAATTAAAGCAGCTTTACACAAACAAAAGAATGATTTAAGTTTGTATGAGATGTGAACGTGTATGAATCAAAATTATAAGACTGTCCCTGATGAGCAGGCCGAGGGCGACGGCTACATCACATGCTGAGTTAGGATTGCTAAACTAATTGAAATCAACAACCAAAAAATATGACAGATTTTGTTCTTTGCTAGGTATACTTGAGATTTCAAAGTGTCTTAAATGTAATATTTATTGATTTATTTTTTGTTTATTTGCTAGTTCAAATCAGCTTGCATCCTTTCTTTATTATACATCCCCCTAAAAAAAAAAAGTCACAAAGTCACAGTTGCTTTAGGAGGCTTTGGCGCATCATCCATCTGATCTATATTAATGAGAGTTCTTTTAGGGGTTTTTTTTTTTTCATCATCGTGAAACGTTTTGTGGTTCGTGTGGTTTACTATCCAGCATGTTATAGTAAGAGTCAGTAAATAGCTGTCTAGTTTTTATATTATTAAGCAATTTAAAGAATTCCGTCTACATTCTTAAAAATGTATAATAATTTTTTTTTAATGCAACAAGAGAAGAGAAAATTTGTTTACTGCGTCAATGCGGATTTTATCGCGTTAATGAGATTAACCGCATGTTTGTTGCAGTATTTATTACATTTTTAATTCGATATATCCGTCCTCCGTTTCTTATTTCCGTCCCATTTCGGATCCTGAGTACACTCCATTGTTTTTTGTTTGTTTGTTTGTTTGTTTGTTTGCCTCTGTCTTCTGTCTTTTTTTTTTCAGGTTATTATTGGCGTTGCCTTTTTGCGCGGTGTGTGTGTGTGTGTGTGTGTGTGTGCTCACTGACACACTTCCTTTGCAAAAGGAAAAGTTAAATCGTAGATTTCTTACAGACCAAAAAGTGATTTAACACTGCTAACTTCTCGTTGTTGTCCAAGTTAAAAAGGCGCGCTTTCAGTGTGTCGGTTTGTCCTGAGCGCTGCGCGTCTGACCAGTGGCGCGCTTTTCCAGACGCGTTTGCAAACACAAATCCTACTCTAAATCTGAATGCATACAGCAGACTCTTATTCTGTTCGCTTGCGTGCTGCTGTTTTTCGTTTTTTTTCCTTTCTTTGTGAGGCCTGGCTTCTCCAGAAATCGCCTTTATTTTCGCGTCCTAATTTAGTAAACCGGGTATCGAAAGCGCGTCAGCTTGTGCGTTTTATGGAGTTCCTTCTCTACCGCGTATTAAAAGCAGGGTCATATCTACATCCCTTAAGGGTTGTTCTGTTGTTATCCTGACCTTCAAAGGTTGTTCTGTTGTTGTTCCGTCTGTATGGAGCTCTTAAAGATTCTCAGTGGAATTCTAAAACAGAACGGTTCTCTAGCAGAAATTATACACCGACTGGAGACCTTAGGCCTGACTATACAAATAACACTTTTTCGCAGGATATCTACGCATTTAAAATAAAAAGCTGCATACACTATTTATCCTAAATATTTTTTATTTAATTTTTAGAGTTAAATCTGTCTAATAGGCCTATATATAAACCCTTTATATTTATTATTCTAAAATGCGGGTTTTGCGGTTACTCAAAAAAAACGATAATATTAAATTAAATTAAATTAAATATTCAACTGTAATAAAATAGAAGATATATTGAATATTATATTTTCCTGAGCTTTTAAGTGCACAAACTTGGCACCAATCGCATAAAATGATCTGTTTCTCACATCCCCCCTTCCTCTCCTCCTCTGTTTAAAGCCTATGTGTATGTAAGAGTCCAAGTTTCTTATAGGAGTTCAGATTTGTTTCATTTTATTTTCAGGAGGCCAAACACACGGCGCAATGTCTAATGTGATCAAGGCTGTTTACTTTTTATCGTTTAGAACTTCCATCCTATTGGTCTGGAGAAAAAAAAAATATTTGGCTTTAATAACATCTGTACAACAGATCAGTAATAAATCTGCCGTATGTCAGAAGTTACGTCATACAGTTACTGTAATTTTTTTTAAAGTTTACTTTAATTATTATTCTTTTTCTTCTTCTTATTATTATTATTATTATTACTATTATTATTATTGTTGTTATTATTAACAGTGTTTTTTTGTTTTCTCTCCTATTGTTTGCTTTAACACTGTTTTAGTATTTTTTGCATAACTAATACTAATCAGCCTGTTTATAACTAATTAATCATACTTGCATGTGTTCTCATAAATTAATTTCTAAACTCTCAGCTTAACTTTGGCAATGTCAGTAAAACAGAAAACAGTGACTACACTGATGTTGTGTCTCTGTTTTAGATTTGTGTCACTAATAAAATGTGAAATGTGGCATGAGTTTTCCAAAAGCATCATAATCGTTAAATGGTAGTCTGCACTGTCAGCAGGAAAAAGCTACTAAACTGTAAATTCTCTTGTCACTCCTGTGGAAGCACAAGTTGTACACATTTTGTACATTTAATGTGTATCTTGTATCTTTAAATCTTTACTCTGAACATTAATTACAATTGACTTGTGCACCTTAAATCATAAATTATGTACAGGATGCATATTAATGGTAAATAAAAATACAGGCAACAAACCAGCAAAAAAAAAAAGAAAGCTATGCTGTAGTAGGCCTGCTTTTTGGAGTGTAGAGGGGGGGGGGGGGGGTCCTTACTTTAGCTCCCTAGAGTTTTTAAATTGATATGCAGAGTTTATTTTTATTCTGAATTCTTTCAAAAAGTTTGGTAATAATCACTTTTAAGAGCTCTGGCATAAGTCAGATATAGTAGGTTGCCAATATGCATTATAATTAATAACCAAAGACCTTAAGCTACTAAACTGTACATGTGTCTGTTAAACATGCATTGTTTCTATAATTAGCTTCCAGAGTAAATGTGGTTCTTAAGATCATGTTTATCAAATTTATTTTAATCGAAAGGAAAAATTTGTTCAAGTAAATTTTGCAAACACTTTAGTAACTATATTTTCTATTCCTCAGACTGCAGCTACATAGTGCGTTTGTTGTTGTTATTGTTGTTTACTGCAAACGCGCTGCATGAATTATGTCGCATAACACTAGTGCATTGTGGTCAGTCTGGAACATAAACATTGAGACCTTGAGGCAGTTAGAAGGCTAAAGAAAAGAAGGTTATGTGGTTTGATAAATCCGATGGTTAAAGTTGACAAGTTTTATTGCTGGAGCAGATTGATAAAACCTTGCATTTAAAAATGCAAAAACAAAAACACGCATAAAGCTCGGTCTGATGTTACCCTTACTTCTTATTAAAGGTTGGTTGTTGTTTTTAATTTTCCTGCTCATTCTGAGTTTAATAAATCCTAATAGCATGTGTTAATGTAAAAGTGTTGTGTGATGTGTGTATGTCTGTAATGATTCTTCTTCCTCGCTATCTGATTTTTAGGCTGTAAATAAATTAAATGAAAGCTGACTTTTTTGGGTAAAAATAAAAACGTATTTTATGACTAACATAACAGGCTAAATGCTCTCGGCACTCGGGTAAAAGTTTTCTTATAAAGCAAAGCAAGTGGTGTCAGTCGTGTTAATGTCTATTTTTATTTTAAAAATACTAAATACTGTTTACGCGACACGGTGATTAAGTCGTAGCAAATTATTGGCGGTCCCATAAGCTTTCCTTTCTTAGCACTCATTTATGTTCATCTGCTCTTCGTTTCCTTCTTCTTCTTCTTTTTTTTTTTTTGTTGCATTACCTGAGACGCTTTTATGACCTTTACCTGCATTTCATCCTCTTGACGTCACTAATCCGCAAGTTGCTCGCACATGCTGGGAAACCGATTTCTGGAATTTTTTGAGAAATTTATAGCAGCACATTTACAGCATCTTCCTGGTCTCAAGATGTCGCGTTTTATGAGCTCACATTCAGTAAAAAAAAAATTCTCAGGAAAAAATTCACTAATTCACTTTTGTTTTCGTTAAACTGTTCCAGAATTCATTAATATTTCTAAGAAGCGCACAGAAGTACGTGCTCAGTTTGCTAAGAAATCTCTGCGCCATTCACGTTTTCCTTTCCTGCCAGATGTTGTTGAGAGTCCATAAGCCTTATTTTCCCTTATTGTTCTCCGGTGTAAGCAATGCATTTTGTAACTTAATAATAATCATCATAATTATCATTTTAAAACTTTAAATCGCTTGGGATTGTGTTTGTGTCACAAAAACTAAAAATTATTTTTAAAGAAATTCCTACGGGAAAAGGGAAGTTTCAGCAACATAACTGTCTTGGTGAAAAGTGTTTGTGTTCGACTAAAAATAGATAAATTCAACTGATGTACTCGTGACTGGACTGCAGCTTATCACGTTAAAATAAAAATTTATTCTGTCTAAAATTGAACACTAAGCGTTGATATTTTTTCAAGTGTAGATTGTAAAATAATGGTGTTAGTGGAAAGCAAGTTGTAAAGATCATCGCGCTAATTTTGTAAATATGTTGGACTGCATGAGCGACAATTGGATATAATTATTAAATATGATTATCCATATTAACCATCTTTATTTCTTTTCCTGTTCTCATTTTTTCTCAGGATAATCTAGATTATCTGTTATTACAGAGAACTTTACAAGTTTACTATCTAAAATAAAAATGCTGTTATGAGCTTATGAATGTAGTTGGTGTTTGTAGGCCATCACATTAACTTTGTTTATAGAAAGAGTGCGCGCCTGTAAGAAGAGATGAAATAACCAGAGGCTTTTTCAGAAACTCACCGTAGCAGGAGATGAGTCCTCCGTTGGCTGGACCGTCCTGGTGCAGTTTGCTGCTTTCTGGTGGAGTCTTGCAAGACGATCTGTGCATGAAGAGGTGGTATTTGCTAAAGGTGCCTTCTCCATCGGTGCCATCCAGTGGCTGGCATTCCTGTTGGAACGGGCTCCGAGACTTCTCTCCGTACGCCTGAACTTTACTGCTGCTGCTGCTGAGGAAGGTCGGGCTGTATTTGGTGTCGCTGCTGCTTGGGAATGTCCTGAACGGGATGTTGGCTTGCTGATCCCGAGCCTGCGCCGCGGACGCGCTATAATACGAATCCATGGATGTCATGTCGCAGTATGAGACGCACGTCTCGGCGTTCATTCCTGAAAAAAAGCTACTGAGGCGTCGGCGGGGGTGAAAGCAAACGCTTGTTTTTTTTTGTTTTTTTTTCTCCTTCCTTTCTTTCTTTTGCTTAGACTAAAGGAAGCAGACCCTCTCCGTTTGTCTCTCTCTTTCTCTGCCTCTTCCTCATACGCACACACACACACGCTCACGCACACACACACACATGCACGCAAGCAAGCAAACTCAAACTCAGACTCACACACACACACACAGCTGGATTTGGTTACTAGATGTTTTCCAGCTCTAAAAAAAAAAAAAAAAAGCCCCCCTTAAGGTTTCGGTAGTAACAAAAAATGCGTCTTTCTTTTCGAGAAGATGCAACCCAGATCTCCTCCTCCTCCTCCTCCTCCAGATCTCCTGCTCGCTGCCCAAGCACTGTCCGGACATGTGGCAAGAGATCTCTCTTCGGTTATTATGTAGATTAAATGAATGGGTGAGGTCAGACTTTTGCTTAGAAGGAAGAAAAAAATGTTTTGTTGGAAAAATATTTGGAGGGGGGACTTAACACATGACATTAATGTAATTAGAATATGAACACACACACACACACACACACACAGTGCGTACATTTCTAGATGATTTAGACTTGTGTGTACTTCTATGTGTAGCCTGTTTATTTGTCTTATAGAAACGCGAGTAATCCTTTTACCCTCAGATCAATCTTCTGGATTTCATAATCGCCTTCTCGAAGTGTGAGTGCACCAGATTTTTTTGTGATTTTCTTAGAGCAGCATTCCCAAAGGAGCAATCCCTTTACTCTGGTGATACTCTGACGACGTTTAAACCTTCACCTCTTTAACAATGACTACACCGCTGGTGTCAAAACACACTTGACAAATGGCTCTGGTTTGGCGCGTAACCGCGCACTTCTCCTCCATCCTCGCTGATTCACAGATAATGATTTTTGCCCCCTCCTCTTTCTTTCAGTGCAATATTTAATTTTTTTATTATAACCTTTCATCTTTTGTCAAGTCAGCTCCAGTCCAGTAATAATGTTTAGATAGCCCGCTTTTGTGTTCACGCGTCTCCGACTTTTAATGAACATGGGATTACAGGGTAGACAAGTGACTTATTATTTTAGTTAAAACATCAAACCATTTTTGTTACAGCAGTGATTTTTTTAAAATTATTATTATTATCTCAACTTCAATTCGCATAGATACAGTCCATACTACATCAGAAATTTAATTCATAAAAAAAAAAAAAACTAAGGCAGTATTTTGCACAAAATAAAAACGCCATATAATAAAGCCGTCATGATTATATTGTATAATATATTTGTTGAGTTCCTGATTTATTTCACCAATATGTAACCTAATTAATATTTTCTGCATTCAGAATTGTCTATCATTTTTCAGGGAGTGCACTGTCAGAAAATCGAATCTCTCAAAGCTTGTTGGATTGTTCATGGGCTATAAAAATGTGTTTCTCTATTTTTACAAAGAGTTGCAGGCAGCATCCTGTTTTTAAACTGAGACTCTTTAATTACCTAGTCAACCTAAAAAAAAAATATCGAACCACATTTCTTATATTAAATTGCGATGATTTTGCCGCCTTACAACGTTTTACGCTTTTTGCACGGTGCGTCCAAGATGTCGTCTTTTATTATAGATATTTTTATTAAATATATTTGATATATTCACACTGTACCCTTAATATTAAACATAATTAAATACTAAGGATCATTTCCTAACATTATGGAGTACCTCCGACTACACTGTGTCCACGCAGCACCTATAAATAGCACTAAACTGCCCGATTATTTAAAAATATAATTAAGTGCACATATTTCATGTCCATTTTAAACAGCTGTCACTCAAAAGGGTAATTTCCTCTTCACCAGTGATTAAATATGGATTTGTATTATTTGGACAAAAATAATATTGGATAATGAGCAAATAAAAAAGTCCATGATTTTAACCTCATCCAGAAAAAAAAACGCGGGTGTAAAAACACTTTATTTAATAAAGACCAGAAGTAAAATTATTACAGCTAAAACCACAACCGCTGCTGAACTGAAGAACTGCGATATAATTGCAAAAAGATTTCTTTTCCTCCTCAAACCCATTCCTGGCCAAGAAGATTGAATGTAATTGGCTGTGATCATGTAATATCCCCCAGCACGTGCACTTTCACTGTATAAACTGTTGATTAATTTCCCAAACGCCAGACTCGCTATTAAAAAACAGGCTTTTAGTTTAATATTATTCCATATTATTATTATTATTATTTCAGATTATTTTCTTGAATGATTGTGTCCATGGCTGAAGAGTCAGCGCGGCTGTAAGTGATGTGGACATTATCTGGAGGAATATCCGAAAGGGAAATAAAGGGCATCATAAAACGGGCTTATCCAAAGCCGAGGCTCCTTATAAAATTAAATAGAGCACATTTACTTCATGCGGCGGCTTCTCTCGCTCTCTAAATTCTTCACCACCTGTTAAAAAGCAAAAATTCTTTCCACAATAGTGAATTTTTTTTTTGCCTGAATTTTGAGTTCTTGGATTATGTCGCAATATCTAAAGTTATAATAATAATAATAATAATAATAATAATAATAATAATAATAATAATAAAAAACAGTAGACACTTTTATTCAATATTCTTACCTAACATTTACGTTAATATTTACTTTCTCCTGCTACTTTAATATTGTTGCTGTTGTTGTTCCTATTGTTAAAATTAAAATTAGAAAACAGTATCTCATCTATATTCATTATTATTGTGCTGCAGCTGCAAGCAGTCATGTCAATGAAAATTATATAATTTTGTTACACACACACACACACACACACACACACACACAAACCCTTTTTACTTCCTCATGGTGTGGTGTATTAGATTATTTTGAACCCGGGGCAAAGTGAAATTAAATTCAGGTTTGAAGCTCAGGTCTCGGTGTTCAGAACGAGACACGATAATCAAAGAGTTTCTTAGGATTTTCTGATTGGAGATGTCTGAACTAGTGTGTGTTTGGCTGTATGTTCAGTGTGTATCTGAGTTTTATACATAGTCTGTGTGATATTATAATATTGAACGATACATATGCAATATTTATTGTTTAATGAATAAATGACAACACTAGCCTATTTATCATGCATATCATATAAAACTTGCTCATGTAATAGAATTATTAACAGTAACTACGCTATATAAATCAATCAGAAGATGATGCTTTAGTTTTATCAGCCTCCTCGACCTTTCCTGATAATCCCATTCACTTATGCATACACTACCATTGAAATAAAACTACCATGAAGTACGTTGCTGTTTTAATAAACGTTGCATGTTTTATACATTTTTGTGTAGTGTACATTTTAGATCATTTACTTGAACTTAGTGGTCCTTTAAATCTAATTATGCATGTTAAAATATTTTTAAGGTTCCCCCCGGAAAAATATGCAGTAAACATGCAAAAGATGGTACCCTTGACTGGTCGACTGATACAGTTTGCTAGAGAAAAATGGTGTTTAGTATGTAGTCATGTCAGAGAGCAATAAATTAATACATTAATAACACATTTCACTTTTCACGTGAGTAACATGTAAAGATGGGTTTCAACATGTTAGTTTGGGAAATTGTGACCTCATG
Organism: Heterobranchus longifilis; assembly: GCA_028570985.1. NCBI lineage: Eukaryota > Metazoa > Chordata > Actinopteri > Siluriformes > Clariidae > Heterobranchus > Heterobranchus longifilis. Next base: position 1,310,285 of record JAOVVB010000004.1, on the reverse strand, counting down.
GGATTAAACATGAAAAAAAAAAGAAATGAGACAAAAAAAAAAAATCATGTGTTTTAAAAAAGTGTGCAAAAAAAGTGTGTCATTCAGGAGTCAGGTGTGAAATTTCAAACCCATGTAATGTAAAAAGGGGGGGAAACATGAAAAGGAGTGACTCGTCAAAAATCAGATTAAAAAAACAAATCATGTTAAAAAAAAACGTAAAGAAAACACAAATTATAAACGAAAAATAACGACTTGTTTAGAAAATAAATGTGTCAATTTTAAGCATTATCTTTCAGCTTTTCCTTCTTTATTTTCCCTCAATAGTGTGTAAAACGTTACAGGAATTCAATTTAAACAAATTCTGTTTGGACTGGTATTACTTTCAGACATGATGTCATGTGCGCGTTTTTACAACAGGTCGTGTTGCACAGCTGCGGCCTCGCATGGAGCGGGGGGGGGGGGAAAGGAAGAGGAAAAAAGCAGTGCAGCATTGCAGGGGCTGCACACACACACACACACACACACAGGGTCT
>JAOVVB010000004.1:1276443-1291055 GCA_028570985.1 Heterobranchus longifilis | reverse complement strand
CATATTTATTTCTTATGTATAAGCTTTTATTATTTTTTAAGGTCACTGGCAGTCGTATAAGCATTTCACTGCATATCATACTGTGTATGACTGTGTATGTGACAAATAAAATTTGAATTTGAATGTGAATTTGACACAGGCCTTTGCTGCTTAGTGTCCAAGATCTGTAAAAGATTCTGTAAAACCAGATGTGATGCAGTTTGTACATTACATGGCACAAGAGGGCAGGGGTAGCTTAGTGGTTAAGACTTTGGCCTACTGAAGCTGTCACTGTTGAACCCTTGTGCAAGGCCCTTCACCCTAGGACGCCTGGCAAATGCCATATATGTAATAAAGGGGACAAATGCTATAAATAAATGTTAAAATTCTGTTCTTTTGAGGTAATTTCTTCAATGGTATCTCAACATTGGTGTGATGTTGTGCTGTGTTTTGGTTGGATGACACCATCTACAATCCACTAATAGAACAGTGCCAAACTTACAGGACAACTAGAAATAAGTTAATTAAGAGAAATTTAAACGAAACATGGTAATAGTAAGACAAACTATTGTGACTCCTTTTTACATCAAGCTTACTTTAAAACCAAGCTTTGCTCTTATGCCGGAGTCACTTTTTGCATGAGCTGTAAGTTCTTTCTTTTTTACTTTTATACCATTAAATAACGAGGATCTCACTGTGAGTCGTGAACTTTTAGATATACAAACAATGAATCTATTGCTACTGAAAACCCCTCTTTCCACCTTGTTCTGTTTGGGTGTGGTTTCCAGTCTCTGCATTCTGATTCGCTAGGAAAAGTCACTTCCACAAAGAGGTATTCTGAGGCAGTTTGTTTAAAGCTATAGACACTGAAACAGTTTGTTTGGAAAAGGAGTGAAACAGAAAGAAAATCAAGCAGCCAGAATGAGTATAGGAGTATAATATGTCATTTTTAATGCTTTGGGACAAACTTGTGTCAATGTTTAACCCACTGCTTCATTGTGACAGGTACAAGGAAACCTGAGAATGATTTTAGAAATCCAGACGTAACTCATTACTGTTTATTAATTTAAAAAAGGCTCACAGCAAGTAACAAATGATGTATGGAGGAGGGTCTCACCTGAGGAACAAGCAAACATGCCCACATGGACCAAACGGCAACCTGTCCAATCCAATCTAACATAAAAACCAATGCAGCAATGAAGGTTCCAGAACACCCAGTGCACCACAGCCCACCGCATACGGGGTCCAGCAGAAAAAATCCCAAGGCTGAACTGGCCTCTAAACTCCCCAGATCCCAATCCGACTGAGCCCCATGGGATGCACCAGACAAACTAATCTGATCCTCAGAGGCCACACCCCATAACACACAGCACCCAAAGAATCTGCTGCCAGCGTGTTTGTGTCTGACACCAGAGGACACCCTGTAGAGACCATGTGGAATGGACAGAGCTGCCCCAGCGTCACAACACTGGGCATAATGTTTTGCTTTATAATGTTATGACTGACTGACTGACTATATGGTTTATAATTTCAAAGATTAACGCGCCACATGGGTCAGGGCCACTATTCACCACCCAGCATATAAACCATTTTATCTGTACAGGATGTCTTTCTTGTCTCGCTCTCTGCTCGATCAGTGCCGTCTTTCAGCCTGAATTTCAATCCAAGAGAAAAAACTCTGTGTGTCAGCAGTTATGCTGTAACAGAGCGTGGAACGATACGACAAACTGACAGGATGATAAACGTACAAACGAGAACAATCACGAGTCTGCTTTCAGGTTTCAAAGGAGATCACATTAACCACACTAAATGACTTGCATATCAATGTTTGTAATTAATACATGATATTGAGTCATGTACAGGATCCATGTTAAGGCTTTTTTTTTTTCCTGGATTACCTGCACTACCTGCCGAGTGGATTCACCGAGCCGTCTGTGCTGCAGCGGCGCTTTACTTTCCACTCTCTTTGCACAGTGCTGAAACAGATCAGCTCCCAAAGCTCTAAAGTTCCTGCTGATCCTGACGTTAACACCGCCACACTCATCATCACATACAGAGAAGTTTTGTTTGAAAGATCTAATAAGGAGACCTGGAGTGGCAATAACATCAACATTAACTGTAACAATAACAATAACCATAACAGTAACACTGCCCCATGTGACATCACAAACTCACACAATTGCTAACTTCTTACAGTAATAACATCACGACTAAACACACTGAACACATCAGCAAACTGTCAATGTAATGGGCGGAGTTTCACTTTAAATAAAAATCTACAGTCTCAAATAAGGCTTTTCTTCCCTCGTTATCTTCATCCTCTGTCAGTTTATCAATCAATCGAGGGTTTTAAGGTGTGATGGATGAGATTTGGGTCAGGACTTACATTCTTACTATCTCTCTCTTTCTCTCTCTCCTCAATCAGCCTCAGCTCTGAGATGCTGGCTAAAAGAAACTCTGACATTTATTCCCATCCATCAGACATCCTGACTATTGTAAAAACTAGAGCGCATTAAAAAGCCCCCACTCTACACACACACACACACACACACACACACAAAATACACACACTTCATTTCCATATCTGTAAATCAGTCTGACTTTAAAATGCTGCGTATCGCAATCTGAAAGATGGGTGCTTGGCACCTGAATGAGGGCGATTGGCCAGGAATGAGGGGAAAGACAGAGTGAGACAGAAACAGAGAGAGAGAGGGAGAGAGAGAGAGAGAGGAAAAACAGAATGAGTTGACAGATTGAGAAAAGAATGTGAAAAAGCAAGAGAATACATTACATGATTCTTAATAAAAGTAAACAAACATTTAAAAATTATGTTTGATTATTATATTATTCATTTCTGTGTATTTTGGTGAGACTCTTCCACAGATATGAAATATAATTAAATGTATGTGCACTCCTACTCTATTCTTTTGATATATTAAATTGTTGGCAAAAAGTTTAAATATATATATAAATTCTAAACAGTATTCCTGATGAAGATTTGGACACATGGAATCTTCTCAACCAGCTTTATGAGACATTTCACCCATGAATCTTTTCTTAAACTTTCCAACTAAACCAAGCTTCTTCATCTCACTGTGTAAATGGGTTAAATTATTTTTTTCCATTTATTAATTTTTCCATCAAATTTCAACCACTAGGGTTTATAGCTTTATATATAAATTCTTACCTCTTGAGTGGTGGTATACGTATGCTACGCATCATGTGAACACTCTATTGTAGAAGGTAATCTGTTGGAACCAGGATTCAGGTGCAAGTGTAAGAATGTGAGTGACTTCGGCCAAGACCAAATTGTGATGTCTAGACGACTAAGTCAGAGCGTCTCCAAAACTGCAGCTTCTTTGAGTTGTTTCCAGTCTGCAGTGGTCATTTGCCAAAAAATGCTCCAAAGAAAGAGAACTGATGAAGCAGCAGCAGTGTAATGGGCAGCCAAGGCTAACTGATGCATGTGAGGAGTGAAGGTTGGCCTGTGTAGTCTGATCCAATAGAAGAGCTGCTGTAGCTCAAACTCCTGAAAAGTGAATGCTGGCTCTGATAGAAAGGAGTCAGGACACACAATGCATTGCAGTTTGCTGCGTATGGGGCTGTGGAGCTGCAGACCAGTCATGATGACCATGCTGAACCATGTACATCACAGAAGGCTCCTACAATGGGCAGGTGAGCATCAGACCTGGACCACAGAGCAATGGAAGAAGGTGGCCTGGTCTGATGGAGCACATTTTCTTTCCCATCATGTTGGTGGACAGGTGTGTGTGTGCGTCACTTATCTGGGAAAGGGATGCACTATGGGAAGAAGGCGAGTCCACGGAGGCAGTGTGGTGCCCTTTGTGATATTTTGCTGGGAAGCTTTGGGTCTTTCCATCCAAGTGGCCATTACTTTGACATTTACCATCTACCTAAACACTGTTACAGAGTGAGTTACACCCCTTCATGGAGATGGTGTTCCCTGGTGACAGGGTCTTCTGTTCAGGGAGAGTTCGAGGAACATAATAAAGAGTTTAAGGTGTTGACTCCACCTCCAGATTCTCAAGATCTCAATCTGATCGAGTGTCTTTGGGATGTGTTGGAAAAGCAAGTACGATCCACAGAGGCCCAACCTCACAACTTACAGAACTTAAAGGATGTCGAGGAAGCTTCAGTTCCAGTTCATCCCAAAGTTGATGGCTCAGTGGGGTTGAGTTCAGTCAGGGCTCTGTGCCGGAAAAACTCGAATTCTTTCACTCCAACACACTCTTATCACACCATGTCTCCATGGAGCTGGCTTTGTTGGTCTTACAGGGGCATCTTCATGCTGGATGAGTATTTGGGGTTTCACGGCTCTCATAGGGAAATTGTAATGCTACACTGTAGAAAGGAAACTGTGTGCTTCAGTCTTTTGGAGAAGGACCATGTATGGGTGTTTTTGTCAGGGGTACATATACTTTTGGCTTATATATTGCATATTTGTACTCAGTTTTCCAAGCACCTGTTTAGCTCCAATATCTTCAATTCACCTCCTTATTCAGTTAAAATCCATCTCCATTAAAAAGCTCTTAATACTATCTCACTCCATCGTCACCTTCTCCATTCACACCATCGTTTCCACACTCCTCCATCTTGCACTTCTGAGCCCTCCGTCTGATCCAGACATTTTTTTTTTCTCACTCGTGTTTCAACTAAACAGAGTGGTGTTAAAACATTCGCTGTAAGCGTTCTGTCACTATTAATATTTACAGTATCTGAGAAAGCAGGGAAGTGAATCTGAAAACAAGCAACACGGCATTTCTGAAATCCACACGCCATCCCAGACGACAGACACAGGCCACGCTCCGGCACGCTGCAACACAAAACCTCTCATTGAATGAGACTCAGCTCCGGTTCAATATCCACAGGAAAAGCAATCCACCACAGACGTGACCTGGCAACCGGTGAGGTCACTGTCCAATCACACGAGGGACGCAGCAGCTGACCCGAATCACGGCGGACTAATCACGTCTCGGAGACCACGGTGCCTGTGAGGTCGGTCTACTGAGCCGCCGTGGTGATAATTAATCTTCGAGCAGGATGAGGGATGTGATATGTAATAAATGATTTAACAATTTCTCATAAATACTGAATGAACATGTGATGAACAAGTGGAGTTACTGTTATCATCCAGAAGTTTTTTATATAGCACACACCCAAATGTTTTATTTCTTTTACTCCACAGCAATTTACATTATAGCAGCTATAAACAGTTGTTCCCCCTTTACTTTCTCTCTCTCGCTCTCTCTCTCTATCTCTCTCTCTTTCTCTCTCTCTTTCTCTCTCTCGCTCTCTTTCTCTCTCTCTCTCTCTGTCTCTCCCTCACCTTATCACATTACTGAGAAACCACAACGTATTAAAAGATGTTAAAAAACGTTGTTATCTTTGACCCCTTTTACAAGCGCTAACATTGGAGACTCCTTTCATTAATGTTAATTAAGCATTTAATCTCCTTACAGTTTAACAAGTACGCAAGCTTTTAGTTTGCCAGTGAATGAGATGTTACTATAGAAACCAGGACGTATCATAGTGGGTGAATTAATATGGATCTGCACTAATATCAGAGCTGCTGTTAGAGAGAATTAATCAACACCTTCTGACCAATCAGAATGCAGAATTCAAAAGCACATTTTTTAAAAGGTAGATCTATTCTGACCATTACAATAACATCATGAGAAGATACTTTTTTTTTTTTTTTTACCTCTTACTAATGTTAAGCACCAGTTAGTCGTCAGTGCCACCATTTTCCAGACCTGCAAGACCGTTAAAGATTTACTAGCTGTAAATTTTTAAGATAGAATAAAAAAATCACGCCCAAAACTACTGCCAGTGGTATCTGAGTTCTAATTTAATAGTGTGTAGGGTTAAATCCATATGTGGATTAAGTATCTATTATTTTCTAGTTCAATGTGCAGGACGGGATTTAGTACAGTAGTACCTCGGGATACAAACACTTCTAAGTTGCAGGTACATTCTGGAATCGTTCAAAACTTGTTTGTTTGCATCAGTGGAAAGCCAAACGAAGCGAGTTTACAATTTTTTTGTGGGGTTTTGCATTTTGTGCAAGACTTAGTGAAGACATAGCACCATGGATCAGTGTTATCAAGGACAATAGCAAGACGAAAAAGGAGCCACTTTCAGTTTGGTTTTTAAGAGGAATCATAAATTAAGGTTAATTAAATGAATGAACTAAGGTTTCATGTCTACATATTTCAAATACATTTACATGTCTTTTCAGAGACAATCAGAGACAGTCTTATCACGTGATTGCGCCTGTACATTTGAGCTCCAGTGAGGTCGTACTATTACACCCTAGCACGTTTTGGCGACATCTCCGCTGTAGGTCATCAGCAGCCTTGGTTTCAGATGCACTTGCTGGTGTAATGAAGTGGATAAATTACTCTGTCATCATTTTGACCCTGAAATGTGTTTGAAGGAGAAACTAAACGTGGACAGATTGAGCATACATTGTCTGATCGACTTGCAAATTACACCAAACGGCGGAAGACACAGAAGAAGGGTGAGAAAACACAGCATGGACCCAGTCAAGCATTACAGGATTCAAACACTAAAAAATGATAGATTCAGTCTGGTTTCAGTGTGTGTGAGCGTTAAAGCAAGTGGAGAGAAAAATAATTGTCCAAATCCATGTAATTGTGCAGGTAGCGTAATGTACAGTATAATATCATACATCGAACATGTGTACTGTCTATAACATCGGCATATTTTTTCAAAATCCAGAGCACTGTCAGGAATCAGGTTTACAAAAGGAAAAATAAATATTTAGCTGGCCACTTTACTGTCCATAACAGAACACCAGACACACACAGACACAAGTGCGCGGAGTGGTATTGCAGTAGCGTATAGTCAGTAATGACCGAGTCTCCCACAAATCGCTTTAAATGACCTGTTATTGCCACGCTGAGATAAGAGCCTCATCTCTACACGCATTTGCTGCAAATACAAAGGCGTCCAGTCAGCCCACACACTCCACACACCACGCACTCCATACACACACACACATAGAGCTGCTTTTTAACTTTGTAATTTACTTCACAATGACAGTCATGCAATCACGTGATTGTGTGTATTGTTGTAAAGCTTGCAGTGATTGATCGTATGGACAACAATGGAGACATACACTGGCGCACACACACACATACACACACACACACACACACACACACACGCTAATATTCATTTCCAACATGGTGCCTCTTCCGCATCACTTTAGAAGAATAAAAAGTGTAAACCTTAAAACACACACACACACACACACACACATATGTTTGTCATACTGATATATATAATTTATTTTTAATACATAAAAATTTTACTCGCAGTTCAAAATTTAATTCACATGGCCGTAACCATGGCGACGAGCAGAACTTACCACCACCTGAATGTAACTAAGCTAATAGTTAAGAGGCTCCCATTGGATCTTTACTGCAGTAATACGGTTCAGCTGCAACATGTTATTTAACCCTAACTGAAGCAGTGAGGAGCTTCTCATTTCTTACACAACCACGTCAGAAGACACATCCTGTTGTCATGGCAAAGATGTTACTCTGTTTTAGAAGGGTCAAATTATTGTCCTGCATCAAGCAGAGAAAACAACTAAGGAGACTGAAACTGCTAACATTGGTTAAGAACTGTTATTATTAAACCCTGGAAGGATAGCGGTGAGCCATCATCTCAAAGGACCAAATGTGGTTGGAAAAATTTCTGAATGATAAACGCTTAGTGAAGTCAAATCACAAAAAAACTACAGTAGAACTCGCAGCTGTGTTTAATAGTGTCAGTAAGAGCATTTCTATAGACACACACACACACACACACACACACACACACACAATGCAAAGAAATCTTAAGGGATTGAGACTAAACAGCTGTGTCGCCTTAAGAAAACCACTCATCAGTGAGACTCATCAGGAGGAAAAAAAAGGCTTCAGTTTGCTATAGGGAGCGATGGGAAAAGGTCATGTGACCTAATGAGTCCAGATTGAGCCTATTCCAGAGTGATGGGCGTGTCAGGGTAAGAAGTGAAGCGCATGAAGCGATGCATCGATCATGCATATTGTCCACTGTACAAGCCTCGTTATGGGGCAATAAAATGAAGTCCAGCTGACCACCTGAATGAACTGAATGACGAGGAATCATTTTCATACATCACTAGTGTGTAATCAAAGCTAAAGACGGTCAAATGAAATCTTATAGCATGTGACTTTGGCCAGGGTGTTTATATGAAAAGTATAATATGAGAAGTTTTGTAATATCAGTATTAGATATAGAATTTTGCTAATCATTCAGATGACTGATTCATGCTCAGTGGTTTGCATAACAAGGGCAAAAATATGATTCAACTAGAAAAGTGACTAACTTTTTTTTTTTTAAATAACTATTTCTCAGCTCATGTGTTGGGTCTGGTTTAGTGATTTTAATCACTACAGCTATCTAGATCTAAATCTGTGCATGCCCAATCCCAATGTACATCTTTAATTGAATGTATGTAAACAAAAACCTGCATTTTAGACAATGCAGGACATGTTTGTCTAAATGTTCACAAACAAGGGAGTGTCAAACGGCCCTCTGATGCTTTTACCACATCAATTTATATGCATTAACTGTTTTATTCAGCAAAACCCCTTATCAGTTTACCTACTTAGCTTCCACTGATCTTATAATCTATTGTGGGCATAATGTGTGCTTAACCTTTATTATACAGATTAATGCAATACAGGACATTTACATACTGTATCTACAGTGTCATGGTGAAATGAATAGAATCATCAGTCTAAAGTTGTGTGCACATTGAAGATACCAGGCCCAGTTAGTGTTCCATTGTTATCTGATTGTGGAGTATACTTACATACTAACTTCTGAATTAGTTTAAAAGCATATTTTTAAATAAAGGCAAGTCAAATGGAACCCTGCATTCTGTAAGTGCAACACAATTGAGAATTCAATTAATTTTATCTAACAACTATCAATTAGTAATATTTTGCTATAAGCAAGCTAGAGAACATCCCATAACTCATCAGGATTTACTGTCATTGTGTAATATGCGATGTCTAGCCTTTCACAGGGCCACACCAGCATCTACTGGCCTCGTGCCGACCAGAACATGTGATTTGTGCTCCAACGTAACAACCGTAACCCATTCGAGGGACAAAAGCCACACTCAGGCAGTGCACTTTACTCTTTTATTTTCTGCTTTATATCCATGTGCTCTGGTTTTCTAACGCTAACTCAATTACTGCTAATCACTCAATTCAAATCACATGCGCCCGGCGAGTAAATAAGCCTGTCAGATACGCAGACGGAAAGCTATGCTGTTTTTTTCCCCTGTTGAGCATTTTTGTAGGAGAATGCAAGAAAGAAGAATTTCAGCTCATCGTCCCATATATAGCAACCGCATTGTTAGTGCTTGGCCATGTATAGCCTTTTAGTTTAGTGTCTCTTTGCTATAAAATGGTCTGCTACTCTGTTTACCTGCTGAGACTGAAAGCTTTCTCCAGGCAATAAACATGCAAGAGTCTAAAGATGCATGTCCTGGATGCATTTGTTTAAAATGGCCATTAAGGAGCTGGAATTTCACACCAAAACTATTATCTCGTGCCTCTTAATGGACTTAATGGACCCTGTTTCGTAAAGCTAGCTGCTAGTTTTTAGAGCCGTCATTTGAATGCGGGCGTTCGTCTCAGACTGACATGCCAGAAGGGATTTTGGCTCGTTCGCTGAAGCTCTACCGGTTCCCATGTGCTTAGTGATTTAGCTTCAAGGAAAAAACTATTTGATCTTCACACCTATAAATCTGTTTACTGAATCTGAATCAGAATGAAATACATTCTCTTGAGCAATCGGTTTTGGTTTGTTTGCTCAACAACATTTACAAAAAGCAAAAAGTGTTGAAATGTTAATGGAAAAAACCCAAATCCATCCAGACAATGATGAGAAACATTACCTAGATATCATGAGAATAGCTTAAGCATGGAGAGCATGGAGATGCGCTAAATGAATGATTAGATAATTACATAAACCGCCTGTCCAACAGAACATTACTGGCCTGGATCAAGAAAAGAAAACAAACAAACAAACAGATTATTGAAATTACTGTAGCTAGGTTGTAAACTTTCCAGCAAGGTAATAAAAGCTGGATGATGGTGCTGAACGGTCAACTTCACAGAAGAAATGTGGTTGTAAAAAATAATGAATGAGCATGATCTGGGATCTGATGAAGAAACTAGAGCTATGATCAATAGTGAAAGTAAGAGCATTTCCACACACATTCAATGTAATGTGCACTTACAGGGTTGGGACTAAACAGCTGGGTGAGCGAGTTGTTCTGGGAGCATGAAGAATCACTTTCACACCTGACTTGGACATCACATTGCATGATGTAATCAAAGCTCAAGGCGGTCAAACAACGTGTTAGAGTGTGCAGCTTTGTATTTCAGCCTGGCAGTGTAAATAAAGAATGTTTTGTTTGTTTTATATTTATTTTCTCCCAATTTCCAGACAGCATGGCATTTCTGCAGTGTTACAGCTCTGTCCTTTGGCTCAGTTAAGCAAAAAAAAAAAAAAAAACTCTAGGATAAAACCTGCAAGCCAAAACACATGGCATGTTTAGTTCGCTTCCTACAGAGTCAGAGTCATTCGTATTGAAAGCGGATCGAGACAACCTCTCACGGACCTGCTGTGTTCTCACCTGCGTAAAGAACCCGGGCTGGTAAACGGACTATTTGTGCCATTTCAGAATTCCTTCAGCTTTCAAGCAGAAGTCTCTCCGGGGGTAAAAGTCAGAGTCAGAGAAAAGGAAATGAGGTCTGACATGTTGACTCAGGGTAGAAATCCCCCTGGACCCTGAACGGACAGCTATTAAAGTTTAATTGCTTTCCTCTTTAGGTGCTCGGTTCTCTCTGGGTTCTGCCGCGGCGTACAGTCACTGAGACGTGAAAGTGTTACGGAGGAACGTCTGTAGCACCTGTCAGTAAAGGCTGGAACCGTTTGGCTCTGAGATTACAGATAAAAAGAGGAACAATTATCGGTAACAAGCACTGAGTTGGTAAAGGATGACAGCAGCTTAACAGTTTCCATTCTTTACCCAACTTCCCGCTCTGTTTAAGGGGAAAAAAGGCGATCGCGAGAGTGTCTGAGCTATGTTATGGATCCATTTGCATAATTCACTTTGATGGCCAGATATTAGGCCTCCGTCTTTACTCACATTTGTAGCTGAAGATTACAAAGGAACTATTTGCAGCGCCGTGCAGACTACCAGGAGGAGACTATCAAAGGAAGGGAGCGAGGCTTTCAAGTCAGGACACTTCGATTGTGTTACAGATTGGTTCCAGGTGAGGCAGCTTTGGGAAGCTCAGCCAGAGGAAAATTGCCCTCCGTGAAGTGCCGGGGCGAGAGCGAGCGAGGCTTCACGCTTGGGATGGTATTCCGGAATTCCTAAACTACTCACGTTTGGAGGGGATTTGAAGGGCTGAAGGTCGGGCCTCTGAAATCTTGTTGCGGTGATCGTCTACATATTAAAAGCTAAGTGATCTGAGGTGGAGTCGTCTCCTCCAGCTTGGTTAAACAGACTATGATTTCTTCTCCGGGGTCATTTTGGACATATTTTCCGGCTCCATATTTTCCTGTGTTAAAAAGATCTATCGTTCTGTGTGCAGATGTGGTTGTGTCCCAGGTTTCCCCTTTTTCTGGCTCGCGGTCTTGCAATATCACATTCTTTATAAAACAGTAGAGAAAATTTCTCTCGTTTCTTCCCAAAGTCAGAGGTGACACGGGAAATCTGAAGCCCTTCACGTGTATTACAAAAACTTTCTTAAAAAATTAAAGTAGGCGAAAAGTTAGCACGAGGTCACTGACAATATATTTAATCACATACATTTCTATAAGGAGACATTTATTATTTAACCTGATTATTATTTAATTGATGGAAGGAGTCTCTAGTGCCAGCGGTTTTGTAACAGTCAGACATAAAGCTTCAAGATGAGGGAGTTTACCCCTAATGAATCAAGCCATGTTTTATTCACTTTAAAAAAGTGCAACTGGTGAGAGGAAAGACGTTTATCGCTGCTATAATGCAAGTGAGAACTTGTTTCACGAAACATTAAATGTAACTATAAATTCATCAATAAAGTCAAAAATGTTTATAGTCTGCAATAGTCAACAGGTCTCAATCTGAGTATTAAAACCATATAAAAAAATTAATAAATGAAATAAAAAGATGAGGATGTGGACGTCTACTCAGACATCTTTTAAAGAGGAAATTTGATTTGCGGTTTCTTTAGCATTACTATCTTGCAAAAAAGCCAAAGCAGAAAGCTTTCATTGCATCTTGGTGCAAATGATCTCAGGTCAGTTATTGACGTGGGAAAAATGGAATGTTGTAATGGTTCCCTGATTCTCTTCTGATTAAGTTTACACTGAGAGGAAAGATTGTTTTCAACATCATCGAAGGCCACTGCAGCGGCATGCCAGAGCGGACCAGCAGTGCCGAGTGCAAAACTGCGATCCCTCCGGCCTCGGCAGAGGCCACACAGAGCAAATAAGCTGTTATTCCACTGTTGTTTGGAAGGATCGAGGAAGGATTGGAGCTGTAATGAAAAGAAAACAGAGGCGATGTTCCCATGACGGATTTGGGAAAGCGATTGGAAACCGGCCACACGGCTGGTGCTGAGTTCACACCTCTGGTCTCAGAGCTCTCTCTCCTTCTCTCTATCTCTCTCTCTCTCCTTCTCTCTCTCTCTCTCTTGCTCCCAGAAATCCTCTCCAACTGACTCACCCTTTCCGATACAACCTGATCTGGCCCAGAGGCCCATGCCATCACTTCCTTCTTGGGCTTTGTTTGAGAGCTGCAATCACTTGCCGGTTCCAGATCAACTGTTGTTTGTTTTGCAGCAAAGTACGGGCTTCAGTCTGGATAAGAACACGAAGATGAGGACAAAATAGGTTCCTAATTGAGAAAGTGTTGACCAAAACTGACCAAAGAAATATGTTCCTTTTTTTATTAGTTAGTTGAGGACCAACATAAAGGTCATGAAGGTCAATAAACACGGCCTGGACAAAATGATTGCACACTATATTTTAGAATTGCATTAAGTGTTAAATGAGATATTCCCCCTCCAGAAAGTCTGCTCATGCACATATTAAAGACTTCCACTGACTTTAAGGTCAGGATTCCAGTGCCTAGTCAGTGTCCAGTTCATGTGCGAACATACTATTATCCACACAGAGCCACGCTTTCATACTCGGGGTCATAGAAAATGTCCGTGCCATCAGGGAAGAAGAAAAACTCATTCAGTACATTTAGGTGGTCAGCTGACTTCATTTTATTGCCACATAACGATTCTAGACCTCTAGACCTCTAGACCTGAGCAACTGAAGTAACCCCAGATCATAACATTGTCTCGAGGCTTGTACACTTGTACCTAACCAACTGAAGCCTTTTTTCTGATGAGTCTCACTAACAAGTGGTTTTCTTATGGACACACAGCTGTTTAGTCCAAATCCTGTGAGTTCTCATCACATTGGGGGTGTGTGTGTGTGTGTGTGTGTGTGTGCTCTTACATAACTTAAACATAACTTTGATTTCTACTGTCCTTTCTTTTCTGATGCAACTTCACCAAGCATTTAGGGGTCGCCCATTATGCTTATTTGTGACTTTTGTTTCCAACCACATTTCCTTTGTAAAGTTGGTGGTTCAGCTCTATCCTTACAGGTTTTAAAAATGTGTTGAACATTTCTTAACCCAATTCCAGTCATTCCAGCAGTCTCCCTAGTTTCTGTCTTTGCTTTATGCAGTACAATACTTCAACCCTTCTGAAAACCTTAACATCTTTCCTGCGATCACAGGATACTTCTGCGTTAAAAGCCATTGTTTCCTGCTGAACCGTTCGGATCACCGCTGTAATGATCCAATCCAAGACTATCAGGCATTTGCGTATTTAAATCCAAATGGTGACATCACACCAAACCAGCTTACTGTATTTAACCACCTATCCGCGTATACTGATATTTTTGATAATGTAAAGGTTTTTGCCACTCAAACTTCAAAACCACCAAATCTACACCAACATGATTTTCTAAAGCATTTCTGTTGGAAAGAAAATTTAAATGTGATTTGCAAATACTCAGATGAGCATGCTGGTGCAGTAGGTGGTGATTGTACGGTGGTACTTCAGCATATGAATGTAACAAAACTTGTGTGCATCAGTGTAAAGCCAAGCAAAGCTAGTTTACGTATTTCTTTTGAGGGTTTGTTGAATTTATGCAAGAAGCAAGCAGAGGCAAAGAAGAAAACGGAGCCACTTTCAGTTTGGTTTTTTAGAGGAATCATAACTTAGCGTTAAGTGATGTTTAATATCTATTTATTTTATATTTTACTTCATTTACATGTCTTTTCTAAATATTTTTATTGTATTTTATGGAAAAATATTCTATTATTAGTCTTGAAAATTGGTCATATTGGTAATATTTTTTGGTGGCTGGAACGGATTATCTGCATTTACATTATTTATTATTGGAAAATGTGTTTAACAATCTGAGATTTCACCTGAAGAACTCGGATGGAACGGATTAAATTCATATTATTCTATTCGTAT
>JAOVVB010000004.1:1254738-1266331 GCA_028570985.1 Heterobranchus longifilis | reverse complement strand
CTTCCCTTCTTACCCTGACACGCCCATCACTCTGGAATAGGCTCGATCTGGACTCATCAGGTCACATGACCTTTTTCTATCACTCCAAAGATCAATTTTTATGCTCTCTAGCAAACTGAAGCCTTTTGCTCTGATGAGTCTCAATGACAAGTGGTTTTCTTATGGACACACAGCTGTTTAGTCCCAATCCTGTGAGTTCTCATCACACTATGTATGTGTGTGGAAATGCTCTTTCACTTTCACTATTTAACATGGCTCTGATTTCTATTGTCTGTTTTTTACCATGCAAATTCACCAAGCATTTAAGTCATCTCCCATCACGCTCATTCTTGTTTTTTGTGAAGTTGACTTTTATTTGTAGTCCATTAGCCTAATGTAGACCACCATGATCCTGACCAGTCAGGTCCTAAGGATGTAAAAAAAAAATTTGCTGTTCTTCAGGTTCTTCCAGTCGCAATCTGCACCATTGGTCTCCTGGGGAAAAAAATGTATAAATAATGTATCTCCTATTAATATCTGTATTCATGTCCATTTACAACTGAATGATGTATTTCTCTTCGATGTTGTCTCCCATCTCTTCATTGGTACCTAATGAGCCATGAATCTCCAACAAACGACTTTACTCAAAACATCTGCCAAGTTCACCTAGGTTCCTCTCTGGTTTCTTAAACCTTCACTGGAGTCTAATTCCTACTAGGTTCACCAGACCTCCTGAATAATATACTTTAACTTAAATGACTCAAGGTGTCATGGTGGTACCCAGCTTTTGATCCTGAACTCAGGTTCACTCAGAATTCTCTGGTTTCATCCCACTTCACAAAAACATGCATGTCTCTGTAGACTGAGATTTCACTCACTCACTCACTCACTCATTGTCTATACCGCTTTATCCTTCGTACAGGGCCGCGGGGGGCCTAGAGCCTATCTCAGGAGACTAAGGACACGGGACGAGGTACACCCTGGACAGGGTGCCAATCCATCGCAGGGTGTAGTCCTGCATCACAGGTTTTGTGCCATGAATTTACCGCAGTTAAATGAACATTATGAACATTATGAAGCTTTTACTGAAGATAAACGAGTGAATAAATAGATCTCTTCAACTTAGTTCTGGTGTAAAGAGGAAAGAGTAAACCACATTGTTGTGATGTAGCTCTTTGAGCAGCTGTTGAGCAGACCTCCATGATCATCCTCTCCCTATCCACCTTCTTTAAGAAGAAGATCTCCAGCTAGTTCTTCTTCATTCTCGATCATTCTTATATTTCAATCTTGGCAGCAAGTAAGGTTCTACTTTACCAGATGGCTTTCTATCCTTCGAGAAAAACGTTAAGGAGGAGAGAAAGCAAGAGAGACAGAGTGATATGGAGAGAGAGAGAGAGAGAGCAAGCCTGGAGGCAGAACCACAGCCTCGGTTCTTCCCGCCTGCCTGCACATGGATGGATGTGCTCTCTGATGGATGCCTGTGATAATTGTGACTAGGGATTATCCTGCCCATCCTCTGGCTGGATGCCGTGTTTTATACACACACACACACACACACAGGCTAAAGTGCGGTGGCTAGACGGAATTAATAAGGATCTTCTTTGTTGTGACTAGCCCCTGGTTCACACCAAACACATCACAGGGGTTCAGTCACTTTTAAGGAAATGGCAGAATTAGAGGTTTAAACCTCTAATCGTGATCCAGGATGCTAAATTCAGACCATCCAACTGGCCAGGCTTTTCTCTGAAGCCTCACGATAGCGAGAACACATTACTGGGAAAAGATTTTGTCGTTCCTTTGTGGTGTATGAATTATTCATGCACTTAAATGTGGACTTGACGCCATGCTTACCCTCAAGTGACTTTACAAGAGCTCTGTAGTAGGGACTGTGTTAAATGTCTGAAATTATACATCTTTCTTTCTCTCCCTCTTTCTTTCTTTCCAAACACTTCTTTGTTTTGTCTGGACAAATTTTTTAAAGTTCCATATTCGACCCTACAGCAAGTGATTTCCTTTTCTGTGTGTTAACTTGCTATGAGAGATTTTGGAGCCTAAGAACCATTGAGGAACCAAGGTGTGTATTAAGTCGAAACCCCGAATTATTGCTTTTTAATACCTAGAACCTGTTATGAGATTTATTTCATTCATTTAGCTTTTTTAATTTGCTAGACCCTTGTTGGTTTTTCAAGGGTTCTTTAATGGTCATTTGGATAATCAAAGGTTCTAAGCTTCCTGAAAAAGTTTTAACATGCAACTTTTTTTTAAACAATAAACATTTTATTGCAAGAAACTGCAACTGCACCTAGAGAAACAAGAAGGCATTACAGCTTTTTTTCCCTAAATTTAAACTTTATATCCTAAATTTTAAAAAGCTACAAGCCCATAAATAAGAATGTCTTCTTTAAGAACGTTGTTACATTTGAGGAACTGGGTAAATGTATGGTAGAAAAAGTCAAAATTATTGCTTATATCCTAGAACTTGCCAGAAGTTTAAGGTTTAGCTATCTTGGTACACTCTTGGTAAAATTGGTTCTTCAATGGTTCTCTAAGGGTTCATTGGATTAAAAAGTTCTAATAGCTGCCCTTTCTAAAGGTGGAAATGGAACTCTATGATGCAGTGTTAAAATTCTTACATTTGGTCATACACTATATATAAAAAATAAATGCTAATCTATCTAGCATTCATAAGAATTAAAGAGTTAAAATGAACCATTAATGGTTTAAGGATCTGTGGAATGAGAAAAGGTAAAGTGAACCCGTTTCTCAATAAACTCTATTGTTTTTCACAGTGTGTGAATGTTTGCGTGTGCGATGGTCTCCTGTAAAGCAGGAATCATATCTTAGAGATATTTTAGGAAAAAAATTCTATAAAAACAAAGCTTTTTTTTTTTACATGTGAATCACAGACGTGTCTAATGATTTCAAGCTAAAGCTCACTGGAGCAGGAGATGATCCCACCATGTGCTCTGTAATCGTGGGTGGAAAGTGTCTTCATCAGGGTTCTGGAGATGAAGAGTGGTGGGCAGATGGGATATTGTGTGAGGTGGCGTGCTTGCAAACCACAGTCAAGCCCACTTCAAATCATCTGCCAAGCTTTGAGCGTCTTGATTTGTGGACGGAAAAAGAACCATAAAAATTTGATCATGGCTTATATTCCATGCTCGTTTCCCCAGAAGCTTAAAAGTACAACCAAGTGTTTCGCTATCAGAAAGAACTCCAACCTAGAACTCTTTTAGGTTTAGCTTAAGAATACAATATATACATTGATACCTTGATATACAATGATCTCTTAGTCCAGGAGTGTAACAGCTACAAAAGGGTTAAATATACCACACTTAATAGTGGTTCAGGTTTTTAAAGAGGTCTTTAGTGGGGACTTCAGTGGGTTCTCTGTGTATAAAAGGATCTTAGGCTCCTAGAAGGGTTCTGATTCGGGAACCTTCTCACTGGACAAGAAAGTGTCTATCTATGAGATCATTTGCAACCGAGAACCTTACAGATGGACACTACCTGCAAATAATTACGCAAATAATTGAGGTAAACCTAGCACCTTAAATGGTTTTTCAATTCATCTTACCTTAGGACAAAAGGTTACAGTTTCAGAAAATTAGTACTTTATGTAATAATGGGAAACCTTCTCATTAGACTCTACAACAGAATGCATAGAATCTGAAAACTATAGACAAATTACCACTTGTCTAAGAGTGTCAAAACTTTGTAATCTAGAACCCAAAATGTTTATCCAACCCTATAACAGAAGGCTAGTCATTTCAGAAGTGAATAATCTTCAGCTGACTAAAGAACCCATGAGGAACTGCAGTGTAGCTCATTGATTCTCCAACAAATTAAATATATATAATTACTGGTCATATATTAGGGTATACAAATCATACAGTCTATGTGTAGTTGATAAAGTCCATAGAGAAGAAAAAAATATCTATAGAGTCTCTAGAGAGGAGCCAGAAGCAGTTGCTCTCTGGTGCGGTTGATATGCAGAGATATGAAGACAGGTATATATGGATGGTGGGTTAAAAGGGGGAAAGGGGATGGAATTCATCTCCTCAGAGTGGAAAGACAAAGGAAAGAGAGAAAGTGAGTGAGAGATGGTTAGACAGAGAGAGAGAGAGAGAGAGAGAGAGAGAGGTTTCCGAGGGGCAGCTGGCGGATTCCAGCGCCGGTCTGCCGTGCAGCAGGAGAGGGCCTTCAGCCCTTCAGCCAAAGTGTTTGTGGGGCCCCTGTGGTTTTTCAACCAATAAATCCAGTTCACGTCTTTAATACGCACCAAGCGTGCAGGCAGAGGAGTGCTGAAGGATGTATGGCCATTACTCAGCGGCCCACATCGGAGAAAAGAGTCCTGGTCTGGCCTGCGCCGTAAAGCCTTCGCTCCACCCCTGTCCGCTCTGGGAGCTCACGCTGGCAGCTCTGCTGAGGTGTGAAAAGGAATGGATCTCTGGAGGCTTGATAAGCTCCATGTGGTCTCAGCCACCAATTCATAGCACAGGACAGGTACTCTGGTCATGTACGTACATGCTAAAAGAAGCCTTTTCTGTTATTCCTCTAGGGGAAGGCTTCTTTTGGGAGCCCAAAGAGGAGCCCAACAACAAATACCAATCTATTTTATTTATAAATTTTGAGTGATGGCTGGCTACAATGGCTTATGATGTCACATCAGTGGATGTTGCTGTAAGGGGAGGAAGATAAGTTGCAGAGGACCTCAACCCCTTACAACCTACAACCACACACACTATGGGAAATCCACCAAGCATGGGAAGAACATGCAACTCCATCAACACAGCCCAGATTTTAACCCTCAGCCCTGGAATGTGAGGTGACAGTGATAACCACTA
This sequence comes from Heterobranchus longifilis, assembly GCA_028570985.1. Taxonomy (NCBI): domain Eukaryota; kingdom Metazoa; phylum Chordata; class Actinopteri; order Siluriformes; family Clariidae; genus Heterobranchus; species Heterobranchus longifilis. The sequence continues at coordinate 1,261,505 of JAOVVB010000004.1, read as the reverse complement.
AGCCAGTGTGGTGTGAAATAGCAGGTAGCACTTCCACATCACTTCATCGCTTCTCCAGATCTTCAGTTTGATCCTGAACTCTAGTGTGGATTTTCCTGTGGGTTCTTCAGGTTTCCTCCAACCTTTCCCAAATCATGTGTGAACTGGCTATGCTAAATTGCAGAACTGTAAATGTTTGCGATTATGTTCATTTGTGACTGGTACTCCGTTTATGGTGCATTTCCAGAGTGGTCCGGGGATAGTCCCTGGATTCCCTGTGACCTTTAAACCCTTTCTCTCGTAAGAGTGCATACACCACCAGGACAAAGATATGCAAACTCTGAATTATTACTCACTGTTTCCTTAACACTGTCAACATGACATGCGTTTGACATCTTCAACCGTGATACACTCTTGGAATCAAGTGTTCCTTACAAGGTACTTGAAGGTTTCATTGGATTGGATTTTAATTGGTTCTTTGGATACTTAAAGGTTCTTCGTTCCCTAAAGGAGATCCAACTGGCTTCCTTTTCTGAAAGAGGGAACTCTCTCAAATTTAACAACTACATATGGTGTTGAATTGAAAAAAAAATTTCAGGATGGAAGTTTGCTTTTTGACTTGTTCTTTGTAAATTAAGAAGGTTTTCGCCTTCTAAAAGGATACATTTATATACATGTAAATTTCTTTCGCATACGTCTAAAAGACATTAAGAAGTTGTCCCCTTTTCATGACTTGAATCAAACACTTTGAATCAGTAATTCCCAGCACTAGATTTGAAGAGAGATGAGCGCCATCTTGTGATTTGGAATATATTTACACTAAGCGGTAGAACGCTTTCCGTATCATCATCATCCACCCCGGTGTGTCTAAGTTCTCCTTCTGGCCAGTGATTAATCTGTGATATAACAAACTATTATCTCTTAATGGTCTGCTGAGCATACAGATTCAGCCCAGTCGCTTTGATATGTTCAGCTGAAGTGATGGATGAAGCAGTGCATTGAAACCAGGCTGCACTTGTGCGATTTATTAGAGGCCTCGGTTCTGTTTATAAGCAGGTTGGTAAGAGAAAAACAGTGCTCACACATGGGCTCCGAGACAGGACTTGATCAGCTCCAGAGAGGGCGATTTTTCTTCGAACTGATCCGTGTTTGGATCCTGCACTTGTTTCCATGTCCGTGCTCAGGGCAGGTGTTTCCCAGGATGTATGAGCTTTGTACAGGAAGCCATTAAAGCCATCAAAGCTTCACACAGATGAGGCCTTGATTCAGACAAGCTGGAAGCAGGAGGACATTTTCCTTTTCTCTAATTCTGCCTGCAAATCTATGTGGGTTTTTTTGTTTGTTTTTGGGTGATTCACAAGAAGCGCATTAGATTAGCACCTCCACTCAGACTCGGCACACAGGGTGGAGAAACACTGGTGAAGAAATAATACTTTTTAACTGTAAGCACAGGATTTTCACTTTAGGTGAGCGTATGTAAGCGAACGTTTAAATTCAACACATAAAGTCATGTGACCATGGTGGGTGGGTGGGTGTGTGTGTGGGGGGGGTGGTGATGGGGGATAAAATTCATGTGAAGTCCATGAGAAAAAATTAAAATATATGTTGGAGAAAAAAAATAAATAAATACATGCATCAGGAAAAGCTCGATGTAAAACCGTAATGGCATGTAAACAAACTGTAAGTAAATAATAAGTAAATAATAAAATTAATTAAGTAATTAAAACTAAATTGTAAAAAAAAAAAAGTGAGAATAAATTATGTGGGAAAATGTAAAAAAGAAATAATTAAATGTAAAAAAAAAAGTAATATATGAACAAATAAATGAAAAAAATATTAAGCAAATAAAAAATATTAACAAATACACTAATACTTGTTTGTAAACAAAAACAAAGAAATAGAGAAATATGTAAATGGATGTGACAGTAAACAATTGTGAAAATAAAATTTTAAATAAATAAATAAATAAAACAAATACGCACATTAAATAAATAAATAAATAACTAAGAACATAATTAAATTGTTGTGTGTGTGTAAACAAACAAACAAATAAATGTTTATTAATAATAATAATAATACTTCACCACAACCCACAAACAAAACTCAGTTTCATTATATGTCAAAAGAATAAACAAAATTATTGATTATAATAATAAATAAGTGTGAAAACAAACTAATAAACTAATAAATAAATAAATATGTAACAATAATTTTGTGGGTGTCTAATCAAACAAACATATGAATGAATAAATGAATGCATTTGATCATAAACAAACAAACAAATAATTATATTATCATGTTCATGTCAAAAAAATAAAAACAGTTATTGATATGTGTGTGGAGTTTGCATGCTCTCCCTGTGTTTGGTGGGTTTTCTCTGGGTTCTCCAGTTTCCTCTCACAGTCCAAAGACATGTGCTTGTGCACTGCAATGGGTTGGATTTTACGGAGCTTCAGTGAAGAGCTTCAGTAAAGTTTCGCATATGGAAACGCATTTTAGATTAGACATTAGACATCAGGAGTTTAGTCTCGCTTTGTCGTCAGCACCGCACTCAATAATCTTACCACCCACACTAGTCTGAGAGAGAGCGCTACGATCCAACTCTCCTCTCCTCTCCTCTACTCTCCTTTCCTCTCCCTCCTCTGCATGCCAGCCGGCAGAGGAGTCGGTTTCCAATCCGTCCTGGAACGCTGCTCAGGAGGATAATTGCATCCATGGCTGCCATGTTTTCAGTTTGCGTGTGAGGTCTCCAAAAAAAGAAAAGCTTAAATCTGTGGTAATCAAGAGGAGTGGGAGAGATGGCGCTAACAGACAAACAAATGGTTAGCGTTTGGACTGAGAAAGAATCTCCACCACATGAGAGAGAGGGATTGTTTGCCCATGTAAAGGAATGGAAAAGGGAAAAAAGTGAAAGGGAGAAAGAAATGCAAAGTGGATGAAGCTGAGTCTCGCTCGGAAATCAGCAGAACACAAGAGAACACATGGAACTTACAGGAGAGACAAAATAGAACCCACATGGAAAAAAATTAACAAACAGAAGATCATGTGGAACCCTCAAGAGAGCATATGAAACCCACAAAACGCATGGAACCCAATACGAAAACACGTGGAACTCTCTGAGGTACCTGTGGAACCCACAGAACATGTGGAACCCGCCTGACAACATGTGAAATCCACAATAGAACATGTGGATCCCACATGGACAAAGCTTTGGAACAAACAGGAAAATATTTGGAACCCAAAGAATATGTGGAACCCTCAGAAGAACATTTGAAACCCACAGGAGGACACATAGAGTCAACATGAAAAAAAAAAGAAAAGAAAAACATCTGGAGCCCACAGGACAGCATTTCAAACCTAGTGAAAAACAAGAGGAACCCACAGGAGAGCATGTGGATCCCATGAGAACAAGTCTAAAAGGGAACGTTTGTAACCCATGGGAGAACATATAAAACATACTGTACAGGGAGACTTGTGGAATCCCGAAGTGAGCATGTGTAACCAACATGGACAATAAAATGAAGTTAATGCTGTATGTTGCTTACAGGACAACATGTTGAACCTAGAGGTAAACATGGAGAACCTACAGAAGCAGGTGTAACCCACAAGGGAACATGTGGAATACATAAGAGAACATGTGGAACCTACTGGAGAACATGTTGAACCTACTGGATAATGTGGAACTGACAAGAGAACCTGTGAAGTCTACAGGAGAACATGTGGAACCCACAGGAGAATGTTTAAAGCCCACATGGAAAAACTTTTGAAACAAACAGGAGAACACATGGAACCCACAGGAGAAAATGTGGAACCCAAAGGTGAACATGATGAGCCCACATGGGGAAGAAAACTCTGAAACTAACAGGACACGTGGAGCCCGCAAAAAAACGTGTCAAACCCAGAAGAAAACATATGAAATTCACAGGAGTGCATGTTTAACCTACAGCAAAACAGTTTGTTTACTTTTAGTTATGATCTTTTTTACACATGACAAATTATATTTTTATGTATTCATAACGTGTTTTTATTCATCAGGTTTCTTCTTATATCAGATAACATGATGTGACATGAAAAGCTTCCTCAAAGAACCCTTACGGAACCCATGAAGAACCCAGTTTTCTGTTTTTGAGTTATGTGATGATAACCCAGCATATATGTAACATCTGAACATCACTACACATCCACCACTACATACCCATCACCACACATCCACCACTACACACCCATCACTACACATCCACCACTACACATCCATCACTACACATCCACCACCACACATCCATCACTACACATCCACCACCACACATCCATCACTACACATCCACCACTACACATCCACCACCACACATCCATCACTGCCAGTCAATAGTTCCATCCATCACTACAAATCCATCACTACACATCCATCACTGCACATCAATATTTGCATCCATCACTACACATCCATCACTACACATCCACTACTGCAAATCCATCACTGCACATCACATTAAATTACAATAATGGCATTAAATTAAAATATGTTTTGTTAATAATATTGTTAATAAAATAATATTGATGTACATTTTTTCCTTTGTTCATCCATAACCCAGATGGCATAAACCTTTGCACCCATCTGCACATAATAATGATCATTTCCATCCCTTTAAAGAGCTGTACATGTTCCTCTGTAGCGAGAGAGGGATTGGCAGCTCCTTTCTTGCTTGTCATTTCTCCAAGTGTGTTTAGTGGCTGAGAAAATGAAGCGATCTCTCCTCCATGTCAGAGTGAATAAACTCCAGACCAATCACACAGACGGGTTCTCGCTCGTCTGAGCTCTGCGGTGACCCTGAGGAACTTTAAATGCAGAGCTGAGCGAGTCCGGGGGCCAACCGACACACTGAACCATGAACCAGATCCACCAACATCTCATACAAATCATCCTTCTCATATTTTATATTACAGCCACAAAGCCGTGATGAATATAAACATTTCAGTAAAAGAGCCCAAGCTGATCCGCTTCCATGTTCATCTGGAGGTTCTGAGGAGAGTCAACTGCTGCGGCTTTCGAAAGATGATATTTTATATTTACACGCTGGTTTAGAGACTGGTACAAACATTTTATTATCATATAAAAGCGCCTGAAAACCGAACTGAGACAAATATTATTATTACATTAAGTTGATTCTCCAAAAGTAAGTAGTAAAACACATAGTTTAACACTGTGGCATGAGGGACAGTCCTCTTCTGCCCTCTGGCGGAGGAAAGTGAGACTACATCTCATAGGACGAGCAAGGGAGAAAGCATGAAAGAAGGAAATAAATTAAAAACATAGATTATAGAATATAGAAAGTAAACACAAACAAAAAAAAGAAAGAAGAAAAGAAACATACAAAGAAAGAAACTAAAAATACAAATAAATAAAATATAGTTGCAAGTACTGTGGTGTAGTGGTTAGCACATCCAGGGTCCGGGTTCGATTCCCGGGCCAGGCTCGATTCCCGTCTCTGTGTGCATGGAGTTTGCATGTTCTCCCCGTACTTGGTGGGTTTTCTCTGGTTTCCTCCCACAGTCCAAAGACATGCAGATTAGGCTAATTGGCTTTCCCAAATTGCCTGTAGTGTGTATATGTGTGTGTAACCATAAACCCTGGATGCTGGAAAAAAGCATCACATTATAATGTGACTCAATGTGATGTAGTCAAGTAGGCATTGATGGTCATTCCAACCATATACAGTTCAGTACACAGTGAAATGAAACAACGTTCCTCCAGGACCAAGATGCTACATACATGCAACAGCATAAATTAACAACACATTTTACTGGAACCAGCTAGCTAACTAAGAGATGTCACTCAATATGATGTCATTTAGGAAGTTATTAACCACTTTTCGGCGCAAGTTGTTAAAAGGCTGATCTGTTTGAGATATCAAAAATCTTTTCGCAATTTAGCATCCCCCATGTTCTGAGATCACATAGGCCCGGTTTGGTGGTGATCGTATAAATTCTCTAGGAGGAGTATAACAAATTCTATTGGGTGCTTTTGCAAATGTCCCAAAATAACTGACTGCCTGTTGAGTAGCGCTCATGACATGCACTGCAGTTGTTTAGCTCAATGAGATCTAAATGTTTATTGGGTTTCGCATGTATACGTCCAAGTGTGTATGAGCTATGCAGCAAAATCTCCTGTGAGCCACGCCCAGGGCCCAGACTCGCAGACGTCCTAATGGCAGCAGACTCCAACCTGAGATTTTGAGCATGTTAAGATCCCCAAAAGGGCCTGGATGATTACAAAAATAAGAAAACAATATAGTTGCAAGCAACGATGAATAGGCCAAAGCACCTCGCACCGTCGCCTCCCGGGTGCAATCACACAACCTGTGTTTGTGTTTTGAGCATGTTAAGACCTCAACCGCACAACTTGCACACTTCACACACTACATAGGGCTCATGTCAGCTTGGGCCCTAAATATTTGCCGAATGCGTTAGTGTGTGTGTGAGACATGTAAGTGTTAGTGTGTGAGAGAGAGGGGTGTGAGTCTGTGTGTGATGAGAGAATGTGAAGGTGTGTGTGTGCATGAGAAAAAAATGTGAGTATGTGAGTGTTAATATTTGTGATGTGTGTGTGTATGTGTGTGATGTATGAGTGTGTTTGTGCATGTGTCTGTGTAAGAGAGAGAGATGTGAATGTGTGTTAACATTAGTGATGTGTGTGTGTGTGTATGTACAGTTGTGTTCAAAATAATAGCAGTGTGTTGAAAAAAGTGAGTAAAGCTCCATATTCATATAATAACTTTTAATTTAAATCA
>JAOVVB010000004.1:1177670-1207068 GCA_028570985.1 Heterobranchus longifilis | reverse complement strand
GTTCCCAAATTGCCCGTAGTGCATGAATGAGTGTATGTGTGTGTGCCCTGCTATGGATTGGCACCCTGTCCAGGGTGTACCCCGCCAGGTCCCTATGACCCTGAATACAGGATAAAGCGGTATAGAAGATGAATGAGTGAGTGAATAAAGCACAGACAAATAAGGCAGTAATGCATGAAAAAAATGTTATTAAAGAAGGGGAAAGAAATTATTGACTTCTTAGACAAAACAAATGGTTAAAAAACAGTAATGCAGATTATTTTATTTTAAGAAGTTTAGTTTTATATTATTAACAAATGTAAACACGATCCTAAGTATTCGTTATCAGGGCATTTGATGTTATAAATGATATTTTATCCAAATTATCCTGACCATATGGAGAGTTTTATATGGTACCTAGAGATTTCTTTAAATCTATATTTCTAACATTTCAAGGATTCTCTTACTGGATTTAATATAGTGAACTTGCATCAAGATAAAAAATGGCCAAATGGTGGCGCCACAAAATCACAAGAGACTGATTGCTAAAGCCTGAGCTGGATCCTATATGTGTGTGCGTGTGTGTATGAGTGTGTGTATGAGTGTGTGTGGGGGCAAAACTACTGACTGAAGAAGCAGAAAACAGTTCTCATTTTCATCTCCGCCGCTGGGCTTAGGAGGAGGTGAGGATGAATAATGCGCAGATTCAGCTGTGCAGAAACAGAATCACACTGCTCACTCACAGACAGAGAAAATCAACAACCTTGCCTGCCATTACACACACACGCACACACACAGTAGCAGTGTGAGATTGCCTTGGTGCGTGTGTCACCGGCACCCTGCCACTTTTCTCAAGTAAGGCCGACTTCAGCTCAATCACGTCGATGAACACAGACAGAACCACAGAGGTGTCTTTGCTTTAAAATATGTGTTGTTTAGAGAGGGGGACGGGGGGGACGGGGGGTAGGGCACAAGTTGTTCTACAATAGGACCAAAAGTGTAAAACACACTCTTCAGACCCTTTTACTTTACTTATTAGAGTCATTATTTTGAAAAATGTTGCAGCATGGCTGGCATGATGGGACAATGCCACACCTTATGATCTTAGTGATACCTGATCACATGTGAAAAACATGCAAACATGCATTTCCACGTATGCACTGAAAAAATGCAACTCACAGATACATGGGACATTATGTAGGGATTACGTGATTACGTTGTGAAAATGAATGAATTGTCAGTGTGAAAAGGAATAATGTGTTAGGGAAAAAAATCAGCTACAAATTAATAAATAAATATAAATAAAAGGCACATGTAAAAAATAATTGCATCCTTGGAAAATAGTCAAATGTGAAAATAAATTAAGAAATTGGAATTTAACAAGTCTTGTTTTTTTGACCATGTAATGTTAAAAGTCACATGTGAAATAAATGAATCATGTTTAAAAAAAATAATAATTAATTACATGTAAAGAAATAATAATCTCTTTAAAAATTTATAAAAAATAAAGGTGTAACATGACAAAAATCACACATAGATGCAAATGAATCATTTAAATTTCAATAAATCAATCACTTTTAGGGATAAAATTGGATATAGGGAGAACTGAATCATTTGAAATAATTAAATATATGAATAAAATAAATAAATTAATCTAATGGAATTACTCATTCCGCTTACTCACTCTCTATAGATCGCTTATCCGGTACAGAGTCACAGGAGACCTGGAGTTTGTCGCAGGGGACTTTAGGGCACAAGGCAGGGTACACCATCGCAGGAGACAAGCACATACTCACTCTGTATGTGTTCTCATGTTCCTAATTTTGTTGTACAGTGTTTAATGACAAATAAAATATATATTTTTTAAATGCCAATTAGCATGTCTTTGGACTGCGGGAGGAAACCAGAGTACCCGAAAGAAACGCACCTAGCACATGGAGAACATGCAAATTCCACACACACACAAACCCGAGGTGGGACTTGAACCTTTGACCCTTGGAGCACAAGGAGCGCACAGTAGGCTAACTATTATACCACCATGCCACATCTAAAAGAATAAATGTGAAAATAGTAATGCCATGAAGATTAATTATGTGGTTATGCATTAATCATTGAATGTCCAAAAAAAAGTGAACTGTTTGATCAATTGAAACAAAATAAACAAAATGCATGAAATGAAAGCTGCTTAAAAATCATGTGTTAATTTCACACATGAATTATACGATTACACACGTTAGACGTTTTAGTGACAGCTCGTTTTGGGCTTTGAGCCTTTTCAAAGTAATATTATAAACCCTGGTTGCCATGGTTCAGAAAAAACACCATACCTGAAATTTCACACAAAAGTCCTAATACTAAGCTTTACAAAACAGAGATGTGTTTTTGTTTTTTCAGTGATTGCATGAAAAAGTGTTTTTAACATATATCATTAATATTAATATACTTCCTAATCCTCTCCTTGCTCTAATCTTTGTAATATTTCCTTGGATTAAAATGGTTTTGCACACCATGAACACACTATCTACAGTAACTTTTGTAAAAATGTGTTAGATTTAATTCTGATTGTTTTCTATAAAACTAGAATGAAGAGCCCAACTTGGCAACCGCATTTTTACCTGACCTGTTCACACTCCACCTGCTTCACTGAAAATGTTCATAAAGCGAACATGTTGCAGCCTGATTCCTTCCCCTTTGGATTTTTATTAAAAACTTTTTATTCAAAAGATGCAAGAAATTTTAAAAGCTGTTAGAAAATATTTTGTGCATGGTTTATGTGAGTCATAGTTGTGTTAAAAAGCACAAATGGCAACATTATTTGGGTTATATCAATGTGAATTTTGAATGCTTTCGCAAAAGGCTATAACTCCATCATCCATAGTTTTGTCACAATTGATAAATCTGTAGTCTGCAGTTGAGTTTGTGGCTATGTAAATATGCAATTTATTGTCAGCAACAAGCTGGTTGTGTTTTCATTAAATAACAAAGAGAACAAGGAAAAAAGTGGAAAAAAGTGTTGAATTTTGGTAAATAAAAAGTCTTTTTAATTACAACTATTGTTAAAGCTCATGAGAAACAATAAAACCCTTCAGTTTACAGCATTGTCAACCTCGTATTCTAACAGTTTAGGTAGGGGTGCTCAAGTCAAAGCATGAAGGTGTAAAAGTGATTGACATTTACAGAAGACTTCAAGCAAAGTACGCTGATGAGACTTTTAGCCGCAGTAAAACATTTGAATAGTGTAAACATTTTAAAGAAGGACAAATTGTCAAAAATTAACAGATAACTTGTCGCCAACAAGAGCCACATCCGAACTGTACACACAAATGTACCACTTGCAAATTACAGGAACTTTTGGGAGGGAGTTATTGCCTCAGTCCTGTGCAGTCCTGACCTCGCAATTTAAGACATTTTCACATGTTCCTCCCAGTTCAGGAGTTCCTGGAAGGCCTAATCGTTAGTGTTAGTTCAAAGCTTTGAAAAGAAGACTATATCTAATGATTAAAAAAAAAAACTTTTGTTATAGACAACCTTGTGTGCTTGAGAAAAATAATTTGAATAAGGGAAAGTCTGAAAATAAAATTTATTTCTAATTTATACAAATACCTTATGGTGGATGAGGACATTATAAAATGTAATATTTGTTGAACAGCTGAGATGAAATGTGGAATACCTGATAATATAGGTACTCCTATGATAATAATCACCTATGGACTAAGCTAACTCTTCAATCTCGTATATTACATTTTGCACCCAAAGATCACTTTATTCCCTGGTTTACACCCTCGCTTATGTTCTTGTTTTAAAATATATTATCCTTGCTTCTGAATAAATTATGCAAGGGACTGTAATTATGAAAATCCAACTTGCGCCGACAAACAACATGACTTGCTTACTTTACATTTCACACTTGCGGCCTATGTGCCTTTTAATCATGTTATAGGTTTTATTCTTTTTATTTATATTTATGTCTTTGCATGTTTTATTCATATCTTTGTACATTCTATTATTAACTTCTATTTGCAGATTTTTGTTTTAATTTTCTTTTTTTGCTTCAATTTTAATTTACCGCGATTTGTACGCTACTGTATTCTAAGAGTGATTTTAGTTTATTGTGGATTTGACTTACCTTATGATTCATTTTATTTTTCTGGCAGTCATCTAAGCATTATACTGCACACTGTACTCTGTATGGTTGTGTATGTGACTAATAAAAAAGCGTACGCATATTTCTGCATGCATAACACACACTCACGCAAACACACACACACACACACACACACACACACACACACACACACACACACACACACACACACTGGTCAGTGATAACTTTTCCATTCTCTCATCTTTACTACTCCCTTTCTTGGCATCTTGCTGCGTGTCCATCTCAGGTAAACATATCAACACCACATTAAACCACGCCGCAGCGCCTATTAAACCTCACAAAGACACAGACATGTTCACATCTGCTGAATAACTCACAGAAGAGCTTCTCTGGCTTCTCATAACCCTTATCCTCAGGTCAAAATCATCTATTTTATAGATAAACTTTCAAAAAGTCATTGCACCACATCTCTGTTAATTTCTGGATTCTGCTGGCCAGAAGGTGTTGATTAATTATCGTTTCTATAGCAACAGCTCATCCACAGGCTGGGTAGTTTTTGATCTGTAAGGAAACATGGATGGAAGGAGTCTCCATTGGCGGTGTTTTGTAATGTTTAAAGGGGAAAGCTGTATATACAGTATAGGTTTACACACATCTTCAGGACAGAGGATTTTACACTTCTCTTATCAGAATAATTTCTACAGCGAGAGAAAAATGAGAGCTGCAACTATGAACAGTTAAAAAGAGTGAATTTTTACTTTTAAATAATAAAAAAACCTTATAATTGTCGATAATCTGGTCTTTCAGAGAAACAAAACTCATTGTGATGTTCAGTTACAGTAAAATGACCAATTTCAGTGTTAATTACTTACATAATTAATGATGATGATTAAAACAATGACTCATTGCATTAGTATTGGTGGTTCAATAAGATGAGGGTTAAAACCCACCCTGTAATGGATTTACCTGAATCGGATGTTGCAGAGGCTGGATTTTGGCCAGCGCTCGCTCTGGACTACATCAGTAGCTGAATTCTTTATTTTATCAGCCGCTCCTTTTTCTTTTCCCAGTTCCAATTCATGCTGCAGCAGTTACCATATGTTTAGTGATCATGGTTTTGGAACAACACCGTGACATCTGGGTTATATCGGGCATCTGGGGAACGCCGAAGGGACTTCCACTGCCTGTGTGTCTGAATTTACATCCACACAGCAGGTGCTTGTCATAGTGCACAGGGGTTTACTGTAGTTGCACTGCTGCTCCACAACAACCCATCTCAGGACCTCCTAAAGTGAGCAGAACAATGGTGAAATGCTTATCATTTTTTTTAAACCAACGGTTTACAGCTACATTATGTTCAAACAATGTTCTTTGACTTGATGCTGACTATGTACACATGTTCAGTAGTAAAAATCTAACAGATGCATTTAATTTTATAACAAAACCCCATGCTACAAAAAAGTTTAACCTCATAACTCATTTACACTGTCTGGCTAAAAAACAAAAGTTGCTGTTTGGATTTAAATAAGTGGATCTTTGACTGGATAATATGCTTCAGCTGACAGTAGTTTGTAGATTTATGTAGGCAGCTTCTCATTTCTTAGAAAAAAATGTCTAAAGACATACAGGATCATGTGGATGCTTTTGGGCTAAATTATTGTCCTTTATTAAGCATAGAAAACATGCTTTATAATTAAAAATAAAGCTAAAATGACAAGACTTGTATTAAGAACTGACCAAAACTGTCCAAACCCTGGTAGGATAGTGCTGAACCCTCAACCTCAAAAGAAATGTGGTCAGAAAAACATCTTGATTGAGCATGATGGGAGATGACTCAAACACCTAGTGAAGTTGCATGGTTAAATAAATGTTCAGTGGAAACCAGAGTTATGTTTAATTGTGAAAGTAAGAGCATTTACATACACATATATACGATGTGTTCAAAAGAAAACTACTTGCTAATGAGATTCATCAGAAAAAAGTCTTCAGTTTGTTAGGGAACATAAAAACTGGACTTTGGAGCGATGGAAAAAGGTCATGTGACCTGATGAGTTCAGATTGAGCCTATTCCAGAGTGATGGACGTGTCAGGGTAAGAAGGGAAGGACATGAAGCGATGCTCCCATCATGCATAGTGTCCACTGTATTTTAACTGTAAATTAACACAAAGTGTGTACAGTGAACATTCTGCTCATAATAATATATAAGAAACAAAGAAACAAACAAATGAAAAAGTATTGTGGTTATTGACCATATTATTATGTTACAGTATATGTATGGATGGAGTCTCCAGTGTCAGTGCTTTGTAACAGTCAGAGCAGAAGAGGGAACATTCCAACAGTTTTAGGACAGATGGGTTATGCTTGATTTAAAATATGTGTGTGTGTGTGTGTGTGTGTGTGTGTGTGAGTCTCTGTGTGTGTGTTTTATTATATTATTGCCTTCAAGATGGGGAAACAGAGGGGCTGGAAAGGGAACCACATATACGTATGAGGACAGAAACTCTTTTTTATATAGGAAATAAATGAGCTGAAATAAGTTGTAAACAAATACATTTTAAATACATAAAACTGTAATTATCAACTTTATCATGGAAACAATAATACCAGTTCAGCACATCATTCTGGTATTTTATTAAAACGTATCCCCCCCACACACTGTTAAACAATACCTTGTCATAATGATACTAGCATTAGTTGGATGGTATTTATTTATTTATTTATAGCATTTATAGTACAGTTAAATGTTATTGTGAACACATTGTGTAGCTTAAAAAAAGATAAAAAAATATCTTAACAACAAATTAAAAGTTTTGACGCAATTTTATAACATATTTTTAAAGCATTTATGCAGTGATTATGGTGTGTGATAAAGTCCCTGTTTCAATAAAGTTATAAGTGGTTTAGTACTTTACAATACTCTTCATCAAAGAAACAAAACCAACTTCTCTTTGTGCGTCTGAAAAACCGGAACAATTCTGTTCATATGATACGGATAAACCTCAATAAAAATACCACTTCCATAAACACACCTGTGTCAGATCTGATGGTCTGTAAATATGGTTTATTAAAATATCACCAGGAGGAATGATGGCACATGAGGGAGATTTGAGCTGCTTTTAAAGTGAAACATAAAAGGAACGTCTCAGCACTAATTCATTACAGCGATTAATGGCTTCTTGTCGCAGCTTTCATAAAGTGTTAGATTACATAAAGCGGTCATGAGGTCTCACTTTAATAGCTCGCTGACAACGAAACAGGAAGTCATAAATATGTATTTATTGCCCGTGGGTGTTTTGGGGTGAAGGTGAAGCAGACCTCAGGAGACACTTGGGTTTAAAAAAAAAAACAGAACAGACATTATGGGAAAAACTTACACACACACATGCACACACACACACACACACACACACACACACACACACTGCCTGTCCAAAAAAAGAAGTCTCACACTTTTAGATTTCATTCAATCACCTTTGTCTTTGATTACAGCACCCTCTGTGCTGTTCAGTTCACATGTGTAAATGATTCCTTGTGCTCCCAGATCCACTCTCTCACACTCTGAGTCCTGGAATACAGCCATCAGGAAAGAAAAACTCCATAGATGTGACCGCCTGGTGATTCAGTACATTCAGGTGGTCAGCTGACTTCATTTTATTGCCACATAACTAGGGGCAGCTCCCAGTCTGGACTGTGTTTGCAGCTGAGTTGCTGAGTCTCGACCTGAGTAACTGATCAACCCCAGATCAGAACACTGTCTCCAGAGGCTTGTACAGTGGACACTATGCATGATGGGTGCATGCGCTTCCCTTCTTACCCTGACACGCCCATCACTCTGGGATAGGCTCATTCTGGACTCATCAGGTCACATGACCTTTTCCATTACTTGAAAGTCCAGTCTTTATGCTCCCTAGAAAACTAAAGACTTTTTCCTGATGAGTCTCACTAACAAGTGGATTTTTTATAAACACACAGCTCTTTAGTCCCAATCCTGTGAGTTCTCACCACATTGTATGTATGAAAATGCTTTTACTTTCACTATTCAACATCGCTCTGTTTTTTACTGTTGATTTTTTCAAATATTTTAGTAGTGCAGAATATATAAAGTCCATCTTTTGAGTTACAGTTTAAGCATCATGATGCAAACTTAAAAATGCTTGAACATTTCATAACCCACTGTTCACTGATTCTCACTCACTCACTCATCTTCTATACCGCTTTATTCTGTATCCTGCTCTATAATTTGACATGTATGCTTGGGGCAGTAAACCCACGTGGGATGATGGGAAGAAAACCGTAATCACACAGGTATAAATAATCTCACCCCTGGCGTGAGGAGGAGACAGGATTGGAGTCTCAGGTAAACGGTGGCAGTTTGTTTGATCGTTACGCCAGAACTGAAGATGTGAGAAAATAAGTCAGCATTATTATAGCTTCAGCGATTTAATTTTTAATCTAAAATACAAAGACCTGACAGGATCTAATAAGAGAAAAACTAAGGTTCTTAGGTTTTCTGTAAGGTCACACACATAATCACATGCTCACCAGGTCCTATGAGATCAACCTGACTTATTGTGCGATGCAGGTTGTATCGCGCTCTTACTAAGACCTTATCAGTTGCTTGCTACAGTATGTTGTCATCGAGTGCGGCGGCTTGGTGTAAATACCACCACACATACAGTGCTTTTCATTACGAAGCGATGGAGAGAGAAATTGGATCATGTTTTTATACTAAATTCTCATGAACATGGTCATTACCAGAAGTAATATAATCTTGATTCGGTCTTTCGCAACGTGGGATAGACTAGTCATAACATGAGCCTGAAAAGGGCGCTGTAATAACTCCATTGATGGAAAAACAATGCAATGACATCACAATGACAGCTCAGTCAGAACGCCGTCCAGTTTTGTTGTGCTTGTAGTATGTCAATGAAGTCACTAAGAGGTGTTAGTTACTGCGTTAACTGGTCAACGACGTCGTTACTACATAATTATTCAATTCTTCCTGCATCTTTCTTCAATCACATCCTCACCAAACATTTTTTGAACATTTCCAAAAAAAGTGCATCAGCTTTTTGTCAAGGAAGACAATATTACATCCTTACTGTTTTCTCCTGCCCCTCTGTTGAGCTCTTACAAGTTAGTAGTACAAGTTCTTACTGCAATCACACAGTTTATTGTGGATATAGTAGGAAAGTAGCGCATTGTGACAGGTGTAGGGAATTACGCTTGTCTAGGGTTTTAAAAAGCCCCTTTAATGGATAATTGCTAAAGAATGAAATGTCCTACATTTTCTAAAAGTGCATAAATCCGTACTGTTTCATATTAATGTGAGTTGTTTGTGTGTAAATGAGGGAGGAATGTGTAAATGCAGAAGCGTTTTGTGTGAATGTGATAGATGATTTGTAAAATGTGAGCATTTGTATGTGTGTGTGTGTTTAAGTGGAAGAGAAAGAGAGAGGGAGAGAGAGAGCGTTAAATGCTGCAGGAATTGTAAGTGTATTAGAGTGTATTAGAGGGTTAATAACACCAGCATTAACACCAATAACACCAGTATTCCTATAGCATACCTAAACCGTGCTTTATTCAGGCTTTTATTTTCCGTGGCATCGTTGCATCACCAGAGTCTGAGGGGCTAAAAAAGAAAAAAAAAGAAGGGAAAAAAATGAAAGACAACTTTCACATGCAGGAAGAGAAACTGCTGTTTTAACTGTAATGCAGTCGTGAAAAATTCAATGCTTTTGCAGCACCATGTGGAACACACGATGAAAAAGAATGCTTATCAGACAGATGCATTATGTCAACACCTCCACGCTCGCCTCGGCGTCTCCCTTGTGGGCTCCAGCGGTCTTTAGGAGTAACTTTGGGCCACATGCGATCATAAGATGACAGGAAGTGCTCCGACGAGACTCTCGTACAGTATTAGAGTCTGACAGCGGTATATAAATAATACGGCACATAATGCAGCAGTCGTACATCGGCGTGGCCCACCGGGGCTTTCAACAGGTACACATTTCCACTTTGTTCGACAAAGAGGCCCATCTTTAGCGCCGGCTCGCATCTGAAAGCTTCTCCTGATCATTCTTTTATGGGAAGCTCCCGCTCGGAGAGCACTATATTCACAGAACGTCATGATAATAGACCGGTTTGGGGAACGCTGGAGGAGAGGTTAGATGTCGGAGTGAATACATTTACAGCGACGCCCAGGGGAGAGCGAGGCTGAGTGACACACTCTGCACACACGCTAGTGGCAGAAAAACCCATCCTGGGTTTGTGTGTGTGTGTGTGTGTGTGGCAATGGTCATGACCTCGATTCTTCCCTCTCCATCATGGATGCAGTAACTTGTGCTATTGATGCAGGTAGTGTAAAGAACAAATCGCTGAATGGAGGCAAAACACTAAAAAGCCTTTCATCAGCTGGGTTACTTTTACCGACTTACTGATGAATAGAGCACCGATGGTGGTCTGAAAAGAAATAATACACCGGGGGAAAATGTGACCTTCGATATGTTTCACGAGAACAATTTTGATTTTTTTTTCTTTTTTTATAAAGGCTGAACAGAGGAGAATATGTTTTCAGGACGTGCGGTGCTTTTTGTAAAAAAAATAAAAAAAATAAATAAATCTAATAATAAATCGGTATTTTATTGTGCTTCTGAAGCCAGATATAAATTCTTTCTTTCTTTCATGGTACCTTAAAGTTCTTAAAGCAATAGTTTTTTTAAAAAAGAAAAATATACTGTATAATTAGACACTATTGTAGCTCAGAGATTGTTTATGATCCTGTAGAAGCCGTCGCTCAAGGAGCATTGAACGTTTCATGGCTTGTAATCTAAAAAATATAAAGATATAATAGCTAACAAATAAAACCTAATGCAGTGTGACGTGATGAAGCATCTTGTTCATGGATTTGAATAAAATGTTGCGCTATTAATTAGATTATAGTTATGTTTATGTCACGCACACTCGCTCCGCGACAAGCACTAGGACCCGGAAGTAGTCCGGTCGCGATTCAGGAAGCATAAAAGGAGACAAGATGGCGCTTTATTTGTGTAAACTCTTGCTCTCAACGTGAGAGAGTTCTAATAATAGCTCGCATGGTTATCCTGCCTGTTCGCGCTACTTCCGCGTTTGGGTTTACCATCCATGCTACAAGGGCTAACTGCTAGTCTTCTGGTCCATCTCCGGTTGCCCGTGACAGAATGACTGAGCCATCTGCAGTAAACCTAGCGGATTACGCTCACCTCTGCGATGTGGTAAATAGACATGCCGAGTTGATTGAGCGGCTAAATAGTGAAGTCGCGGCTCTCCGCGGTAGCGTCCAAGATGTTGCGGCCTTGCGCCGCGAGGTGGCGGAGCTGCGGCGGGAGAACGCGGCTCTCCGCGAAGCTGCCTCTCTTCCAGCTAGTCTGCTGCCCGTCACGGTGGCTGCCGTGCCGCAACCCTCCACCCCTTCTGATGTTTTCATCGCATTACCGGATAAATGGGACGGCACGGATGGGAAGTGTAATGTTTTCTTAACCGCACTAGATCTGTTGTTTGAGTTTAATTCCACCAAATACTCCACAGATCGGTTGCGCATTGCTCTTCATGTCTCCTTGTTGTCCGGGCAGGCAGCAGAGTGAGCCACGGCGGTTCTCCGTTTGGACTCATACACAGCTCACTCCTATAATGAATTCACCCGCCAGCTAAAGCTCACCTTTGAACACCCTGCTGGAGAGGTGGAGAACGACACCAAGTCCGGTTACACCTCACCTTCATCTCATCTCCCCCCATCATCCTCGGACATCCTTGGCTACTTCAACATGACCCCCTCATCTCCTGGACACAGAACCGGATTCTACAGTGGGGCCCGACCTGCACCGAACTCTGCCTACGGGCTTCGGCTGGGATGTGTTCTAGGGAGTCCGAGGCCCCCGACGTCGACATCAACGGCATCCCCGCCGCCTATCGGGACCTGGCTGAAGTGTTCTGTAAGAAGCGCGCCACACACCTTCCTCCTCACCGCCCCTACGACCTGGCGATAGACCTTCAGCCGGGCACTGTCCCACCCCGCGGCCATCTCTACTCCTTATCCACCATGGAGACGCAGGCGATGGAGGAGTATGTCTCCAACGCTCTCTGCCAAGGCACCATCCGGCCCTCCTCCTCGCCTGCCACCGCGGGGTTCTTCTTCGTGAAGAAAAAAGGCGGCAAACTTTGCTCATGTGTCAACATGGGCTCAAGAACATCACCATCAAGAACCGGCACCCACTGCCTCTTACCAACTCAGCCCTGGATGCCCTCTCTGGTGCCACCATTTTCACAAAGTTGGACCTCCGGAGCGCCTACAACTTGGTGTGCATCAGAGAGGGTGATGAGTGGAAGACGGCCTTCATTACACCCACTGGACATTACGAAAGTCTCGTCATTCCATTCGGACTTTGCAATGCACCCGCCGCCTTCCAACAATTTATCAACGATGTCCTCTGAGACATGCTAGGCCGGTGGGTGTTCGTTTATCTGGACGATATCCTCATCTACTCACGCACAGTCGACGAACACGTCCAACACGTCAGGGCGGTCCTCAAGTTGGAGAAATGCGCTTTTCACGAGCGCTCCACCACGTTCCTGGGTTTTGTCATTTCGTCCCAGGGTGTGGCCATGGACCCGCAGAAGCTGGAAGTTGTGCGTCATTGGCCCCTACCCAAGTCTCTCAAGCAACTTCAATGGTTCCTCGGGTTTGCGAACTTCTATTGTTGCTTTATCCGGGACTACAGTACAGTTGCAGCACCCTGCACCCTTAACCGCCCTGACCTGACCCTCATCTCACCACTTCACCCTCAACCCTGCTGCCATCTCAGCCTTCCATGAACTTTCATGTCACTAATTCACCACCGACCCAATTCTCCTCCATCCAGCAAGTAAACCATTCGTTGTGGAGGTGGACGCCTCGGATGTGGGCGCCAGGGCCGTTCTCTCTCAGCGAGGTCCAGATGAGAAACTACACCCATGTAGATTCTTCTCCCAAAAATTTGACCCCACTCAGCAGGTATATGGAGTAGGCGACCGTGAGCTGCTGGCCATAAAGTGGGCTTTGGAGGAATGGCGTCACTGGCTCCATGGCACCAGGGAGCCGTTCATCGTCTGGACCAATCACCAAAACCTGATCACTATCCGTAATTTAAAACAACTTAATCCAAGACAGGCACGGTAAGCTCTTTTTTTCGAACACTATAATTTCCATGTTTCCATATTCCTGTCTCGGATAGGGGGCCCCAGTTCACTGCCCGGTTCTGGAAGGCCTTCTGTTGTCTGATCAACTGCAGTCTGTCCTCCGGATACCACCCCCAGACTAACGGTCAGATGAAGCGGACCAACCAACAACTGGAGCGCTACCTAAGATGCTTCATTGCAGATCGACCGCGCTCCTGGGCTTGCTACCTCATCTAGGCTGAACTATCCCACAACCTCCACGTCTCATCCGCCACGAACCTAAGCCCATTTGAGGTATGCCACGGTTTCCGTCGGCCTAACAGTTGGTCCGCAGGTGTCGCGGCTGTGGAACCAAGCGAACCAAGCCATCCAGCATGCCAACGCCTGCTACGCCACCCAACATCTCCGTCGACACCCTCCGGGACGATTGTACAATGTAGGTGAAAAGGTATGGCTATCAACTAAAAATCTTCACCTCCATACAGAATCACGGAAACTCTCACCCAGGTTCATCGGCCCCTATCGCATCACTCTCCGGATTAACCCTGTCACCTACCGGCTCCAGCTGCCTGCGGCGCTCCTGATCCATCCGGTATTCCATACCTCCCAACTCAAACCCTTCACTACTTCACCTATGGCAGGAGCCGGTCCTGAACAGGGGGTACTGTCATGCACACTCGCTCCGCGACCGGCACTAGGACCCAGAATTAGTACGGTCGCGATTAAGGAAGCATAAAAAGAGACAAGATGACGTTTCACATGGCTCAGTCATTGAGTCTGCCCATGTCATTTCTGACGCTTCGTCGGTTATTCCGTGAGTACTCACCACTTTGGGTTTTCTTTCTGATTGAGTGTGTGTTGCTAGAACGCGAGTTTATTTGTGTAAACTCTTGCTCTTAACGTGAGAGAGTTCTAATAATAGCTCGCGTGGTTATCCTGCCTGTTCGCGCGTTTGGGTTTACCCATGACTCATGGGTAGCTGTAGGGTAAGTTTGTGTCTTACTCTGGTGTTTCAGGGGGAGACACGTTTTGATTTACGGACTGCCAGGATAGAATATAAAATTGTTTAAAAAATCTTGAAGGTGGTAAAAGGGCTTCATGCTGTAGCAGCTACAAACTGAGTCATGCTACAAAAAAAGAAAAAAAATTTGTATAAAACCCCACAAAAAGGCCTTGACTGTAAAAGCTTTGGACACTGGAGACTCCTTACATAAATAAAAAAAATAAATGAATATCTCCTTATATAAAACAAAAACAAAAAACCCTAAACAAACTTCACTATAGCAACACTAAGGAAGGTTTTTTAATACAGGACTGAGCAGGTCTGCGATCGTTCTGGATCCTGTAGAATTTGTTCGCAAGCACCAAATTCCCTCTCCTTTTCTTTGCATGAATCTTTACAAAAAAAACCCTAAAAAAATCACAGGACTGTATAAATAAAAAAAAAAAACATATGTCATAAATAATAAAATACATGTGCTATTTTCCCCAACCCTGTTTGTGCCTTATAAATAAATGATTTGTTTTTCAACGTCGCTGTACAAAAGCCTGAGCTTCGTCTCACACATTTTTAATTATTTCTTAATAAATGTCAAAAACTGATGGAAGAACGCGGGACGAGAGGGAGAGAGTAATAGAGATCGAAAGTGGGAGAGAGAGAGAAAGAAAGATTGAGCTTTCTCTTGTTTAGGTTTGGCAGTAACGCTGAATCTAACCAATGACCTGTGAAGGATTAATGGTGGAAATTACACACTGCTGATAAACTGCTACAATTTCAGATCCTAGTTCTTATTTTTTTCTGCTTTCCTCAGAAAGGTTTCTTCCAGGTGAAACCGCTCGAATCTTCCCCTCATTCCCTTATCCCCTTGTATCCTTATCGTTTTATACCTTCTGTCCTATTCTATACCTATTCTTTTATCCCCTCATCCTCTCTTAACCTCCAATAACCTCATACCAGTGTACCCTATCACCTCATCTTCTTATACTTCATGTCCTGATCATCTCATTGTCTTGTACCTTATCACCACATCCTCTTATTTCCTCATCCTCGCAACCCTTCTGCCAACTGTACCTTTAGCTGCTCATCCTGTCTTCTCAAATCCTCATCCTCTCATCGCCTCATCCCCTTTTATCCTCAGCTTCTTATCCCTTATATCCTCTCACATCATTATTTTTCATCTTCTCTTAGCCTCTAGTCTCCTAATTCCCTTTGCCATATCTCCTAATCCCCTTGTTACTTATCTCTTCATCCTCTCACCCTCTCGTACTTCATGTCCTCATCCTCTTATTATCTTGCACCTTATCAAACATCCTCTCGTTTCCTCATCCTCCTATGCTTTGTTTCCTTGTCCTCGCATCCCCTCTGCCAACTGTACCTTAAAAGCGCATCCTGCCTCCTCAATTCCTCATCCTTCACCCCATTGCCCCCTGGGGTGTAATTAGAATCTGCCCCTGGTTTTGTGGTTTTGGGTGTGAAATGAAATGTAGGAAATCAGAAAGGAGGTTTAGGTTTAGGTACCAGACCTGTTATTACCAGTCCATTTTTATACAAACAATAATAGGTAAATCTTACTCAAAAGCTTCAGAAAAATCATACAATTTGAGAATTTGAAATTGTAATTTTTTTTGTAAATATTTTACCTCATAAGGCTTTTTATACAGTCTTGCTTTATAAGATTGCTTTATAAAGAATCTATATAATGTATTACAAGGATGTCTCAGTAACATCACATTAAAATCCTCACATATATCCAGCAGCTCGAGGTGAACTGAAGAAGACTATATTCTCTGATGCATTTAATATATAATGCACATTAGCTCATGCAAATGCACTGATATTTCCCCAAAGATGGACGCAGTTTGAATATTCATGGTGTGGTATAAGTATTAATGATAAATGTACAGATGTGTACAGTATGTTACATTGCATATTATTATTATTATTATTATTAATTATTATTATTATTATTATTATTATTATTATTATTATTATTAATTATTATAATTATTATTAATTTAAGACAGTAGCAGTGTAAAACAAGACCTACATGAATTTAACTATGATCAACAGTGTGTTATGATGTAGTAGAGTTTTGTTTATGTAAGGCCCTTTCTTAATATACAGGGAGCTAAATATGGAGAAAAATATTCCATTTAACTTTCCAGTTCTCAAAGAAAATTGAAAACCCTTTATGAATAACAAGGAATAAATACAGGTGGATATAATATCATTGATACAGTACTGTGTTAATTATACTGTACATACACATGCACTTACATATAATCAATGTTTGGTGTGTTCTCCCCCTGTGTGCAGTTCTTTTGGTAGGGGAGGACACACTCGAGAGTGAAAGTGTCTGTGTGAGGTGGACTACGTGAACTCTTGTAAGAACGTGATTCTACTCTGAATCGACTCACTGCAGGGAGTAAATTGACTCTGAATCGACGCACTGCGGGAAGTGAATCGACTCAGAATCGACTCACTGCACTGGCCCCTGGTGAACCCCTCAGGAACCCCTCAGGAACCCCTAAGTCAACTTAGTTTCTGAGATAAACAAAACCTAATGGAAGCATTGCAAGGATGTACAGTACTGTGTGAAAGTCTTGAGCCCTGATTTCTACATATTTTTTCAAAGAGCCAGACTTTCTTGTATTTTTATTATAGCCTTGAAGAATAGTTCTCCGGGCTTCCTGAAGCACTTTCTTTTTTTTGTCTCTCGTGTTCAGTCCAGTCCAGTCAGTACCTGAACAGTTTCAGAGGAACATTTTTTTGTTTGTTAAGCCATACAGTAACTTTTATAAATCATTCAAGCATAAAGAGAAACAATGATCCAGTGGGAAATCAGGACGGCGATTAGTATACTGCTGATGCTGAATGCTGAGTAGTTGGAACAGACGAGGGGGGAAATGAGGTTGCTGCTGAGGTTGATGCATAAACAACTTATTGTAAAATTGTTGAAGTTAAACATTTGTTCCCATCTCTATTAATTTAATCTACACCATTTAAAGGGGGGGGGGGGCAGACTTTTGCCCAGCACTGTCTTCTCAATGTTCGTAATGTTGTCACAATCTTTAAACAACCAAAGATTCCCACTTGGGTCTTCAAGGATTTTTGTTAGCCAATTACCTTTACAACACACACACACACACACACACACACACACACGCACACACGCACACACGCACACACACAAACGCACACACACAGAACCTTTAAGGGGAACTGCGAGACGGATCGACCGAGGAACCGAGGAGCAGTTAGGTTAAAGGTTTAACATTTAGGTTCACAATGCAGCTTATGATGTTGCTCTGTAATGAGAATATTATTGAGGTTGAGGTTCAGGTGTATGTGTGTGTGTGTGTGTTTGTGTGTGTGTGTGTTACATTGTCTGCACATTCCTGGTGCCTTTGAAGGACTGATGCAGAGCTGTCTGTGATAATTAGAGTGCAATGACCTTCTCATTAGAGGCAGGACACCTCCTGATTATTGTCTCCTTTTTCCTCGTTAACACCGGTCCAGTCTCAGGAACAAATTTGCCCAAAATAAATATCAAAGCAATTCTCTATGTTATTTATTAGAGCAAAAAAAAAAAAAGAAAAAAAGAAAATTTACCAAAACACACAGGAAAAAAATGAATTTGAATTGCTTGTCCTGCTAATGCATGCAGAGCCAAATGAATGGTTCAACTTCTTCTCCTTCTCCTTCTTCTTCTTCTTCTTTTTCCACCCCCTCTCTCTTGTAGCTTAAATTTTTCATTATAAATTTCCGCCGCTTCAAAGTCACATCTCGCAGCCGGTCCCCTTTCTTCTCCCTTGGCGTGACAAAGAACTGTCAAAAACTGTCCCCGTGTTTGCTGTTTTTCTCCTCGGCTTTTATCCCTCTCTTGCATCTAAATGTCAAATAACACCGTTTAAATACAACACAGCATCCCTTCATCTGAGAGAGAGAGAGAGAGAGAGGGAGGGAGCGAGGGTGAGAAAAGAAGGCGAAAATACAGCAGAAGGCGTCTAAAAGGGGTCTAATTAATCCTTGTGCATTGATTTTGTTTTAGTGTGATGTGTTCGATGAAAAAAAAAAATGGTAAGAGAGAATAGGATGACTTGGGAAGGAGCTCTCATTAAAATCATTAGCAGCTTGATGTCAGCCGGAAAAAAAGAATAAAAAACATACTCGGTGCGGCTTAAAAGCACATTTGCAGGTACGTCTTTAATGTCACAAGAATGGACACAGCACTTTCTATAGAGACCAAACAGACCGACTTGTCTTTCACTCATCTTTCACTTGTCTGTCCCTTCTTCCTCTAATTTTAACCCTTACGCTGTCTTAGGTTTTATTATTATTATTATTATTATTATTATTTTATTTTTTATTATTATTATTATATTTTACTAACCTCTAAATGTTTAACAGTTCTTTTAATTATTTATTACTGATTTATTTACTCTTTGCTATAAGTATATATGATATATAGAATAATATATTAGAATATCATATTATATTGTATTATATTCTTAATGCATTAAAAATGAACAAGGTATTGTTCAGAAGATTTCCACATGGAAGGATTATAATAAATGTTTCTACATACACAATCTGACTATAAATATCAGTTAAACAGGAATAAAACAAACTAAATCAACATCGGTTCTGACTCTTTGATGATTTTATGACCTCACTCCAAATGTAAGAGGAAATGATCTTTTTTTTGGAAAATTGTTAAACACACAAAATGGACACATTTATTTCCCTGAATATTAATTTTGTGTTGTGAAGCTTTTTAAAGCTCTGATAGAAAATACAGAAAGAATAAGAATTGAAATGGAAAGACATGAAATGGAAACAGGTGAGCATTTTGTTGTGTTGGTGATCACCGAGAAGTTCAGTCATGAAATGAAAATTTTACAATAATCAGCAATAATCAAAAGACACGCTTGGGTTAGTCGCGCAGGTGGAAAAAAAGAAAAAACTCTCACTGTTAGAAATGTGAAAGTGGAAAGCAAAGAACACATTCAAAAAACACTCTGAGTTTGAAATGAAATAAGAGAAAAACCTGACGAAGAAGTGAAGCGAGAGAGCTGATGAAGACACTGTGTGCAATAATCACATGATAGCGATCGTTGTAATGTACAGAACAGGATGATATTGTCGTGTCATGTGCTGGTGTGATGGATGTAACACCATATGTAGAAGTTATGCAGCTGATCACAAAGAGCAAAAAAAAAATCTAAACATTATAATATGATCTACTTTAAGTTACATGTAATGGTTTATGGATGGACTGTTTTTTATTTAAAACTTCCAGAGGTCCACAACAAAAAGCTACAGATGATCAGTTCAGGTCCTGATGATGGTCTGAAGTTCTAGGGAGAACTCTGGCAGTGTTCTTAAGAGGAAGTGCTGGTGTGGTGTTCTCAATAACACTAGAAACCCATGGGCACTTTTGAGGTCACACAAGCAGAAGGTTTTTTTCCTGTGAGTGTGTTATGCCCTAATGACATTGTCTGAGCAGCAGTTTAAAAAGATAATGTCTGCTGCCTGGAGAAAGCACACGATTGCCTTTGCCCTGTCTGGTTGATGGGTGTCGCTTAAAGACAGGCAATAATTTATTTGCAATAAATAAACTATGGAGAAAAAGCCATTTAGAACAAATTGTATTCAAATTTACAAATACATAGCTAAAATATTTTGCAACAATTTTCGAAGGAATCCGCAAAACAGTTATTAGATCCTCAGAACCTCTTGACTTCAGCAACAGCAACTTCCTCCTTTCCATCCTGAGGACATGCTGGTGAATCGGGCCTTCTGCTCCGCAGCAAATTAGATACAGAGTACTGAAGTGAAATTTGACAAATTTTGACAACAGAAGGGAGCAAAATAGTATGGAGCGAAATTATTTTTAAATGATTTAGGTTTAACTTAGAGATTTTGCCCTCAGTATGCTGATTACTTTAATACATTTTTTGCTGCTGCACTTGACGTTACTCAGAAGTCTGGAAGTCACATTGTTGAATTACATCATTTTTGACATCTCTGTGACTTTGAGATCCAACGTGTGAATAAATATGAAGTGTCTTTTATTAGCAATGAGCCAGATAACTGTATATTTTACAAAATGAACTGTAGTATTATACATTTAATGAGTAAACATGTTTGTATGTTGATTGATCTAAAGCTAATGAGTGTATATATAGAACTTCTGAAAAAGGTGTGTTTTCTAAATGTATTTATTTGTTTATTTGTTATTAACAAACAAAAGCTATGTCTATGTGGTTAGAAGCTATGTCTATTTTAATATCTGTTTTTGCATTTGTATTTATATGTAGTATATATTTTAGTTTTTTCTATGTATTTTTCGTGTTGCCCTTAAGCTTTGTTGCCATATAAGCATATTATTATTATTATTATTATTATTATTATTATTATTATTATTATTGCATCTTTCTGTAACAAATAACACATCAATATTTTTTTCCATTAAACCTTTGTAAAACTTAAAACAAACATGCTCCTAGGCACTTACATAGTCATTTCATGCAATTGTATTTAATAATTCATCAGGAGCAAAATTACACGATTCTTGTATTAACATTGTCTAATTTGCTCACTGTTTGCTTTATTTCCATTAAAATGAAGATGAAAAAGAGCAACTGGCGTTCGTCTCCATCCATTGCCGGCCCTCCCTCATGTCAGCAGCAAACAAAGCCACGGCCTCCTAAATAATTACATCGTTAAAGCCGTGCAGGACTAATTAAAGCCTGACTTACCTTACCTGTTTTCACAGCCAATTAAGAAAATTAACCCTCCGTTTAGGCCTTGGCATCCTGCCTACACTGCTAATAGGTAGGAGAAAAAAAAAATCCATGGAGGCTACTGGGATAAACGCAGGACAGGACCGAGTCTGCATGGCACGAGCTCTGATTATCTCACTTTAAGACACTGATTGGTGTTGACATGAGGTTAAAACGGAGGGAATTGTTGATTTAGGTTAATCACAGCCTGATTGTGGGAGAAATCAAACATTTTGTGGTTTTAAAACATGTTCAGAGTCGCTCTTTAGCTCAGGATGATGAGAAATATTCTGTAGACGAGGAAGATTTAGATTTTGGTGATCAGTTATGTTCAGATTTTATGATTATTTTCTTAAGGTTCCTTTACAGTTACAGTCTGTTTTTGTCTCAGAATTGAACATAAAGACAAATTTATTACTGCAGATAGTAACTTCATGGCTGTTAATTAATTAACGGTTGCTAATAAATATTAATAAATTCACACTTTAAAAATGAATAAGGATTAAATCAGTCATAGATTATTACTTAATAATTATTGATGAACAATTTAAGACTTAATAAACAATTATAAAAATATTACAATGTATTTTTACTTAGTAATCTACTTATTTTTATTTACTTCAACTAAATACATTAAATATTTTAAGTATTTTTATAGCAATATTTACAGTAATGAAAAATTGCATGAAATTAAATAACAAAACTGTAATTGTACAGGAGTGCATGTTAAATACATTACAGTACTGTTAATACCACAAAATGTCATTTCAACAGTGCATATAAGAACAACACAAGATTTCAAAATGGCATAAAATAAAACAAGAAACCAAGCTATAACATTAAAAATATCAGGCTATCTAGCAAACATTAGCTACTTGGCTAGGCCTAACATTGCTTAGCATCGTGGAGTGTTATTTGCTTTGCTAAAATATTGCAGTTACTTAAAAAAAATGCTATTTGTAGCAAAAAATTAAAAGCTAATAAAAGCTTGTTAATGTGTGTTTTATTATGTTACTACAGTAAAGTCATGTTGGTGATGTAATACCGTAATACAATAAAGTATAGTCCACAGTACTGTTAAGATTTTCCCAGAATTCCATGCAGGCTGCTGTACTGAATTATAAAAATATTTTTAAATCCAAATTTTAACACAAAGTTTTACTGTAGAGATGACACAAAACAGGGAAACCTTTTGCCATGATTTGCATGATCGTGATGAAAGAATGCACTTGAGGAAGACACGCGAGTCATTAACTCTGCGTCTTTCACCCCTCGCTCCGTGCCTAAAACACACTGCACCTGTGAAACTCCCTCCTATATGTGCTGTATGAATTAATCACACACCGGCTTATGCATTCTGCTGCAATTCCTTATGCTCATTAACGAGGGCTGACAGCTGGAACACTCGCAATATAAATAAAATCACAGTCAAGAAGAAGAAAAGGGGAATGCGGTTCCGCGTCTCCACCTGCACGGCGCCCGAGCTGCTGTTTTCTCCGAGACGGATGTGTGTTTGGGTGTGAAAAGAGGAAAATGATCCGCAAATTGGAGCAACACTCGCATTCTCTCGCTCCTAAACGCATTGTGGTGTATGAACACTAATTTTACATTGTGTGAACGTACGACGGGGCGACAAAACGCCCTTTCAACGCACGTCATTTCAATTTCAATGACTTATCACACGCTTTGTTGGTTGTTTTCACGAAATGGAGGGTTTTCCTACTTCATCCTGTGTTTCTTTTGGAAGAAAAGAAAAGAGAGAGAAAGATTATTTATAAAATTCCTAATTTGCACACAGATACGGCGCGACAGTATGGGTGTGTTGAAAAGCTTAAACGCGATCTCATTAAGATGGTTAAGTGACCTTCAGCGGTGTTAATTAGATTTAAGGTAAGGGACGCAGTGACGATGTGGTCGATTCTATTATTCATCATCGGTCTGTAATGACATTTCTCAGC
Source organism: Heterobranchus longifilis (assembly GCA_028570985.1). Lineage (NCBI taxonomy): Eukaryota > Metazoa > Chordata > Actinopteri > Siluriformes > Clariidae > Heterobranchus > Heterobranchus longifilis. The sequence goes on along the minus strand of JAOVVB010000004.1, from coordinate 1,184,045 downwards.
TGCCAGAAGCGACGCAGGGGGTCTCCTGTGAGGATCAGGTTGGGGAATAAACCATCATGCACATTCATGGAGGAGGGAGGGAGCCAGCAAGAGCACTGAGTGTTTATCATAAACACACACACGCACTATATGGAATGGATATGGATACAATATGCTGACTCTCCAGGCAACTCATGACCTCGCTGGCTCTGTTACAATCCCATATTTCTCTCGGCCCAATAAACAACAGAATCCAGAGGATTCAGTAAAGATATCAGATATAAGCGGTAATTGCTTGTTCATTATTCGATTTGTACATTAGATCTAACAGGTTTTATACCAGATGCATTTCCCGATGCAACCCTTATATTTTTATCAGTACTTGGGGCCAGTGCCCAGGGGCCAGATGTGGGGTGTTGGCTGGGACATGAACCTAGGCCTCCAGCATGGCAGAGGAGAGGCCTACCACTGTGCCTAACAACAGCCCATCTCTTCATTCTGAATAACGGATTCATATCCAGTTACGTCCCACCATGGCGTTTATGCCGACCACCTCAGATTCACCAGACCCTGACAAGGTTTTTCACACTTCACCTCATCGTCTCCTCCTACCTTTTACACCCCCACCCCTTTTTTTCTTTTTACAAAAAAGATCACAATTCTTCCCGATCACTCAATTTGTCCAGGCAGATGGTTTGACTCAGTGCTCCAGCACTGTCTTGTTTCCTCTTGTCTCAGGAACCCGTGTCTGATCTAGGACCATCTAACCATCTAAAATTACACCATTTCTCCATCTCACTCACAAATCAGTAACAAACTGTACAGATAACACTCAGATTACTAATTAAACACGGAAATAAAATAATAGCAAATTTGTTTATTTTAAATGCTATTATAATTAATTAAAATAAAATGATTTTAAATTAATTAATTCAAAAAATACAACTAAGTCACTTTAATTTGCCTGGAAAACAATTGCACATACATATTTATACATATACAATATTTATACCAGTAATTATTCATGAATTAATAATTAATTACTAGCTAACCTTTAAGTGGTAAACAATGTGTTAATTGCTTATAAATAGATTAATACCAAGCCTTAAATTATATTTTAAACATTCTGAAAAACAAATCAAGATTGAAATGCTGTTAAGTGTGTAGAGCGATCATCACAGTGTTTCCCCATATCTTTTTCAAATTTATTTTACGTACAACTAGAATGAGGATTCAATGTGGATAAAATAAATAAATAGATAAGTAAATAAGTAAATAATAATAGTGTACGTAATAGAGGTATTACACTCACAGGATTGACATGTCATTATATTATTTCTTACCTTTTATACAAATTCATAACACCTATTTTGTCGTGCATTATAACAGTTGTCATGAAGTGTCATAACATCCATGACAAAACATGCTAACTAGAGCACACTTAGCAAGAATTTGTGTTGGATGTGGCACAGCGTCTTGTCATGTGGTGGCATGTTTATTTTCCTCTGATTATTTAATAAATCCAATAAATAAATAAATAAATAAATAAATCACATGGGGTTAAAAAAAACAAATAAAATCATTGTCACGATTTGGTGGAGGCACTGTTTTTTCAACTTGAACTGATTTGATTTTGGAATAAACTTAAACTTGGTCAAGGTCATGGCAAGGTCAAATGTCTGAATTTTTTCCCCCCCAAAATGGGAACTTCTTGTACTTGAATTTGTAACACTCTCCATCTCTTTACATCACTACTCTAAAACACAGTGTATACATTTACAGTACTGTGCAAAAGTCTTGACCGCATGTCTTTGTATTAAATTACATTTAAAGATGTAGATTAAATTAAAATAATGGGAACAAGTGTTTTACTACAACAGCAATCTCATTTCCCCTTTCGTTTGTTTCAACCACTGAGCATTCAGCATCAGCAGTATACTAATCACCAGGATGGTCATCTGTCATCATCTGCCCCTGTTTCTCACTGGTTCAGGCCTTAAGTTAGATGGTTTTATGCTTAAATGATTCATAGCTCACTGTGTGGCTTAACAAACAAAAACATTCCTCTGAAACTGCTCAGGTACAGGGACTAGAATGGAAATGCCAAGGACTTGGAAAAAAAAAAGAGAAAGAGACAAGTACTTACACACACTGTACAGAAAGCAGCAAACAACCTGTTCCTGATTCCAAACAGAGAACTACAGAAGGTTGTTCAGACCACTTTGTAGCTCTCTTAAAGTCCCGCCACAGTATTTCAGTTGTGTTGAGGACTTTGACTCTGCCATTCCAAAACCTTGAGCCTGTTATTTTCCAGCCATTCTGATGTAGGTTTATTAATGTCATTGTCCTGTTGCATGACTGAATTACGACCAATCTTTAGCTATCAGACAGATGGCCTCGAATTTGCCTCTAGTACTCTGGTATACAGAGTATTCATGATTGACTCAATGACTGCAAGGTGCCCTGGTCCCAAGGCTGCAAAAACAAGCCTTCACCCCGCCACCGCCATGCTTTGACAGTGGGTATGAGGTGTTTCTGCTAAAATGCTGTTTGGTTTTTGCCAAAAATGGTGCTGGGCATTAAGGCCAAACAACTTCACTTTGGTCTCATCTGTCCATAGTTCCAGAAGTGTTCTGGTGCTTTGTTCAGATGCAGTTTTGCAAACCTCAGTCTTCCTTTTAGATAGATGAGGTTTCTCCTGGCAAACTGTATTTGTTCAATCTTTTTCTTATTGTGCTGTCATGGACTTCAATATTTATCATGCTCAGTGAGGCCTGTAGAGTCTGAGATGTAGCTCTTGGGTTTTTTGGGGGCGTGTGATAGGATGTCCACTCATAGGAAGATTGACAAATGTCTTTAATGCTTTTCAACTTGTGAATAATCTTTTTCACTGGTGCCAGTCCATCACAAGGCTTTTCAGAAGATGGAGAGTGAGAGAGAGAGTAAGTATGTTAACTAAAGAAAGTTTTTCTGGGTCATTTGTTCATTTTACTCATTTGTGATCATGATTTGGTAAACCAGGTGAATGAACTAGACAAAAAAATATTACATTCATGTACTAAGTATAAAACTAAGTATATGAATTGGACTAAAAGACTTTTAGCTAAAATGCATAAATTATTTAGAAATATTTAGAAATTCCATATGAATTAATTAACTTATAACTTCAGACATCCAGGGTTTTTGTAAAAATCAACATGGTGGTTGAATGATGAGGTGACGTGCAGACAAAGACTAGACTTGGCTCCGTGTTTGTTGTGAAAGACACTTTACAAGATCCAATCAAAATCCAGTAAATAAAACTGAAACATCATCCACCCCAAATAGACCACATGTGAATTTCTGTTTAAAGCTGTTCAGCGAGGCTTTGATGTGAGCTTACTAATTGTACAAATAAAGTAATAACAATGGTGTGGTGTGGTGTGTGTGTGTGTGTGTGTGTGTGTGTGTTTACTGTTTACTCCACAATCCAAGCCTTGGGCAATACATAGTTAAGCCCTACCAGGACGTGTGCAAGTCTCCACTTGATCTCAGAGGGATTTCCGTCTGAACATCACAAACAACAAATAATCCAGCAACAACAATAATAATAATAATAAGTGAAAAAGATATTCTCAAAGCGGGGTGCTTAGGAAACGCCCGGAAGTTCATCAGGAAAGAAAGTCAGAAAAACAGAAAGAAAGTTTGACTTCTTCTCTTTGATCTCACTGATTACGGTTTACACCAGGGTCTCGATCGCTTCAGGACAACATCCTCTTCACAATAATTCTTAATGACAATCTGACTAATTCCTCTCATCGTTAACTTTCAGCTCTCAAAAGGTTAATTTTTTCTTTAAGAACAGATTTTTTTCAAGTTGCTCTCAGTTAAAGGTTCTCGGTCAAGAGCTCAGGGATAACAAGCTTCGTTTTTCATACAGCTGTAAAAAAAAAAAAGAAAAAAAAAGCAAGGCTTAATAAACTACAAAAAGACAACGGTTGTGAATTTTTGATGTTAGATTAACTCTCTGTTCTTCTAAGGAAAAAAAAAAGAAAAATAAAGAAGGAAGCCCGAGCTTCGTCAGGTACATTAGCACCATCTTCATTTTGAAATGAAAGTCCAAATAATGAGCAGTTAATTATTGACAGGGCTGTGATGAATTTTTAACAGCGGCGATGGGGTTTCACTCGTCTGGACGCATGTGTGGAGGAGCGGATTGAGAGCGAGCGAGCGAGAGAGAGTGATGGCTTCTGACCTGGAATATCTGCTTTTCCTCACAGAGCGTGTATTTCAGCTCGGAGCTTGAGAAGATAACAGAGTTCACATGTACGTACACATGATAAAATTTTGACTTTCTATAGATTAGAATTTTTTTCAGTCGCTTTGTCATTGCACTGTCATGTTCCTGGCATCTGAATTTATATTGTTTATGCTATGTTAGCTCATGGGGGGATGGGAGGGTGGCTGAAGCTTATGGAACTCTGGGCACAAATTTCAGGTAACCTGAATATTCTTAGAACGTTCTAATTTTTGGTTCCTAGAAAGTTAAGGTCCAGGTTTCTGGAAACTCCTGGAATACTTTGGTTAAAATTTTGGAAACATTTTGCATAACCTTCTAGTGTTCAAATGATTTAAGAACTTGTTGTTACCTGGGAGTTCGAGGCGACAGTGCTAACACCTGAGCCAACATGCTACCAAGAAACATACAGCCATGTTCAAAAGTTAGTACCCCACTTTTAATTAAAAACTTATTAAAAAATCACCTGATCACAGCAGGTCTCAGTATTAGGCAAACACAACCTTAGATGAACAACATATAACTTTTTTCACCGTAACATAATTTTTTTTAACAAAAATGAAGCCAAAAAGAAAAAAAAAACAGGTGGGCAATAATAGGTGTACCCATTACTGCTTTCCCCGGAATTAAGTGGGTAAGTTATGGCCAGGTGCTGCTCATTATCAGCGCTTGATTAATTGCAGGTGTGCAGACCTCTATAAAAGCAGAGGTTTTGTCAGTTTGCTGGTCTGGAGCATTCAGGTGTGTGTGTTAACACAATGCTGAGAGACATAAGACATAGGAAATGGTCTAAGAGAAACTCATATTTGCTGCACATAAATATGGAAAGACTTATAAAACCATTTCCAAACAATTTGGAGTTCAACTCTCTTAAAAAAATGTTTTGCACAAAAGTTTATTTTTGCGAGCACTAGTAAACACGTCCAATTTGAAGGGATTTGGATAATATTGAGGCAGATAATATTATTGAGGGGGACCAGAGGGCTGGGGCAAAAGGGAAGGTACATACTTCATTTTTTTTTTATCCAACGTTCTTTGATAAGGTGACCATCTCTGACACTGATGCAGATCAGATGAGACCTGATCACACAATGTGCTATTCTATTCACAAAAACACTGACTTTAAGAGTAATTTGTGAGCAGATTGTTTCAGCACCCCATCTTGTTTGTGATGATGTTATGTCAGTACCATATTTTCTTTTGGGTGCCGAAATTATGAAGAAAATGATAAAAATATATACAGTGCATTTGTTTTCTGCACATGAATAAACCCAAAACCTTGGGTCTGTATACATGGAGTTTGCATTTTCTCCCTGTGAGATGTGGTATTTCCTGGACAGGTTGCCAATCGATCACAGTGCACACCACATGCTCATTCACACACTACGGACAATTTGGGTACCCCACAAAGCACAGGGAGAAAATAATAATAATAATAATAATAATAATAATAATAATGCAATTAATTTATATAGGCATCTTTCTGGTCACCCAAGGTTGCCTATGCAAACTCCATGCATACAGACCCAAGGCAGGACTCGAACCCAGACCCGGGAGGTCCGAGGTCACAGTACTAACCACCAAGCCACCGTGCAGCCTTGCCTGAAAAAAACAGTTTTTAATAAGAACTGCCTGAAACGGAGGGTTACCTTTGATATGAAATGCTTGGATGCTTAAATGATATATAAACCAACACAAATAAGCTTTTTATTCTGAATGCAATGTGTAAACATCTCTAGTAATACGTATAATGCCTTAAAAATGCTCTATGACTCAATATTATTGTGTTCAGATTTCATTGTAAACCCTTCATACAATCTTCAATCTTCCCACTTACTGAAAACCCATAACACTTTTTATTAATCTGTAACAAAAACTAAAACCAGGTCATAATCATGTTATGATGCATTTATAAACCATAATTCACATTATTAAGATTATTTATAAAAACGCATGACACTATTTAGGCACAATTTATGAACTTAAAGAAATACAACCTTTCTGATTTTCCAGAATTAAACATGTTAACTCTCCTTGCTTTTTTCCCTTATGTTTGATTACTTGATAAGTGTGTGTGTTTGTGTGTGTGTGTGTGTGTGTGTGTGTGTGTGTGTGTGTGT
>JAOVVB010000004.1:1133647-1144379 GCA_028570985.1 Heterobranchus longifilis | reverse complement strand
TCTCTCTCTCTCTCTCTCTCTCTCTCTTGTCTGGGAGGGGGAGCCCTGCCTCTTTTGCCTTGCTCACATCAATGCCCCTGGCCACTCACTTTCTGATGTTGCACGACGGGAAATGCTTTGAATGCTTGCGACATGGCCGCGCGCATTGATTGCCAAGATTGACAGCAGCTCTCCACCGTCTTCTTCTCCTTCTTCTTCTTATTCTTCTTCTGTCCTTGTTTTCTCTTGTGCACTCCAGCGGGGACAATTCCGTAGCATATTTTCTTGTTGACAGTTTGAACTTGGTCTCCCCTCCGCGTTCGGCTTTCCACTTTTATACTTGCTTTTTTTTTGTTTGTTTGTTTTTTTTTGTGTTTTTTCTTTCGGCGAGTTTTTTCTTTCATTTGTCTTTTTTGCGCGTCTCGTTTTTTGGATACGACGTGGGACAGCGAGGTTGAGGGGACGACCCGCGTGGTTCAAATCGAGGTAAACTTTTCTACATTTCATTTCTCTCCCTGACTTCATTCTAACCTGTTGTTCGCGTCATTGGAACACGTCTGCGCGTTTTTCTCCGAAAGCATGTTGCGCGCTTGGGTCCGTCTCATTACCAGCGCTTAGAACATGACAAGAACATGACAGGGATTTGGGTTGGAGTGTGCGTATGCCATTAAAGGGGTCTCGCTTGCTTGTTGTTGCTGTTTATCGCGGTGATCGTGTTGACAGCGGCGCTGAACTTGTAGCGCTCCGTGTCTCCGGTGCCAGGGGTTTGCGTTCTGTTACTTTGGTTTTTTTTTTTGTCTTTTTTGTAGATCTGCTTTACATTTGACCTGTTTTAGAATGTAAGTTTCACCTTTCTCCTGCACGGGTGGTATATAGATATATTTTTTCCAAGCTGATTTACGCGCACAAACCGGAAAACAACAAAAGCTTCTGATCAGTCTTTCAAAAGCGCGCAAGCGGCTTATAGGCTAGATAATAATAAAATAAAATAAAAAGTTTTTTTTTTCTCTTATTGCCCTGTGCTAATAAGACGTCTCGTGTTTCTGCGTGGGGCAGATGTTTCCCCAGCTCAGGAAGCAATTTCACTTTCCGTCCACAGAGCGGTACTCTTCATTATCAGTGACGCACGGAGCGCAGTTCGGATTCGGACCTCCTTTCGGCTTCACGCAGAAATGTTTCATCCTTCTGATCAGTAAATAGTCATTTCAAAAATACATTTTAATAATAATGCATGATGCATAATTCATGGAAATGTCCTTAAGACAATCTGGTTTCTCGCCTCGCGGAAATTGAGAGAAAGAGAGAGAGAGAGAGAGAGAGCGTAGAAATTCTTCTTGGCTTCACTTTCCCTCCGGGGTCAGGGAGAATTGACCTCAGAAGAATGCATAAGTCATAAATTAAAATGAAGTGTTCGTCCATTTAGAGACAATACACAACTTTGGACACGCAAGACTGCGCTGCTTTCTGCTTCTAGAGTGGTGTGTTGGTCTGAAAAGGAAAAAAAAAACAGCAAACAACCACAACAACAAAAAACGACAAAAAAAAAAAAACTTCTGTTCTGTGAAATAGACGACCGAAAAGTAAGTGAAATATAAAAAATATATATATTCGGATTTTAGGATTATTTTTTTTTGTTAAAAACTGTGCCTGAAAATTATTGAATTGTGTAAGTGATAGAATCGAGTGTTCGGCTGAAATAAAGTGGCATACTTCACTTAAATGTTTTTAAATAATGAATTTAATTTTCAGAATAATATCCAAGAACAGCACGTGTTTGTTTCCACTGAGGACGAATTATTTCTTTAAAAAAAAAAAGGAAAAAAAGACGGAAACCAAAATGTATACATCTTCTTATCCACTGTCGTTTTCTTTCTCTTTCTCTTTCACACGCACACGCACACCAAACACAGGACATCATGATTTCCTAAACACACAAAGTGTGTGTGTGTGTGTGTGTGTGTGTGTGTGTGTGTGTGTGTGTCTGAAGGTATTAAGAGAGCATGCGGACATGCAGTGCGTGTGAACTTTGCCTGTGTGACAGAGATAGCTCATCATCCGAAGGGTGTTTCCCTCCAAACTAGAGCCGCTGTCGTATACACACACTTACACTCACACACTCACACACTGACTGATAAGAGACTTTTCGACTGCTGGACATGAGCTGATAATATTCTAATAAGAAACACAGGAGAGGTCTTTTTAGGAATGTAAAGAAAATGATACAAATGATAATAAAAAATTAAGTGAAAGAAATGCGTGCTTTTTTAAAAATTGTGTGCAAACTTGTGGTTTGAAAATGTCTCGGATGGAGACACAGAAGCTGTGTTGTTGCGGGACGCAATCGGACACCTTAATTAAAGCCAGCTTAACTTCTCTCCTTGCTCCGACTGCGCAGTGTGTGTGTGTGTGTGTGTGTGTGTGTGTGTAGAAGTGCAGAAGTGTAAGAATAACCATGCGGCTAATAATACACTCTTGTCTTAAGTGAGACGGGCTGTTTGAAAAGCAATCCCCCCCCACCAACTCCTCCATCACCTCCTCCACCTCCAGCAGCTCTCCCTGCTCGTCCCAGTGTTGGGTCGAAGCTGATCTGCTAATGGTATTCTGGTTTGAACAGTTGCCGTGCCGCTGTCCGTGCGCAACTTCCCTCATAAGGTAAGGCGGCAATGGGGGTCCAAATGGCGCGTTTATAATTAGACCGCCGATTCAGCACATTGTCCTGAACATTGCTGGGCAGGGGATGGGGATGTGCTGCTACACTGTCCTGTCCTGTCCTGTCCTGAGCTCTCAATGGACATGCTTTATTTCCAGTGTGTGAGAAAGAGACTGTTGATGGGATCTGACAATTGTCCTGTATTCGCAAAAAAAAAAAAAAAATCAGTCATGTAGGTTAATAAAATTAAAACTCCTTCACACACACACACACACTTCTCCCAAGCTCACAACAACAACAACAACAACAATAATAATAATAATAATAATAATGCAAATTAAACTTTTCAGACATCTGAATACATTCTGATTGATTGATGAATTGATTGATTGATTGCGATCAGAAATGTACCTAAAACGACTTTACATCACAAAACACACGAACACCATGCTTCACATTTTTTCTCCCTTCTTTAAACACCGATTTCTTTCTTTTTTCTTCTACCCCTCTCCAGAACTGCCTGCGCGTGGCTCAGCGGAAACACCGTGCCGTCCCTCGCGTGCGCTGTGCACGTCGTGCCGTTTCCTGTAACCGGGGATCTGGAGAGCGAAACGTTTGTCGCTTATGGTGCCGGTAAGTTTTTTGCGCACTTTTTGTTTCTGTCTCTTTTTGGAACGCGAACACACTCCAGGCTGCTGTGTGTGTTTGCAAGCACCAGATCGTTCTCCACTGGACAATCACGTGTGTGTGTGTGTGTGTGTGTGTGTGTGTGTGTGCGCTATAGCGGCTTTCTGATTTTTTCCGAGCGCACTTTCAGAATGAATTTAAGGGGATTTTTTGTGGTTTAGTTTAATTTGTATGCAATTGTTTTTTACATAAGCGTTGCAGCGTGTGTGTGTATGTTTAGAAATAATTCAACTCGTGCATCTGATCAAAAATAAAATCTGTGCAATTAAATTTTTTTATTTTATTTTGACTTGCGCATCTTTTTCAATCAAGATTATAATCTGCGATATAGCAAAGCGACAAAGTTCCTGTGATTGTTCGGGATTATTACGAAGCATTAAATCGGATTAGAGCAATTTGCTACACTGTGATTACAGGAGAAAAAAAAAAAATCAGTTTGAGGCAAAACGCGCGCCTTCCAGTGCTTTAATGTGCAAAAAATAAAATAAATTAACATAAAAGCAGAGTGTTTGTTATTTTTATTATTTGTATTTCTTTTCTTTTTTTTTTAAACGCTTGCAGATGTGGCTTGTATTTGTGTTGGATTAGATGCCTAGCAATAATCTATATATTTTTCTTTTTTTAAAAACTATTTTGCTAAATTTATTGTTCTGTTATTTAATGCAAAATTGTTCAATTGTGTTTTTATCATGTTTATTAAAAAAAAAAATTGGAATGATTTTGAGCAGTGTTCCTGTTCTGGTTTATTACTACAGAAATCTATGCAAGTGCAGCAATTATTTCTTTAAAGAAAGATGCTTGAATTTTAAGAAAGACTCATGTAGTCATGCAGGATTGGACTCAGCATTGCTTAGTTGTTTAGACCTTTTCTAAATTTCCTTAAATTTGTGAATTTGTAAATTGAATTTCTTTTTACCATCCTTAAATCAGACTAAATGCTTCTATCTTGGCTGGTCTTTGGTCTTCTTGATAAAAACCAAGAGGCGCCTCGGTGTGTCCTTGATGTTGCGAGAAATTTCTAGATGCAGTCGCTCGTGCTGTAACACATTTATCCCTGTACAATATCCCTCCTGAAATGAATTTCATACCATCTAAATTATATTACTTGCAGGAATGCAAGTTGAAACATTTCGGAGAAATTTAAGAAAAGAAAAAACACTTAGAGTGTGTAAGGAAGGAGAAAGCTTATAGTAATCACAAGGCCTATACCATTACAGATATTTATTTTTGGATTAAAAAAAATGGAGATGAGTATTAGTTGTGCATATAAATAAGTATTGTTCAGTATATAAGTATTGTTCATGCTGCAACAGTTTGTCATGCATTTTAGGAATTTATCCATGAAACAAATCGATTTTTTTCTATATCAGCTGAGGATTTTCTGATCAGGTTGACGTTGATGCACTCAGGAGTGTTTTAGCTCTCTGTTTCATTCCGGCGGGGTTAGAACCGTGCCAGCATGCAGCGCCCTATTGATAAACACCAGCCGAGGTAAACAACAGCAGGTCGGGTATAAAGGTAAAGGCGTGCACCAGCCGTAGGGGAGGAAAGCCGGGGCGAGACAGAACTGCAGCAGCACATGTTGTGACATCTGTCTTTAAGTGTTAGCTAATTTGCTGTGGAATATTTCAACAATGATCAAAACCGATGGCAACATGTTCATTAGGAGGTTGTGTGTGTGTGCGTCTCTCTCCCTCTCTCTCTTTCTCCCTCTCTCTTTTTCTCGCTCTCTCTCACTCTGTCTCGATGGTTTTTCTTTCTTTCCCTCGTTGCTGGTTTTGTGGCAGAAGGTCTTAACTTTCAGGAATGCATTATTGAAGTTACAGTGCACTTTTTTTAATTAGTTGCTTTTCATGTTTGATGTGCAAAAAAAAGTATTCCTAACAAATAGAGCTGATTTATTCAAGCCTAGATAGATTTACATACATTGCTGTATAAATAAATAAATAACAGAAGGAATTGCGTTACTTGGGGTGGTACTGTAGGTTCAGGCGTACACCTTTATTACACGATAATAAGAATGTAGTGTGATGATAAGGATTTAATAAACATCTGGACCTTAAGGATTCCTGTAAATTGTCATCTCGTAAAAAAAGAGATACACTCAACCTGTAGTTATACGTACGAAGCGAGAAGCAAAAGGTATACTCTGGTACACTGGTGTTCAGGAAGTGATGCGATTTTCATTTTAGGATCGAAAGCAGGTTTCATAACCGTTGTCATTTTGGAAAAAGGTGTTGTTCTGATGCGTTTCAGTGATTTATTCTGATGCCAAGTCACGGACGTTGACCTCGCTGATGGAGAAAATCAAAGGTGTAACTCCAGACTAACAATCAAACGATGACTGTGTGTGTGTGTGTGTGTGTGTGTGTGTGTGTGGATTTAACATCTTTCCACGCCTTAAGTATTTCTTATTTCTTTCCCCCCTTCTTTACTGTAAGTGGAAATTAGGCAGCCTATACTTATCTGTGACTTAACAACACACCCAAATTGCAGATCTGCTCCTGAAGCAAAAAAAAAAAAAAAAGACAGAAAGAGAGAGAGAGAGAGAGAGCGAGAGAGTCTGTATGACAGAAGAGCGTGTAACATGAATCCTCCCTTGATCCAGATTGGATCTTTGAAGCTGATTTGGTTTCTTTACTCAGGTCCGAATAAGAGCATCTTTTAGGGAAATGCGTGCACCTGTGGACTCGCCGTGTTTCAGGAGGTGAAGACATAAAGAAAGAAAGAAAGGGAGAAAGGAAGAGGCTTTACACGCTCCGATTTGACCTGACAGGACACAATATCAGCCACGTTCCAGAATGTTCCGGTGTAAAAATAGAGTTCTTTATGGAGAGCTAGAGAGCCGAGGCGGGGATGGACGCTGAATGAGGAGCAACTGAACAGAATTATAGAACAGTGCAAACATGTCTTCAATTTATTGTAGTAAATTGTCCCGCTATTATGTACAGGAACATATGGGATTAATGAAGCGTGAGGTTTTTTTCTCTCTTTCTCTCTCTCACACACACCCACACACACACTCACGCACGCACACACACACACACGCACACACACACACACGCACCCACCCACACATCCACACACACATACACATATCCTCTGTCTAATCAGCACTATCAGGTGTAACACATTGTTTTTTATGAATCGGAGGAAGATTTTTTGCGGTGATGCACACGATGATCGCAGGTCATTTCCATATCAAAGCGGCGCAGTGAGCAGGCTGGCGGTAATTAAAATGCAGTGGATTTTCAGAGTCTCTTTCTCTCTCTCTCTCTCTTTCTCTCTCTCTCACGCACACACACACACACACACACACACACCCTGGTAAAGGCAGAGGGTTCAGCGTGCGGGTGGTTGCCTGCCGTATGCGTCTCTGTATGCACTTATAATTTTGTACAAATGTTTACGCCAGTGCGTGCTCTTTTGCGGAGAGCTTGTCCCGCAGCCAAAACCATTTCAAGACAAAGTTAGTTTGCTTTTTTCTCTCTCTCTCTCTCTCTCTCTCTCTCTCTCTTGCTCTCTTTCTCTTTCTAAGCTTCTTGTTGTGGCCTCCCGTCTCGCTGTGCCTCTGTGCAGCTGCTCTCCGAAAACGCTGAGCCTTTGCCATGTGTTTAACCTTTAATTGGTGCATGAATAAATGATGCGAGTCCTTTTTTATATATATCAAACCCGTGTTTATGACGGCCCTTCATTGCCTTTGTAATTGTTGTCGCCTTAAATGTGTAACTTCTGGGTGCGTGCGTTTGTGTGTGTGTGTGTGTTTTCTTCTCCTTTTCCTCTCTCTCCTGCTCTTTGCATGGCTTATTTAATAGCAAATGCGGTGAATTGTTTGGACGTCGTTGCCAGATTATTACAGGGATCTTTTTGGTGAACTCAATCTTTTTTTTCTGCTCGAGAGTCTACTGTAGGTTATTTTTTTGGGGGTGGGGGGGGGGGGCATAGGAGAGTTATCCAAATACACACTTTATCGTTTAATCTGACGCGGAGTGCTTTAGGAAACGAGGCTGGATGATGTTTTGCTTGTGATGCTGATTTATCGCAGAAAATCTCATGCAAGAATTACAACCGTTACAAACCGGAGCACTTCGGACTTTAACATATAAATTCTGAATCTACTATTATTATTATTATTACTATTATTATTATTTGTAAAATGGCCAAAACAATTCCTCCAGGTATCACCATTCAACTGTATCACCATTTCTGCATTGTGCTTTCGAACCTAACATGCTCTATTATAATAATAACCGCATATTTATAATATATTGTTTAGTATTTTTTAATCCTCGTGTTTTAAATATTCACATTAACATAATGCCGTTAAGATGCACAAGAAAATAAAAGACACCCGGTATCATCAGGGTTATGCAATAGCTGTTCATGCAGATCTGGATATCTGATAAATTCTCAAACTTCATACTGATTTTTATTTTTTTTAATTTATAGTGAGTAATAAATTAATGTCGTTCGGTAAGAGTAGTACAGTAACAGTCATGTGATGTGAGTAATTTAGTAGTTATGATAATACAGTAATGCTAATAACACAGTCCGAGTAATTGGGGTGAAATGATATGAGAAGAGCCGCGCGATTTGATCAAAACCACCTATTTTGACGCGTATCGCGATAGAGATTTAAACTGCGATGTTTAACTGTGTAATAAACTATTTAGTCTTCAAACTTATTTATATAGACTAATAGCAAATAATGGAAGTGTAAGTAGTGGCATGAAGGTAAACTATAGATTATTATTTTCTGAAATCCCTCTTTCACAACATGACCAGTGTGACCTTTGTGACCTTCACTAACTAACATGTGACAGCGTCTGCGATCCTCTTGACTCTTTGACGTTTTCTCACGCATTTCTCATTTCTTTCCCAAGCGCTTCATATTAATTATGTATATTAATATTACAAAAGAGCCTTTAATGCTCACAAAAACCACACACACACACACACACACACACAGACACACACACTGGTAGTTTAAAACAAACAATGTACTAATGAATCAGGCTTTTGATTGGACAGATTTAGCACGAGTCTATGAGATCATAGGTCATGTACAGTATACTTCAGACAAAACTCTACATGAATCACTGACGGTACACACATGACCTGTAACAGATTGCACTTTTTTGCATTTAGAAAATTGCACGGGTTTCGTATGGCGATTTTTAAAAATATTATTTCTACATGCTTAATTGTGCAGCACTAAATAAAAATAATAAAAAATAATATAAGAGAATACAGTTAGAGTACTAAAGTGGTAATAAACAATAAGAGTAATACAGAAAGAGTATTAGAGTAATGAAATAGTGGGTCATGTAAATGTAATGAAACAGTAATAGTGAGTGTATCATAATAATATAATAAGCAGTAGAGCGCAAAAAGCTGGTTGAAAATAAATATAATGAGAATACAAGAGTTTGACTAATACAGTAGGAGTAATGCAATAATACTAATCAAGTTAGAGTAACACAGAGTAAGAGCGATAGTTTTATAGTATTACAGGAGTGTAGAAAAGAGTTGCATTCAATTTATAAAAATAATACTATAAGCTCATTACATAACAGATATTACAGCAGTACTTTAAAAGTAATACAAAGTAAGAACAATACTTCAGTGCTAAAGGACAAATTAGTGCAGTAGGATTAAAAGTAACACAGAGTAAGAATGATGTAGTAATACAGTGAGAAGTAATAAAAAGTAAAAGTACAGCAACTGTAGTGAAGTTAGAGTATTACAGCGAGACTGATACAGAGTTTATGGTATAACGAGTATTACATGAAGAATATCACAGCAGTACACACAGCAAGTGAGATACAGTAACATTATTATATATTATAAATGAATGGAGAGTGAGAATGATTTATTAATACAGTAGGAATATACAACAGTAAGATGGTCAGTAATGTATAAAGAAATAAAGTGTAATTAATTTGATTAAAAAAATGTAAAAGTAACAGAGTAAGAGTAATAGTTTAATAGTTATTACAGGGTAATATGAATACTTACAGTATTAATGAAAATATTACAGTAGTACAATCGGAGTGAGATTGTACTACTATTGAATGTGAGAACATAATAAACTTATACACACAGTGAGAGAAATACAGTAGCATTAAAGATTATACCGAGCTAGACTGATGTAGTCATACAGATTAAAAATAAAGTAATACAGTAGTAGTAATGTGGCTATAACAGTAACACAGAGTGAAAGCAATATTTTGCTACATAAAGACAATTTCAGTCAATCAATTGGAAAAACACAAATTAAGAATAAAATATTAGCGTTAAAGGTAAAACGCAGTAAGAATACAAGAGTATGTGTAATAGAGTTAGCGTAGTACAGTCACATTACAGAGTAACATAGTACGCACATCAGTAACACATCAAGAGAACTGAAGTCACCCCGCTGTGATGAGACGAGTACAGTGATGTGATAAGACGAGTACAGTGATGAGATGAGACGAGACAAGTACAGTGATGTGATGAGACGAGTACTGTGATGAGACGAGTACAGTGATGTGATGAGACGAGTACAGTGAGGCCGATGCAGCAGTATTAAAGGTTTTACACTGAGGATGAAAGTAAGAGTTACAGTACAGCCCGAGTGCTGTAGTCCTAAGTGATTAAAGCAACGATAAAGCGGCGGCTAAGCCATACCCCGAGTCTCACACTCACCCACACACACACACACACACACACACAGTGTTCACCTTGTGTACAGTAAATACACACGTTAGCTTTCTGCACTCACAGCTGTTCACTGTTCTCCACGGGCCTGTCACGGTGTGTGTGAGTGTGTATGAGTGTGTGTGTGTGTGTGTGTGTTTATTTCAGCTCGGCTCATCGTAGTCAGGAGCTGACAGATCACTAACTTTACAAGAAGCCAGTTAGAGGTCAGTAATTAATCTACACAGACGTGGCTCGCTGATTTGCAGGGATGGAATTATTCACACCGCCGTCATCTTCATCATCCGTTCGCGTTCCGTATGAGCACATGCTGATCATTTGTGTGTGTGTGTGTGTGTGTGTGTGTGTGTGTATGGGTTGGACAGTGTAGTGTTTGTTAATCAGCATCGTGATATTCGGCGATCAGAGAAGTTTGCGGATGAGTTTCATAAAAGAAGCAGAGATCTTTGTTTTATTGTTTTCTTTTATGTGTTTCTGTTTTAAATGTGACTCATTTTCATTCACTATCGATCTGATATTTTGGTTTAATCTCAGAGGTTATAGATAAATTCTTATTAAGTATTTAAATATTAAATATACAATAAATGTACACTTTTGACAATTTTTTGCCTAACCTCCCCCCCCCCCCCAATTTTTTTTTCACTAAATTAGATGATCAGTCTAAACAGTTTGTTTAATTGTACAGGATATCATGTCCTCCTGAGACCCAAATGTCCT
>JAOVVB010000004.1:1062808-1079234 GCA_028570985.1 Heterobranchus longifilis | reverse complement strand
GTCAGCTATATATAGAGGCCCTCTCTGTTTGCCTCGACTCTTCTCTGGGGGCGTCGAGTGTGTGTGTGTGTGTGTGTGTGAGGGGGAAAGAGAGAAAGGGAAGGATTATAGACACGCCATGCTCCCTCTCCATTTATTGATTAATCCAGTTTGTTAGCTGTCTGTTGTTATTGTGTAATGGAGTGTGAGCCTGAGAGGCCCGGTTAGGACGACGAGCCGCCGCTGTAATCATCTCGGCAAGACGAAATTGTTCGATTGTAAATCATAACGAGTTCTAAACGAATACAGAATAGACTGAGCACTGTTTTATTTATTTAATTTATTTATTTTGGTATTTGAGAAAGCGTCACAGGCTGTGACTGAGCAGAAGAAGGAAAACACATGGCAAGTGTGAGGTTTTTACTTTCCCTCCAGAGTGAGCTATTAAGGCAAATATTAACATGAACATTAACGCAAACAGGCCGTGGTGAGGTGATGCATGTGCAGCTTTCATGCCTTCATACTTGGCCTGGGTTAAACGCACACTGCTGCATGGTCAGGTTTTGGGAAACGGAAGCGATTTGCTGAGAACTATAGAGAGAACTTATTAGGAACCCGAGTGAGGTAGCAGAGGTCGAGGAACCGTCAGAGCGAAGATGTTTTCTTGTCTGGTTTTTGTTTGTTTCGTCCCACTAAATATAATGAAATTTAAATATTCAAATATGTTACATAAACATAAAGCTACTGTATATATCGAATGGTTCTCTTTTTCTTTTTAAAAAAAATTAAAATAACATAACATGATTAAGTCAAAGATTGACAAATATGTGTACAGCACAAAACACACAGCTATTATACTGCTCGAAACACTAAGGGAACACTTAGTCCCGGTTTGACTTGAACGCCCCTTGTTTATGTGTTTGTAGTCAAAATGGGACTAAGTGTCCCCTTAATGTTTTTGAGCAGTTTACATGGCGCTATATTTGTGAGTCAGTCCTGAGCATGCACTCAAATAGTATTTCTCTCTCTCTCTCTCTCTCTCTCTCTCTCTCTCTCTCTCTCTCTTTCTTGCTCACTCACACACACGAACTCAGTCCAGGCTAAAAAAAAAGTTAATTTTAGTAAGTAGTTTTTTAATTTAAAAGTAGTGGAGAATGTAGGATTCAAAAACACATAAGACTATGGAGAGATACACTGATGGGCTCTAACATTAAAGGCCAGATATTATATATATTACACTCACTGTACATGTCGTGTTTTTGAGAAACATTCTTTGCATATGTGTGTGTTCTTTACATGTTTAATATTTTAATCAAGCCATTGCCAGAATATGGACGAGGGTGAAGAATAAAACACTGATGCAACCTTGCAGTCGTACCCTGCTGCCACTGCCCAATACTGTCCTTTATTTGTATCGTATTGTGGTTGCACTGTATCGTAAACACCACATTGTATATTGAATCGAATAAAAAAAGAACATGTACCATCCTTGATATCTCTTGTACAGTGTTATATCTCATCGTTAATTGCAAATAAGGAACGAAAGAAAAAAAACTCATCAGATCTGAGCCACACCCACATAAGGTTTAGAGATCCAGATCGTTCCGTTATCCGCTTAGCATGCGATAAAAGGTCGACGTACTGTATATCCGAGTTATTAACCAGCGATATTATTGAATTATTCATCTAAATGATGGGAAAAGTGCCAGTGCCAGGGTCTAGGTGTGGTTTGGTGTGTATGTGTGTGTGTGTGTGTGTGTGTGTGTGGGTGTGGGTGTGTGGTCTCAGCATGAGGAAGAGGATTTAATGGAATAAATGATAACGCCTCTTTACATGTTTACCGCTTGCACTCGTCGTATTTTAAACAGGATCGAGTTTTATGCTTGTGAACAAACAGGCCGTGAGGACGCGCCGTAAGAATGCAGAATAAACCGTGATGAATTTTACACCCAAACACACACACATATGCTGCTCACCCACTAACTCTGCCACACTTTATTTTCAATTTGGTTCGGTCCATATTGTTTTATTATCATAACTGTATCAGTGGGGAGGAGGACAAGGAGGAGGAGGAGGAAGAGGAGGAAGGTGAATATTAGCCTCATGGACATGCGGGCAATGAGGTCGGGGCTGTGCGGAGAGCGAGAGAGAGAGAGAGAGCAAGTGTGTGTGTGTGTGTGTGAGCCACAAGCTCAGCCCCAGCACTCAGCCTTGGCTCCGCACACGAGCAGCTCGACCCTCCCGGCTCCCCTAATAAATTATTAACTCCAACTGACAAATACAGTTACGGAGCCCGAGCGCAGATCTGTTGCATTTTCTAACAAGATTGCTGTAGACACATGTTACGAGAGGACAGAGTCAGCTCCTCTCTCTCTCTCTCTCTCTCTCTCTCTCTCTCTCACACACATACACACTCTCTCATGGCTCAGCAGTTTGACTGATGGTTGGAGACTGGAGGAAAAGTGCCTAAGAGACTGAATATTTTAGAGGTAAAATAATACCACTTGATTTAGTGTGTAATACAAAAGAAGTGCTTTGTTTCACTCGCAATCCGCTGAAGAAACACCAAGCGCTTTGGATCCATGAATAAAAAATGGGGGCAGAATCGCCCCCCCCTGGCCCTTTACATTTTTTTTCCTTTTATGTTTCTAAACTTTGCTTTGAATTCTCTTTTTACGTTTAATAGCTGGGTTTTTTTTTGTGTGTGTGTCAAGACATCAGGACGCTCACAGGTTCAGGTTCAGGTCCAGGTCTATGCCTCTTCCTCCGCCTCCTCCGCCTCCTCCACCTCCTCCACCTCTTTCTGGCTGTCTATGTTAACAGACACATGCCATGTTTACACAGCTGTTTCAGTGTGTTTGATTAACTTCCACAGCCGTCTATTGTCCACATATAGATGCACACGACAGTCACAGACGCTCATATTGTTCCCGGCATGCGAGCTGCCCTAATTAATGATCTGAATTTAATGATTCGTATCGAAAGTGCTCGCTTGAGTGCGTTTATGTGTTTGTATTTGTGAAGCTGTTGTTCTTTTTTTTCAATAAGTGGTCAAAAGCTGGGTAGGCGAGGACATAGCGAGAGGTGGACAGGCGCAGATGAGTGTAGAAGGAAGTAGATTGGATTGGACAGGGGAGACAGGGTGTAGTTGGATGTAGATGAGGGGTAGACGGAGTGATAGATGAGGATCGATGCATGAAGAAAATGTGGCAGACATGGTAGACAACTGGTAGATTGTGTAGTCAGGGTTGAACACGGGGTAGATTTGGGGTGCTCAGGATGGACAAAAAAAGCTGGAATTTGATGATGAATAGTCAGGTGAAGAAGGGGGTATATGGGTGATGAACCGGGTAAAAAAAGATGAAGATATAGACACAGAAGGTACTAGGCGTGGTGGATGGAGGAAGATGCGGTAGTCGTAAGGTAGGTTTGTGGAAGAGAGGGGGATAGACTAGAGTGGATGTTGAATATGTGTGGTGGAAAGAATAAATGGTGGTAGACAGGGTAGAACAAGTGGAAAAAGTGGTAGACGACAGAAGATAGGGAAAAGATAGAGGTAGATGGGGTAGAGAGGGGTAGGTAGGTGGTAATAGGCACAGATGGGGACTAGGTAGAGTAGATAAGGAATAGATAGAGGTAGACGAGGGTAGGTGTGTTAGATGGAATAGATGGTGGTAGACCAGGGGGGAAAATGGTATATGGGTCTAAATCTAAGCAAATGGGGAACACATAGAAGTACAAGGGTGTAGACGCAGGTAAGTGGGGGGTAAATGGTGTAGATTTGGTGAACAGATGGGGAAAAGAGAGGTATATGGGGTAGACGAGGGTGGATGGGTGTTAAATGGTGTAGATGGGGGTAAGGATAGTAGATTGTGAATGTATAGAGATAGAGGGGGTAGATGAGGGTGGTAGATTGAATAGGTGGTGGGGAACATGGATTGTATTTTATTGGAATTGTTAGACAGGGAAACTAAGGTAGATGGGGAATAGATAGAGGTAGATGTGTTAGATGAGGGTAGGAAGGTGGTGGATGAGGATACTGTATGTGGTGGTACACTGCAGGGAACGTGGATTGGGTATTGATTGGGTAGATTGTGGTAGACAGGGAAACAGATGTACATGAGGCAAAGGCCAGAGATAGATGGAGAATAGATAGAGGTAGACGGGGTGGATGAAGGTAAGTGGACAGATGCAGGAACAGATTAACTTCGCTGTGTCCGTCTGATTTGTTTTCATCCCCCTGATGCACTTCATGCTGTAAAACTTGGCAGAGCTGGGAGTTGGAGTTCTGGAGGCACCTTGGGCTGCCTTCATTACCCAGCCTGCCTGGGTTTCATCTCCCAGCGGGCAAAAAGAAGCCATTAGCGCACAGTGGAGGGAACCTTGACTTCTAATTCCTCTGCCCTCTGGTTCCGGTGCCAACTCGACCAATAGTTTTTTTAAAATTATTTATTTATTTTAATTTCGCTTGAGTTCTCCAAGTCTTGCTTACTTCATAGCGCAGCATAGCCCTCCCCGGCTAATAGTTAGCGGTGTGTGTAGAGTCCTGAGGTGCTGTTTAATTGCTGGATATCCAGCATGGATAAACCGCACAGAGCAGACGCGGGAAAAGGGGGATTAGGAGTAAACACGTGCTGGCTGCTTCTCAGCACTTCAGATCAGTGGGAAAGCCTTATGATACAGTTATTTATACCAAGAGCTTAATTAGATTAGCAGCCTCCGTATTAATTTCCCCCATTGTACAGACCAGCGTGCGGGCGCCTGTGTATTAATTGTCGGGGAGCTCGAAGCGCTCAGAGAGCTCGCAAAATTTAAACCAGATCTTTTTTATTAATGTTATTATTTTTTAAACTCCTCTTGGCTCGTACCTGGTGCATGTGGAGCATCGATGACTTTTTCTGTTGCTCGTTAATTTGAGTCATTTTATTCGAGTGAAATAGTGGCGTAGTTAAAAGCTCTGGTAATCTGTAGAGGATGAAAGTCAAGTTAATTTGAGAAGAAAAAACAGTGCAGTTGGAATTTTATGTCGAGCATGATGAGCTGTTAAAACCAGTTAATTAACTGGTTGTGTGAAGTAAATTTTGCTTCACCAAGCTCGTGATGTATGCTTATGCTTAGTGCACAACCCGAGGAGAAAGCAACAAATCACAATGCGCAAGGTGTCTCCTGTAATATGAACCATGTTTTATAATTGTTTATTGACTTGTTATTCTGGACGAGTGGAAAGACGCCCATACCGAGCCTGTTTTATGGCATGCGAACCTTCTTAGAGTACCATGAGACATTCCTGGGTTATTTACATTAAGTACAGGCTTTTTTGAGAATCCGAAAAACATGGTATAAAAATATCAAAAATGAGGAGAGCCTTGAGACTCAGGAGATTAATTTCGTCCTGTCTGATGTCGCCCTCTTCTTTGTCTTTCCTCTTGCAGCAGAATCATGTCTTCCAAACAAGCCACCTCTCCGTTTGCCTCGGGTGCGGACGTCGGCGAGGACGGAACGGGTCAGGAGCGTCTGGTTTGGGAGAAGGACGAAGGCACGGACCCGCTGGCAGCGCCGCAGCTGCCGATTCACAACCTGCTGCACGGCAAGATGCACGGCGAGGAACTGCCGCCTGTTAGCAGCAGCGTGCCGCCGGAATCCGACTGGGACAGCCTGGTGTCGGCCCAGCAGCGCATGGTGAGAAACTCACACAAACACACACACACACACACACACACACACACATTTCCTCAGTGCCTGGAAATCTAGCACAGTCCATTTACACCCGTGAGACTTGCTAATGTTCTGAGTAAATGAGTGATGGATGAAATATGGCTTCGTGTTCGGGTTCCACAGTGTGTCCTGCAGGGCCGAGGTTCTGACCCAGACATTTACAGAATAAAACACACACAGGTAACAATGACTTAAGAGTTCCTCGTACTGCCATGACATTAATTATTGATTCAGTTTATGCTCATATTTATGTTATATAGAACAAGTTTGTTCCTTTGAACACTTGTTTCTTCACCAGTGTCTCTTTTATCGTCTCTTTTGAAGTTAATAACACACAGCTTGTCTTGTTAACGAGAAGCCACGACAGTCAGTGTGTGTCTTCTTTCTCATCGTGTTACAGCCTGCCGACGCTGTAGAGCTCAGTATTAAAAGAAGAAAAAAAAAACTCTTTCTGCACCTTTAATTATTTCTCAGAACATAACCGAAATATAAAAATTGAAGAAATTGAAGCATGAAATTGAAGCACTTCTGCTTTTAGATAAAACCGCTCCCAAATATAAGTTTTTCTGCGACTCCACCACCATCATGTCTGACACAGGCGATGCATTTTAGCGTGACGCGAGGCACAAGTCCATGTGCACACTGCGTCTCTAAACACTGTGACGGATTCACGTCCCAAGGACACAGAACGAGTGTAACGGGGCGTCCCTCTGTAGACCTCTGGAAAGAAGACTTTGGCCAAATGTTGGGCTTTGAAGTTTAAAGCCGTCCGCGAGTGGCTGGAGATCCCTCGCCGAGCGAAAAAAGTCGCGGTATTGAGTTACATTTCACGTCAGAGCGATTTTATGAATCTATAAATAGGAAGACAATGAGAGAGAGAGAGAGAGAGAGAGAGGAGTTCTTGAGAGAGTGTGTGTGTGTGTGTGTGCGCTCACTCGGTCTCTATGGCTTCTCTCTATTGGACACAGGCACTTGAAGAGCCTCTGACAGGCCCTCATTGTATTCTGGTTATAAAGGAAAATTGTCTCCTCCTCTCTTACCGCTGACCCAAAATCCACTTAATCCGGAACAGAACATGAGTGTAGAACTGACCCAGAACTAAACAGAACCAGAGTGTTGACAGTTTCTAATTATTAGCTTTTAACAATGAGTCTCAGGGTGCATTATTGCTCCTACACCTCAGTTTGTGATTTTTATTTCCTTTAAAATGACTCGCCTGGTTATGCAGAACTGTTCAATTCTGGATTGCGATTGGTCAGAAGGTGTTGATCAATTTTCTAGATCGGACGCTCTGACCGTAGCGACAGGTATTCTCTAAGGTATATGGTTTCTATAGTGCACTCACAGTGATGTGTTCTGTAATGAATAATAATGATATAATATACAATTTATGGAAGGAGTCTCCAGTGTCAGCGCTTTTTAAGAGTCATATGAGAGAGAAAAGTCCCCATGACATGCCGTTATGGGAAAATAATCAGCTTCAGGGTGCTAAGAGGTAACTCTGCTTCATCGCACCACACACAGTGGTTTATTTCTGGGTGGTCTCTCCTCCTCCTCCTGTCTCCCTCTCTCTGTCTTCTCTCTCTGTCTTATGTAAATGCAGTGTGTTGCTCAGGTGCTCGATATTACAGCATGCATAATTGGATTACCGAGAGCTTTTGTGTGATTGGTGTAATTAGGAAAAGCATTATAAAGACATAAAGAAGTTCTCCGCTGTCTTCTCAGGCTCAAGCCGTTTTTCTCTTCATATAACGAGGGGAAATTAATTGTGCTCATTTGATCTTTGAGAGCGCTTTTCATTTGCAAATCACGGATTATTAATTTCTTTTAACAACAAGCCGGAGGGTAGTTCGGGAGAGTTGCTGTAAGGGAGAGAGTTTTGTGACAGGAACAGGTGTTGCGCGGTAAAAAAAAAATAATAATAAAAGGGTGGAGGCGGGTTGGATCGCGGCGGAGGAAGAGTGTGAACAGGAGATAAAAAAAAAAAAAACTAAAATAGAAAAGCAGTGTGTTTAGTCTGCGTGTAAAACCCCCGTGCCAGACGACTGCTCTGAATTATCTGCTGCATAATCGGCTCGGCCCGTTGCCCTCGTGCCCTCTTGCCCTGTCGTCCGTCTGTGCCCGAGGCACCATGCTGCACGGAGACTGGCTGCTCCGCGTGCACATCTGCTAACCTCTCTCCGCTCTCGGCTTTTCACATTCCTGAATATTTTCGGGGATTAAGCAGCTCCGTATACTCTAGCACGGAGCAATCCCGTGCTCTTTTTTGGACCCATCCCAGAATTCCTTCCTCCGAGTTCCTCTGCCCCTCATCAATCACGAGCTGCCACGGTTTCACAATGCCATTCCGGGAGGAGCTGGAACGAGCTGTTTTAGGATTATTAGTGCACGCTAACTTTTACGATTTATCTCTCGTCACGTTCTAATCTCAGACGATTGTGATCGTAGACTGGCACGGGGATTCCTTCTCGGATTCGACTGTAGAAAGAAAAAGTGTCTTGTGAGCGTTCGGGTCTCAGGCGAGATCCCAGTTAACCACTAAAACACGCGCAGGTGGGATCGCAAAACAACAGCCTCTCCAGACAGGCCTGAGATTTACGAGCGGCCGCAGGATTCAGCCCAAAAGCAGCCAGTCACTGGAGGGGCCGACAAATCGCTCCAACGCAAACGACACGTTAGCATGGAAGTGCAGCAGCGCAGAGGAGAAAGGCAGAAAAAGGCACTCACGTTATCGTTAAATGTAAGATCTAAAGGTTTTCTGATTATCTTGTGAAACGTTAATGCTTTCGACAAACCACAAATCACTGCAGTTCCTCTTCCCCTTCTTCCGAGGCATCTGGGAAAACGCTCAGTAAAAGATTTGAGGCCTAAACAATCTCCTCTCCCTTCCTCTTTGTTTTTCTCCTTTAGGAGTCAGACAGCAATAAAGTATGTTCCCTGTACTCCTTCCGGAATAACTCTACCTCTCCGCACAAGCCGGAGGAGGGGGCACGGGAGCGAGGTGACCTGCTGGGAGCCTCCGCCTTCGGAACGCCGGAGCGCCGCAAAGGGAGCCTGGCTGACGTGGTGGACACGCTGAAGCAGAAGAAGCTGGAGGAGATGACAAAGACAGAGCAAGACGGTACGGGAGGCTTCATCGTGTGTGATTCTGTGTGTGTGTGTTAGAGAGAGAGAGAGAGAGAGAGAGAGAGTAAGTAAGTGCATGCATGCATGTGGACATCTGTGTTTGTACATGTTCATGCACAAGTGCCTTATTCATGGCTTTAGTGAGAGCCTGCAAGCTGTGCATGGACGGCGTCAGGCATATATCAGTGTCCTTTTCTCTCACTGCGTCTATATTCTCATTTTCATACACACTTCATCATCTCCCCACACACACACACACACACACACACACACACAAGGCATAGAGTCAAACCTGGGAGGACTGACGTGGCCATGTTTCCAGTTTGTTCTGAACGGGTTCCAGTGTGACAAAGAGTGGGTGGCACTACACCTCGTGCTTAAGTGTGGTCCGCGCGCCGCTCCAAGCCAAACTCTCAGAACGTAAAACACACGCCAGCGCCCCGACGCCAGGAACATTACCTTTTTATTCTTCAGCACAGACGACAGCATTCATTCCGCAAAATTCAACTCAACCTCTAACCAAAATAAGCCCCCCCCTCACCCCCCCTCTTGCTCTCTCTCGCTCTTTTAGTCCGAGTGAATGAAATTCAGTTTAATTAAAATGAATGGTGTGTATAATTATTTAGTACTTTAATACTTAAACGCATAATTTACACGACTGTCAAAATCCGTTTAATATAGTACATCATTGAATGGATTTTTAAAATGCAGGAAATGACTTAAAAACTTTCTGGGAATTTTCTCTACACCGTCAGGCTGTTATGTAAAATGCGATGCCTATGGATATTCATGAAGATGCAAGTTTGTGCATTAGCGGGAACGCCCCCACTGACATCACTATCCATAGCATGAACGAGATCGAATTGTTATTTAAATCAGTGGTTTTATTGTAATTTGTTGTTTATGATAAAAGCAGCAAAACTTAAAGAAAATAAACAAAAACTAAACAAACATGAACAATTAAACAAATAGAAATATTGATCACTAATCAGCGAGCTTACCAAGCGTAGCCTATTCCTGAAAGTTTTTACTGTATATTTCACATTTAAAAAAAAACCCGAAGCCATTTAAAAACATCTAAGGATCATAACTACAATATAACCCTCGATACATGAATATGTACAAATATGTTAATTAAGAAACGCCCCCCTTTTCCTCCTGACATCCTTAATATATAATATTAACACTCGAGAGACAGCGATCTCACTACGATCTAAATCATAGTTTCTCTGTGATTAATTTAATATTAGGCTCACATGCCTGAAATAACGTCACCATAGAGACGACAACAACAACAACAATTTCATAAAATGTATCCAAATTAGTGTAATATGCGCGTTGTGTTTGTAAAAGATTTTACAGATCATGTTTGATCTAATCATTGGATATAATGTGTCCCTTATATATAATATCATATAATTTATTTAGTGGTTTTCAAGGAAATATATTTTACTGTACTAATAAGAAAGTTTAAGCGTGTCTCAGGCTTCGGTGCAGGTTTTTTTTTTTCAGATATTTTTTTAAATTATTAGAATTATTATTATTTCAGTTCCCAGCATTAGGAACGAGTCCAACATGTTGCTCGGGAGCCTGGAGGATGTCAGAAAAACAAATATTAAGAATACTTGCTTTAATAGTGCCTCTACTCTTAATTAGAACTAAGTAAGACTGGATATACCAAAACATATACCACACACACACACACACACACACACTTCTCCCAAGAGACACGCCCGACTCATTGGAGCGTCTGGGGAGCACTTCATCACATGAATAAATTAGACCTTAATTCATCTAAAATTATTTTTCTCCTCTAACTTTTCACCCTGTTTTCTTCTCCCTGGTCTAATCATTTATTCCTAGCTGACGGTGGCCTTGTGCGCTATGGCAAAGGTCGGAAAAACATTTCCAAAAATCCGACCCATTTTAATATTCAGCATCGTTGTGTCTGTGTGTGTGTGTGTGTGTGTGTGTTATTCGAAGATGATGTAAATTAAACAGATATTATTGTTTTCTTTAAAGCGTTAAACCAATCGCTGTGTTTTTTTCCCCCGGTCTTGTACACCGGTTGATGCGATTCCCCTCGGCTTGTGTCCGTGATTAGCCGCGATCGACTGGAAGTCCTCGTCAGTATAAAGGTCTCGTCTCATCACGCGCATTAGCTCCTGCTCTCGTTTTTTTTTTTTTTTTATGCCACTGCGGCCTTATGCTAATGAGTCCCAGCTGGTACGGCCGGTTCTCGCAGATATCTAAGTGGTCAAGTGCGGCTTGTAATCCTGAAGGCCGTGTGTTTAGAGGGTGCTTTAGTTTCTAGTGTACAGCTGTGTTAATCTGGACTTAATGGAGATGGAGTCGGAGACGGAGACATCGGGAGACCGATGTGGCCTCGAGCCCTGATCACTTGCCCCGTGTGTAAATAAACTTGAAGAAATTAGTTCCTGGACATGTGCGAGACGAGGGGGTTGACAAACGCTCAGGACGTCGCGTGGAACTCTTAGAACCGAGAGGTTCAGTGACCGTAAGGTTGAATGAAGCTTCCTGAGTGCTCTGATTGCTCGTCATGAATGTAAATTACTGAGGATTAGCAGCTAATGTGCGTGTGTGTGTGTGTGTGTGTGTGTGTGTGTGTGTGTGTGTGCATGAATTAACCCTTTCTTATCATGACTGTAAAAGTCGTCGTTGTCATTGTGACATGACTGATGTCAGGCCGGGCTAAACAGCTAAAACCATCTCCTAGCTCACAAGCTTACAGCCAGATGACACGAAGGCATGGAGAACAACTGTTGCAGCTTTGTCTTCAGGACTAAATTCGAACCATCTGTCTGCTCATTGTAACGCGCTGTAATTTGCTTGTTCAGAAGGTCACGCAGCCTTAGAACATGTCCGGATCTTAATGCGTGCGTTTTAGCGTCCTGTTTGTGATGTTCGACTAAATATCACGGTATCATTAAGTACCATTTAAGGTGGTGCAGCTGGTCGATACGACATTACTCCGCTTCTCTTTCTCTCTCACACACACACATGTACACACACACACACGTACACACACATACACACACACACTTAATTAAATGTGTATGCCGAGCCTGAGAGTCGACCGCTCTCAAATTCAATCAGGTCTATTAGAACTGGCCGGAGAGGAAGTCGGCCCCGGATCGTCATCTCGCCGCTGCCTTCTCTGAACTCGGCCCGTCCTGTGGCCAATCGTCTCCGTCCCTCGTTCACTCCCCCACCCCCCACCTCTTTTTTTTTCATCATCCCGCCGGCCCTGTACTCGTCTAACAGGTCCTTAAAGTGCTTTAAGTGCTTGTGACCGCTCTAATGAATGAAAATGTCCTCCCCAGGCCCGCAGGACTGCATTACGCTGAATAGTCACCTTCACTGTAAAAGCTCCTCCAGGGCCAGCCGGGCCTAACGATTGTGTCAGGCGCTTATTTACCGGCTATTGTAAAATGCATTATTTATGGAGAGCTCTCTCGACAACACTTGTCAAAGAGTTAAAAATGTCAAACGTAAGTAGGGAAAGAAAACAGAGGTGGTGGTGGAGGGGGCTTTGGGGGTCGGTTAGAAGAAATAAACTTGTTGGGAATGTAGGGAAGATAAAAAAAAAAAAATTTACATCCATTACAGATTGAAGGTGACCTTGAGCGGGGTTCATAAGCAGTTTAAGCTAGCCTTTATGTAATGCACTAATCAATACGGTTTAGCGCTGATATACTGTACGCACCCTGCTCTCTTCCACTATGTCTAGTTTTGAGTCTATAAACTCCTTTGTTGAATGGAATCAATTATATTTATGATTTCTTTTTCTTGACAATATTAATTAGCACGCTTAAACACAACTCCTTGTCCCTGTGCTTGCTCAACACAATGCAACTGTGCTTTTAATTTATAATTTTTTTTTTCTTAGTGTCAGCACGGCCATGCCTCGTTCACTCTGAAATGCCAGCGGAATTTCTGACGATCCGACTCAAGCTAATTTTTCCAGTCCCGCAGTAGTTGGACGGCAGCGAGAATCTCAGAGAGTCAGACCGAGTCTAGCTAAGGAAGCCCGCAGCTTTTCCTAGTCTGGGCATCGGAGAGTGTACGTCCCTGCCAACTTAGTCAGCAGTCTTGTTCTGGCAGGATTGCCTGCTCGTGGCTCCTGGTAAAAGCTTGTTAGCTGCTAATCCGGTGCTTGTGTAAAGACCAGGGTTACACGTTTCAGGTTCACGCTGAGCCCGAGGAAGGAGGCACCGCTTTCTGATTACGCGTATGACTTTTATATAAATATGTTTATATAAAATGCTCACAGGTACTTGTTGCCAAAATATAAATATTACTATAGAAATTACTATAGAAACAATACACCATTACATGAACTAAGTGTGTTAATATAAACCTATGAACCAACACCTTCTGACCATAATCCAGCAGTGGTGTAAATGGAATTAGACCAGATAAAGCCTCGTTTTATGATGTGTCCTGAAATACCGATCTCTTGCATCAGCAGTTGTTCGGTCCGGCATTCTCCTCTCGCTTTTTCAGCCGTAAAGTGAAAGGATGGGGTCGCGTCCCACTTTTAGCGTGTGTGGGAAAATCATGCCAAGTGCATTTCAGAGGCAACAGGTGGAGAGTAGTAGCCCTGTCGAGGAGCGAGTGAATTACGCCACCCCGGGTGACCCGTTTGACAGAAGGAACAGTTGCTACTGTGGCCTGCGTGAACGTTTTCTCTGTGCGAGGTAACCCTAGCTCCTCCGAGGGGGTGCATGGAAGACGATGGCTAGGACGCCGGAGAATAGAGACATGGCCGCTCGGTGTACACCTGGAGCTTTGTGCATTCAGTCGAATGTAACGAGTTTAGCATGAAGGAGCATGTACAGCGCTGGCGGCCCACGCCGAGGCTGCATCTCTGGGGTGCGAGGAGTATTTGCAGAAACCTCCCTCCTGGAACACGGCTAATTCTGAAGCAGGTGAGCTGCAATCCCAGCTGCGTACGTCTACGTGACCTCTCCCCTCTGGCGCACCAGTCATCTGGAAAACTTCGCTCTACGGGTCTCTCTCGGGTCGCAGTGGAGATATTCATCCTTCACTGGATGTAAAAAAAAAATAATCTGTGCGCGCTTCGGTGCTACGTCGCATAAGCGCAGTTTGAGTTTATTTGTAGATATAGCAGGTTTACAGTAATCCTGATGTAGATTAAATCTCTAATCAGAAAGAAAGCTTAAAAGAAAGCATTTCCATGTCATGTGGTATATGCAGAAGACTGCAAGCTAATATATGTTTTTTTGTTAATAATCCTTTCTCCATGCGTGGCACAGTTTCAACCAGATCGTCGAGAGATGTGGAGATTCATGGTCTCAGGGCAGCAAGTCGTTTTCCCGTGTGTCATTTGTGTTGCATTTTTATGACCCCTTTGAAAAGGCTTCAGTTGAAATAATGGAGTTGAGGAGTGAGAGCTCTCAGCTCGCTCTCTCTCTCTCTCTCTCTCTCTCTCCCTCCTTCGCTCTCTCCCTCCTGCCTCCTTGTCATCTGCCTCTGGGTTTATTCCACCTAATTAATAGGAATCTTTGTTGTAATGATCCGTGGCACTGGCCCCCTTGACTCGATGCATATGCAATGAAGTCGAGGCCCCTCTTTAATTCCTTGGCCGGTCGCCGGAGCGAACCTGAATATTTGGAGGCGCTCTTCAAATGCGTCTCTCCGTCCACCAGAACTGGCCGAACATCAGTCAACCTCCTTCCCTCTCTCATCTTCTCTCTCTCTGCTTCCTTTAATAGGGTTGGCCCGCTGCTGTCCACCTTTGACTCGCGCTGCTTGTCTGAATAAAAGTGCCTGCATTAGATTACTGTGTGTGTGTTTGTGTTTGTGTAAGTGCTGGTGTCAATGTGCGTTAGCGTTGAGGAGTGTTTGAAGGTGTGTATCCGTTCAGGAACCTGGCTTGTCACTTTTATTCGACCGAGACCGACAAGACACACACTGGAATGGCTTGTTAGGCCACGTCCTGATCAAAAGCCGCTCTCCGGTCTCTGGTCAGCGTTGTTGTCAGCCTGTGAAGCAGACAGTAAATAGACTTCTGCTTCTGGTAAAGGGGAAAAGCCTGGCCTTGGCAGTGTGTCATGCGGTGAAAAAAAACGCAAGCAATTCTGACGAGAAGAGGCAGCCCTCTCCTCGACACCTGGTTCCTCTTCTGGCAGTAGGACACTTTCACACCGATTATTCAGAATCCGAGTTCGAGTCTCACTCCTTTGTTGTTTGGTTTTACGTTGGATGTAATTAAGTGAGTAAAAAGAGTACACTCACGCAGGTGAAATATTCTTTAATTTATCTATAATTTCTTAAAACAGGTTTACAACAAATCAAACATAAGATCATAGCTTAAACAATAATATATTCAAGCTAAAAAAATAAAATTAAAATAAAGCGGTGCTGGCTCAGTAAACTAAGTTGTGTTACTGATCAGAAGTTGGCAGTTTGAGCTCCAACTCCGCCAGGTTACTGCTGTCGGGCCCTTAAACCAGGGGCGTCGTAAAAATGGCTGACCCTGTGCTCCGGCCCGCTAACAAACAAAAAGCTGGGATATGCAAAGAGTAAATTTCACTGTGCAGTAATGTGTATGTGATGGATAAAGGCTGAACTTAATAAAAAACGTTATATTACGCTTATTTATAGCCAAATGTTACTAAAATTGAAAGTGAATTTTAGGAAATTATAGATAGACCTGGTTGGATTTAAGAATATTTCACTTGCTAAGATGTTTTCCTTTTTTCTTTTTTTTTAGCAGTGTTTTTTTTCTGATTCGAATTTACACTTATAAGATCAAAATGTCTTGCTAAATAAATCTCTGCTGCTATTAGCAATTAGAAAAGAACGATGATCGAGGCTAAAACGAAACGAAGTCTGAAACGAAATCAGGGAAAATGTCACCTTATTTGGTTTGGTGTCAAACTGCACCACAATCTAATCTCTAGGATTAGGAGTATAGAGGTGAAATCATTCTCAAGCAAAAGTCTTTCTTTTATTGGTCAGAAATACAATGATGAA
The DNA here is from genome assembly GCA_028570985.1 of Heterobranchus longifilis. NCBI lineage: Eukaryota > Metazoa > Chordata > Actinopteri > Siluriformes > Clariidae > Heterobranchus > Heterobranchus longifilis. The sequence goes on along the minus strand of JAOVVB010000004.1, from coordinate 1,063,391 downwards.
AGTAAGTGTGCACACAAATCACAAAATCACAGGGACACATTAATGATCCACTTTAAAACATTTCCTTCAAATCTCCCGAGCATGTGGCGTTTCTGCACTGCTACCTGAAACTCACAGCGTGTTCGGTTCACTTTCTGCAGGTGTCTCGATTCACCTTTTTTTTGGTCACTTTAGCACTTGGAAGTGAAGTGAGATCATCCCGATCAGAGAGGGCTTGATGTGTCTTTAGCTTCTAAGAGAAAAAACAGACCAGGGATCAATTTGGTCTAAACGTCTAAACGCTGCGTACGTGAAACCATTGTTGCATCGGGTGGACAGAGCAGAGAGGCTTTAATCTCCCTATCTCCCCCTTTGGTAACTCAGCAGGGCCTCCAAACCCAGAATCCCTTGCTCTAAATAGAGCACTTCGCCTTTGCGGATGACAAAAGAGGCAGCTGCTCCTGCCTCAATGTGCCATTCTTTGAGGCCCTATCGCCTTCCCGTACCGACTCGGGTTGCCATTAGTCGACAGTAGCAACTGCTCAGGAGCATTCCAGGAGCCATCTTCCCTCTCCAGCTCAGCTGTTGACTAACCCCCAACCCC
>JAOVVB010000004.1:1043725-1056602 GCA_028570985.1 Heterobranchus longifilis | reverse complement strand
CCTGAAAAATGACCAATTAACAGCACCTCAGATTAGAGGCGTTATGAAGTCTTTACAGAGCAGAAGTAGCAGATATATATATATACAGTATATACATTCAGTTATAACCTGAATGACGCCACGCTGTCAGAGAGCTGACGAGAGCATGGAGGTTTGTCCTGGAGGCCCGGGGCAGGTTGTTGGGTTACAGAGGGGGAGCGGAGGGGTTTTAATTAGCTGCTGTTTTATGCGACCCCTCAGTGTTCGAAATAGCAGAGCGAATCCCGGGGAATGCTGACACGCAGGAACAGCGGGCCGCGCCATTAATGAGCCCTAAATCTGTCATTGTGCAACCGGAGCGGCCCGTACGGAGCGAGCTCCAGCCTTTCTCTAGATTAAAAACACTGAGATTAAGAGTTAACCCTTACGTCACTGGACACACACACACACACACACACACACACACAATTAGGCTTCAAGATGCATGGGTTCAGCTCACAGGTATTCTCCAAAAAATACCTGTGACAAATGTGACAAGAGTCATCTGACTGGGTTCAAAATAGTAACACACACACACACACACATACACACACACACATGGTGACATACACCATGTCCAGCTGGCAACAAATGCTGTATTCAACGTGTAATACACACACGTGTAACACAGACACATGCACAAACGCACACACACATACAACAAATCTTTCCTGCTGCGTTTATGGTTAGTTTTCTTTCTTTCTTTCTTTCTTTCTTTCTTTCTTTCCTTCTTTCACAAATTCAGAAACTTTCATTGTCTCTTTCTCTCCTTGTCATACTCTTCTCTCCTCTCCTCTGGTCGCTCGAGTCCCAGACGCAGATATTTCACACACACTCGTGACGTCTCAGACTCGAACAAAGACACGATTTAATCGTCTGCGATAAAAACAAATGTCTCTGTCTTTCATCTTTGTCTTTTTTCTGTCCCAGTGAAGCTCTCATGCTGCAGAAACATGAGCTCAGAAACGTCAGAAGTAACAGATACGAGTGTTTTACTGCGATGCCAGCTCTGCAGCACACAGCTGTAATTATCCTCTCTCTCTCTCTCTCTCTCTCTCTCTCTCTCTTTCTCTCTTTAGGAGCGTCCTCACCTATAATTTGAGGTCTGCTCAGGTCGAGTGGTTAATATGCTTTAAGACCCCGTCATCTATTACACGTCATCATGTTCCAATGATAGCTTCAGATTATGGCTTTGGATTATAATTAATGAATTGATGGATGGATAGAGCGAGTTTTTCTCCTCTTTTCTTTTTTCCGCTACATCTCCAGCGCCACTTAGCATAATGCTGCTGCAATTAGTGATTTTGGTAGTGAGGCACTTCACACGGCTGTCACTTCCCCCGAGTGTCTGAGGAAGAAGAGCACTGACCTTCATCACCACACACACACTAATAAAACCATAAAGCCACTGCTTTCCTTTCCACTTTGTAAAGTTTTTACTTCTCTCTCACTCCCTCTCTCTCCGTGTGAGCTAGCTTGGTCTTTCCCAGAATGCTTTGCTGCGTACGGTTGAGTTTAAAGAGGGAAGCGCTGCTGATTGTTGCAATGCTCCGGGCCAAACAAAGGCCCATTGAGTCTCTTAGAGCCGGAATGTCGAGGGAACTTCCCTAGGAATGGGAATTCTTAACCTTTTAAAGTGCCATGGTTACTGCGCATCTCCAAACATCAGCCTATGAGGGAGAGGAACCAACAGTGATGACCTGCAATGAAGGACAGGAACTGGAAGGAACTCTTGGTACTGGTCATGTACATAAGAACCGTAGGCTGACATGGTGGTAAACAGAACCCACTGTACACAATCGTAAACAGAACCCACTGTAAGTAACCATAAACGGAACCCACCGTAAGGAACCGTTAACAGAATCCACTGTAAGGAACCGTTAACAGAACACACCGTAAGGAACCGTTAACAGAATCCACCGTAAGGAACCGTTAACAGAACACACTGTAAGGAACCGTTAACAGAATCCACTGTAAGGAACCTTTAACAGAATCCACTGTAAGGAACCGTTAACAGAATCCATTGAACAACAATCTAATCAGAACCTGCTGCACGGCACTGTGTACAGAACCCACTGCACGGAACCATAAACAGAACAAATTAATATATTTCATATTCTCTCCTGTCACTCTGTAATTTCAGAAAGTTTTTCGTGTTTTAAAATCAGTTTGTTTAAGATGTGAGCACTGCATGTGATCTTGTGTTTAATCGCGGGATGATGTGGTCGAGTCTCGGCTCGGTTCCGAGTGTGTCACGTCTCGTCCTGTAAGATGAAGTAAAGTTTCATCGGCTGGATCTGACACTTGGCTTCACCTTGCATTTGAGTCTATTCACGAGGTCTCTCTCCGTCTGTTTTTTTTTTTGTCAGTGAAACCCGTTCATTTAGTAAACGCTGATCGCAGTAAGCGACATTATCCACGCAGTTCTATTAATTTAACATAGATGAATAAATGTGAATGTTTGGGAGCATTGATTAGCAGCAGAGTTTCTATCTGACAGTTAGATTGCAGGGTAGCCGGGGAGGAGACGCTGCACGGTGAGATACCCCCTAATTTAATTCTTCTGTGAAATTATTATAATTTATTACAGTGTGTGGGCTCTAATCATTACCGACATCAAATGGAAATTATAAATTAAAATGAAGTCCACACATCGCTGCTTAGCGCTCGTCCACACCGACACTGAAACCTCTCATCAGCGCTGCACAAAGTTTCCGTAAGAAAGCACTCGTCTTCCTTTCTTCCTCTCTTTCTTTATTTTTAGCCGCACCTTCCAGAGGAGAAAAAATAGATCTGTTTTGTCGTCTCAGATCACATCTGCGTCTACAGAGATCAGCCTGCTCTCTCTCTCTCTCTCTCTCTCTCTCTCTTTCTTTCTTTCTATAAATCTTGTTTCTTTATTTTTCTGTTTTTCTTCCAATAAAGTTGCAACATTTACAACATATACTGTAGCATTCCTTCCTTCCTAAATTACTTTTTAGATTCTTTTTTTTTTGTTTTCTTTAATTTTTGAATTTTGAATTAAATAATGCTTATAACATTTACAATATTAAACATTCATTTTCCTCTTTCTTTACTTCTTTCTGTTTGTCTTTCTTTCTATTCCATATTATTTTGTAGCCATTTTTAATCATCCTTCTTTGCTTCCTTTCTTCTTTTTCATCCTTTCTTTCTTTTAAAAAACTGTTCCTTACATTTATTTATTTTCTTTATTCCTGTTTCCTTTTTTCAATATTAGTTTTTTTTTTCTCACTGTTGTTACAACTTTCTTGTTTTCTGTCCTTGCTTTAATCTCTCACATCAGACAACCATATTTTTATCTTTCTTTCTTTCTTTCTGCCAGATATTATTCAGTTTATTGCGTTTTCCCCCTCGCTCTCTGTTAATTTTCTCCCATTCTGTGGAAAGGTTGAGCTCATTATGGACGAACCTTAACGAGCCGTGCCATGAACAGAACGTAGCGAGTCGCATCTGCCAAGAAAAACCAGACAGATGAGAGCAACGAGAAAAAGAACGAGAGAAAGAGAGTGAGAGAGAGAGAGAGAGAGGGAGAGAGTGGGAGGAAGTCCATTTTGTTATCCAAGCATTAAATAGTCTTAGTCTTTTTTTTCTTTAAAAGTGACCTTGTGGAGCGGAGAGAAGTGCCGAGCTGTACACATGGCGTCCATCGGGGCGCAATCACGCACAGTCCTGCCACCTCGGGCTCGGACATATGTTGAGTTTTATTTCATTCTTCTGACATTAATCCTATTCGCCAGCTGTTCTGCCAGCTGCCACTCTCCAGCTTAAAGTGGAGATTGCAGTTCTGGGGGCTCGTAGTACGGCCTTATCTTGGCTCCTTATCTCTGTTGATTGGGTTTTTTTTTAATCGCTCCTTCCTCCTGTTCTCCCTCACTCCCTTCCTCTTAAGATTCCACAAGTTGTACTTCTTCTTTGCAATCTTTCTTGCTCTTTTATCTAACTTTGTTTTCTTCCTTTATTTATTTTGTTTTCGCCTTTCTTCTCCCTCTGGTGAAGGCAAAGTGAGACTCTGGAGTTTGGGGAGTTTTTAATCTCCAGGCCAAGTCCTCGAGTCTCCATTCTGGACAGCTGCCTCGAGAAAACGCTGGCCTTGGTCTTGTTTGACATTTATAATTCAGCACGGTTCTTTCATATAGACATGCAAAGGCTTTGCATCGGACGCCCAGAGAGCCCCTCCTGACAAGATCAGGAGATGGCAGGGGGATCTGAGAGAAGAAGACGAAGAGGAAGAGGTTGAACGGGATGGAGGGAAAGTTACTGTAGCTGGCACCCTGTCGAACCAGCATCGAGAGGAATAAAAACCAAACAAACAAAACAACCAACATTCTCATCAAAAAAGCTTCTTCACCTTTATTCTCGAGTGCTTAATTGTCTTCTTCACCTGTGGCTTCAGAGCTTCAGACTGCGTCCTTGATTAGATGTGACTTTAATCCTGTATTCAGAGCAAATTAGGGGGATTCGCCAAAAATGTACTGGATGGAAATAAAGATGCGGAAAATTCCTTGTTTAAAGGGCCCAAGCACTTTAATATTTTTTCTATTACACAAACATTAGAGAGAAAGACGATCTGAAGTAATTATATTGGTTTTGCTCTGGCGCTTCATGATGACAAGTAACGCTAAGAAGAAAAAAAAACTCTTCAAAATGTCCATATGGTTCCATTTTAGGAATATTGAAAAGTCTTTAAGGATTCTTTAATTGGTTAGGATTCTTAATTAGTACCTTTTTTGTCTAAGAGTGTACCTTTGCTCGGGTTTAGAGACGCAGGAAGCATTTTCCACACAATCTTCTGAAAGTGCGCAGGTACAGGGACTGGGGTGAAAACTCTGAAGAGACTCTTTAGATGCAACATAGGAAGAAATAAGGGGAGGGGGGGGGGTCAAGACTTTTTTACAGTGCTGTAAATCTGTACATGTGACACGAAGCTGCAATTTCAGTGACAGTACCGGAGTAAACCAGATGAGTCCTTGCATTAAGCCTATTATACATGCAACTTTACATGCACTCACAGTGCAGTTAGTAACCATTGACTTAAAACTTATAACGTATTACCAACCCATTCACCCAGAATCCCTTCCTGTCTCTGGCTTTTCCTAATAACCTGACTCTTTCTCGCAGCTTTTGCTAGATCCATTAATAACTTAAGGCTTGATTAACTTTGCAGTAAAATGGATTTGTGAAGAGGTCGTGTGTCGAGCGCGCTCTCGAGAGCGGTTAATTCAAACACGCTTGACGCACATGCGCGTCGTTCTGCGTTCCTCAGGGGACTAGCTTTTGAAAGAGCATGGTCTGGGAACTTATCCTGCTTTAATTGTCCATGTAGAACCATTTTTATTAAAAACATTCACATTTAGAAAGCCACGAATCATTATAAGCAAAAGAACCTACAGAAGAACATGTCGAATTCCTGGACATCTTAACTGATGTAAAAATATTTCAACTATTGTGTGGAATAGTAGGGTTGCTAGAAGAATTCAGGAAGATGTGTGTGTGTCTATTTAACATTACATAATGACTTCCTTTTCGGAAAAGGTGTCCAAAAACAACCCTTTTTTTGGGAGCTAGGAAAAGGTAAATAACAAAAAATGAAAACTTTTTGAATATCTTTTCCAGACTCTCTTACAGGTCCATATTGATCCATTTTGAAAAGTCTTTATGTATTCTTTGGTTAATTTGTGCCTTTTTTTGTCTAAGACTGTGAATTTGTTTGGGTTTAGGAATGCAGGAACCATCCTCTAAGTAAAGAACATGCTGAAGAACCCTTGGTCTACTTAATGTAGAAAGAGAAAAGGTTCCAATTAGAACCCTTTTTAGTGCTGTCACCTCGTGACCCCGTTATCCCACCCCCACAATTTTGGTTACCTTTTAAGCAAGGTCTCCAAATGGTTCTAGAAAGCTATGAACTTGTGCAGTACCCAAAGAACGCTGCTTCCTAATTTAAAAAAAAAGCTTTTTAGTAGACAAAGAAGGTTTCGAACCCTTTTGCAAAGCTGAGAACCCTTATCCTTATCCGAAGAACCCTTGGAAGCCGGTCTCGTTAAGGAAACACTTAGATTACCAAAAGAAAGACAGACAACCTGAGAGTCTTTACAGGAGCTGGATTCCACCAGAGAGAGTGAAAAAAAATCAAATAAATAAAACTACAAGAATGAAAGAGTGTACCTGTGCGTGCCTTTGTTCGCTTTTGACCCGAGAGCTACAATTAGACTGCGGCTCCCCAGACCTGCTATTACGCTGAAATGGTTTACCTTTGAATTACACATCTCGTTCAGGAATAGATTTAGCGCTTTCAGGAATATTTCCGATTAAGGAGGACAAATTAAAAGTTAGTACCGAGTTCATTTGCTGGAGGAAAAAAAAAATATTAATGAACGCAAAAACCATAATTCGGTTTAGATGTTTTCAGGGGAGTTTCTTTCCCTGCATTTAATTTTTTCTCCTAAGGATCTATTTTTACAAGCTGTTGACAAGCGGAAGCGGCTGCCGGGGTTCTCAGCGACCTACAGGTGACTAACCGAGGTGTTCACTAAGTGGAATAATGAACAGTATTAGGTGTCAATTAAATCAAGCCTTCCCCAAGGTGCAGGTGCTCCACACTGTACTGACACGTCTCAAGAAGTCGAAGCCTCTTCACCCATGCATGCCAAAAGGCGCATTTGCATATTAAAGAGACGAAATTATTTAACCCAGGCAAAAAAAAAAAAAAGAAAGAAAGAAAAAAAAATCTTCTGGAAATGATAGAGGTTATTAAAACTGTTGACAGGGAGGGAGGGTAATTGGCAGAAAATGAGCGACGAGGCAGTGTTGTACACCGTGTTGTGGTGGAGTTCTTTATCCAGATGCCTCTCTCTCTCTCTCTCTCTCTCTCTCTCTCTCTCTTTTTCTCTCCCTCACATTTTTTCCGACTCTCCGTTTTAGCGGTGAGCATTGTGCGTCGTCGCCCGGGTGTGTAACCTATTACGTTTAGATTGCTCCCTTGCAATTAGTGCCCTTTTTGTCCTCCCTTCAATAACAGCGTGATTATGGAGACTTCAGGAGCGTTGCGCGGTGCCGTCGTCGCTAACAGCTGTTGTCTGCAGGCTCGCTGACGGGAGTGACAAAACATGTTTCCTTTTTGCCGTTTCACTTTCCTGTCTGCCTCTTGTAATTATTACACTCTCATTTTGTGATGATGATGGAGTCTTGTTTTAGTCGCTCTGTGATTAAGACATTCAGAAGACCCCCCCCCCCCAACGTTTTGTGTGCGCCTGCAGTTTTTCTTGTCTTTTTTCCCTCTCTCTCTCTCTCTCTCTCTCTGTTTTTTTTTTGTGTTGTTGTGCCTCTAGTTTGTTTTTCTGACAAGATGGAGAAAGAGAAAGACGTGCCGGCTCTTTAGGCTTTTTTGATTTGCTGTTGTATCGGTATTGTTTAAAGAAAAGGAAAAGGCTTGGATGGCAGAACCGCTGATCGTAAAGGAGCATCTGGAAGAGCTTTTTTGTGTTTTACACGCAAACTGAAAAACAACACTTAGTTGTATTATTTCTTTCTAATCCCTCTGTTTGCTTTCTTTAATTTCCTAGGTCTGTTAGAAATCTTGACGTTTTCGAGCAAGCTTAAATATGATCTGATAATTTCATAATATCGAATCATCATCATCATCATCATCATCATTATATTGTCTGCCATCTTATTTTCCTTTTTTTCCTTCTGATTTCTTGTTCATGTGTTTCTGCACATTTTGTCTAAATAAAGGATTCAGTGTTTGCGTGTATTTTTCTGGTAAAAGTTTAAATATTAGTGTACACCAATTATAACCATCTGGCCCCTCGGGGCGTGGCTCTGCAGGGTGTCTCAGGGTGTGCTGTGGTGTCTGGCACCAGGATGTTAGCAGTGGATCCTTTGGGTGCTGTGGGTTGTGTGGCGGGGCCCGCATGGATCAGACTTGTTTGTCCAGTGCGTCCCAGGGGCGCTAGATCGGGTTGGGATCCGGGGAGTTTGTCTGCCGGGTTGGAGGCCCTTGGGCAATTTGGCATCCTGGTTCACGTGCGCAGTGGGCTGTGGTGCACTGGGTGTTCTGGTGCTTTTCTTTCATAGCCAGCTTTAACTTTTTTCAGCAATTTGTGGAAAAAAGACGTCCTGGCCTTTGGTGCCCATGACCGTGTCGCCAGTGTACTGGGGTATAATTGATTTGGTATAATTGAATCAATGTTGTTCTTTTCACCTGGGTGTGGTGTTAATGTTAGGGATGAACATTGTATTTCCATAATGTAATGTATAATTTTATTTGATAGTTTAATGATAGTCACCTTGGAGAGGAGGAAAAGATGAGGACTTTATTTAAAAAATATTTTTACTGTAATATTGAAATCAGTTTTTCTTTCCTCTACAAATCTGAAGGTTGAGTAAAGATATAATTTTTTTTAATCAACAGCATGTAAAGATGAACAAATCTTCAAATCAGTAATGATACCTGTGACCCAGCACAGCTCGTGTTCTGTAACAAGGCTCCTGTGCGAGTGCTTAAAGGAGAAAAAAGTAGAAGAGCCGAAGGAAGTCAAGCCTGACTCTGTGAGACAAAAAAAAGAAAAGAAAAAAAAACACACAATGTACAATTCATGCTTACAAAGAACAATATCCAACTATGAGAGAAGAAGTGCAGAGAGGAATAGAGTGAAGTAATCTCTCTCTCTCCATCTCTCTCTCTCTCTCTCCATCTCTTGTTGAGCCGAGAGAGGGATTGATGAGGAAGAGCAGCTTCCTGTAGTGGGGATTACGACGGCTGTGTGGGGCCTGGGGGCAACGGCAGATGTGCTGGCATCACGCCATGGGGCACGAGTCATTGGGATGGACACATATTCACACACACACACACACACACTCAACTCAAAGACAAAATTTCAAGAAATCGTCCACAAATTTCTATAGTAGAGGGTCACGCTGAGTGAGGAGCTCCTCAATACAACAGAAATATCACAACATGATCCTCTTCACCAGGTGTACTGATATCTAATAAAAATGTACAAAAATGAAGAGAAAAAGAAAAGGAAGGAAAAGTAGTCAGTTGGGATAAAAGGACATTTTATTATCATGTAACGGTACATGGAGAATTACTGCACAAGGAGGATGGTCTGTCCATCAAACAGATAGATAGATGGATGGACAGACAGATAGACAGATAGATAAATAGATGGTCAGACAGACAGATAGATAGATAGATAAATAGATAGATAAATAAATAAATAGATAGATAGATAGATAGATAGACAGCAGAACAGACACACATATAGATAAAAAGACAGACAGATTGATGGATAAATTAACAGAGACAGACAGACAGACAGATTGATGGATAAATTAACAGAGACAGACAGACAGACAGATCTATCTTTCTGAATCCCGGGCCAGTATTATGTAAAGGGGATGTTGTAATAAACTCTGTTCGGTTGATTAATTTCCTGTAACAGCCCGCCCCGCGTGTTTTATGTCCAACACAAGAATGTCATGTGATCAGATTCTCCTCACTCAGTTCACCTCTGCGACAGAATCTGAAATCAGAAATTAGCTTAAGTAGCTACAGAGTTGTTTACAGCGAACAGTGTTACACAACCTCTCTACACATGGCAGGGATTATCATTCTGAACATATTTATATGAACAAAAATAAAATGTAAAAAATTCTGGCACCCCTGAGCAAAATGACGATTGTTTACCCAGAGTGTGTGTGTGTGTGTGTGTGTGTGTGTGTGTGAGTGAGTTCTCCTTCTGTTGCTTTTGTTAAACAAGACACTTTGGCTGTGGTTTCTTACCAGGTGCTGAGATCTCCGTTTACAGAAAAACCTGGCTGAGATTTACGAGGGCCTTCACTCTTCCGTTTTATGTCTTTAAAGCCGTGTTTGCAATCTGCTTGCTCTATCTTTTGCTCTGGGTGTGTATTTAATAATTTTTTTTCCCCTCGGAGTGATCCGAGGATGAGAGCGTATCTGTCGCGGCAGGTTTTTAGCAGAGATTGGTTAGCAGATAGCGGTGCGATCCATGCAAGAGCAGCGTGGAGTGTTTGTCTAGGTGTCAAAGACACACACTGCATGGCGGTTTGGCCCGTGGAGTCCCACAGCTCCAGCACCAGCGACTGTCATGACGTTTTTGCCACGCCGCTGTTAGCTGTTATGCTAGGACATCAGGAAGGTGTGCGGATTGATAATCCCTTCAGATGCGTCAAAAGCCTGCTGTTAGTCTAGCTTAAAGGTATTGCCTTGTCAAATGGCAGGCTAGGATTTTCTAGCGCTAGTCTGGAGTTCATGCTAGCGTCAGGACGAACTCTTCCAGAAGTATTACAGCTTTGTTTTCACTCTATCTGAACCTTTCCTAGCGCTAAAGTCTTTTATCTTACATGCTAGTTATACATGCCTTATGTATGCTAGGCAAAGCTAGGCTAGAAATAGAGCGCTAGAATTGGTGTAGCGTTGCATATCAGGGTCTTCCCCCCCCTCCACTTTCCAGAGAAAGTTTTGCCAGTTTTAGTCAAATTTTTTCATAATTTCCAAGATCTATACTGTTTATGTTTTGAGCCTCAAAGAACACAAATAATAAAAGAAAATTAAATGCTATGAAAGCTAAACAGCCATCTAGGAAAATTCATCACTAATTTGATTGTAGCTGTAAATATTGAAGTCTCTCCTTTTGTAATGCTAAGTTAAACTTTCTTGCTGGCTGCATCTACGCTCTCCAAGATAAGTAATCGTGCTGTTTGCGGCATGAAGTAAACCAACCCCATGCTAGATAAGCTACACGCCGGCCTCAGAGAGTTAATTTCGGCTCAGTAGAAGCGCGCTAAAATTATCGTCGCTTTGGGGATTGGAGTGTTTGTTTTTCAGCTGGTAGACCCATTGTTTGAAGCTTTGCTAACACGCTGCATAATCCTCTTGTTTCTGAAGGGAAGGTATCTCTGGAGTGGTGCATGGGTGCTACAAGAGAATAAAACACACACACACATACGCAGGGTTTAGTTTAATCACGCTAGGCTAGGCCAGCTCTGGGGTGCTGGCATTACGGGTGTTTGGGGTATAGGAATTCTCTTCCTCTCAGTGTTTTTGGACGCGCGGCTGCTAGTTTTGCTTTCCGTCTCAAGAGAGACTCCAGATCAGCAGGGTATACGCCAACCACCGCTCCTCGCCAAGCGCCCCGTGCCTCGATCTGCCAGAGCGGAGCCGTGCCAGAGGAAGCCAACTCGGATCCGGAGAGGCTCGAAGGCCTGCTGTCGGGGAAAGGGACCTTGGGAAAATGTAAATAGGATACTGATAAGACCTATTGTTTTCATTCCAATGTCACCCAGGCTGAATCGTTTCCCCTCATCGCTTTATCTCGGAGGAGGAGTGGAGGGCGCGGGGGCCCGAATCTGGGAAACAACAATGAACTTTTCCTGGTTTTACAGTTCCAGCGTGGAGTCTTTGGTAACCGAGACATGACCAGGAGTGCGACATGGCGGTTTTCTAAGAACACGTGAAGATTCTAGAGAGGATTAGATTTAATCTTATATATTTAAACCAGGCGGCGTTTGAGTCAAACTGAGACTTGTCAGGAAATTCCTGGTGAATGAAGGTGTGAAAGTGACTGACAGCCGACAGTTCAAGCGCAGTACAGTGATGAGAATTTTAGCTGCAGTAACACATCTGAACGGTGCAAACGTTTTAAAGAAGGCCGTACGTCCGTGAATGACGACCCCGGCCGAGGTCGGAAGCACGGAGCTCGGAACTCCTGATGCTTGACAATCGGCGGATAACTTGTCCCCAACTTGCGGAAGAAAGAGTGTGTGTGTGAACTGTACACACAATCATTCACCAGCACCACTTCCACATTACAGGAACTCGGCTGGGAGTTATCGCCACACAGTCCTGTACAGTCCTGACCTAGCTCCAAGACATTTCCACATGTTTCACATGTTTAAAAAAGGAGCTCCTGGGAGGCCGGTGTTTCAGATATGATTCAAACAGACACTCCGATCATGGCTCTGGCACACTGAGAAAACTTTCTACATGAAACACTGGCATAAGTGCATTAGTGTAGCAGGGGATTATATAGAGAAATAAAGGGAGATTTTACTTATTCCGCACAATCAAAAGTCCTGCTTTGACTCGAACTCCCCTCTGACTTTTTTTACATGGTTTAATACCTCTGAGGATCGTTTATATTTTGTCGTGAGAATTTCACGGACGTTCTTATTGTTATTGTTAACGCAGTTTTTTTTGAATTACGCGTAATTAATGCTACAAATAATACATTAATTTAAAAAATACAGATTGAAGAAGAAAAAGAAAAAATGCTGGATTATTATTAGTGATGTATAAGATGACAGGTGTGCTAGCATGAATGTTGAAGCTGTAAAACAACAAGTTGTGAAGGAAGCAGGACAGAGACAGACGCTAAAGCTCCGCCGCATCGTTCTCTTTATTAATAGTTATAGCAAGAGGTTTCTACTAAAAACTTCTTATCAGGTCACACTATTAGTTGTTAAAGATTAAGCACCGCGCTTCAGGGTGTGCCTGTTACCTTTGCATAAGCGGGAAGAGATTTTAAATTCTAGGGAGTCGAACAGACGAGGAACGTTCCTCCTTTTATTCCTGACGAGGAAAAAGAATTCCACAACAGCTTTTGTAACGGTGCTTTGAAACAACCCAGATGACCTGCGCTCTAACCTCGTTATTTTCTTCTCTCTGAGATTTGGAGCTGTGATGCTTCAGTTAGCGATGTGCCGCTAAGCTTTCAATGCATTCCTCTGAATTTAACACACACACACACACACACACACACACACATGCACACATACACGCATACATGCAGACAAACACGATGGAAATTCCTCACCT
>JAOVVB010000004.1:1024075-1034430 GCA_028570985.1 Heterobranchus longifilis | reverse complement strand
ACTCGCACACACACACACACACACACACACACACACACACACACACACGTACATGCATGCACACACACCCCGACAGACAGCTCCGGCCAAAGGAAAATCACCCCGTGGACAGCGGCCTGCCAGACACATGCTTAAGCGTTCTTACTGCGCAAATATTTTCATTTATTAAGCACATCCAAAAAGCTTCCGTGTGCAGTGTCTGGCCTGCGCTCTGTTTTCTCCGAGGCAGTGAAACTCTAGCGTTTTTATAATTCAGATATTAGAAGCGCGTCTTTGTGCGAGTTAACTTGAACAAACGCTCGCTCATAAGCCGGTGTTCAGGACGCCGTCGTATTTGCATAGCTATACGGTTCTGTACTCTGATTGGTCAGAATCTTTATGCGAATCTTACTCACCCGTTCTCTGTAGCGCTAATCCTGGAACGAGCCTGTCTCAGGGGACTAGTGGCAGGTACACCCTCGTGCATTACGGGAACACCAATCTGCATGTCTTTGGGAAATGTGGGAGGAAACCAGAGTACCCAGAGGAAACCCATCAATTAGGTACTCCGGTCTCTCTCCACAGTCCAAAGACACGCAGATTTGATTTCAGATTGCGCGTTGTGTGTGAGTGTGTGGTTTTTTTGTCGTACCTTTTATGGACATTCCACGGCTTTAAATGTAACTATAAATGGATAAAAAGTACATGGTATTCTTTAAGAATAAAAATACTGCTATAGAAAAGGCATAAAACACCTCAGGACTTTTGAGTGGTATCAGTAACACGGCGTCATCGCATCATCATTATTTTACCATAACCTGAGACCTGAGAGGGAAAATAAGCCGATCTCGTCTACACGCCCAGGTCCCCTGATTACAAACACCAGGGTCACAAATGTCCTGCTTCTTTAACTCCTACACTGCCGTGAAACCTTAGACACGAGCTGTCTAGCCTTAACACAAATCCTTTGTGACTGAAGTGCTTAAGTATCAGCAGAGGCAATCAGATCAAATCACACGAGCAACTCTTCCAGGCAGTGTTGAAGTTTTTTTTTTTTTGGATTGAACAAGGCCTTGAATTGGGGCCAGGTTTAAGCCTAGCTCTGTGATAAAAGCAGGAAGATGTCAAGGCATCGCCGTATGAGCTGAATTAGCAATTTTTTATTATTATTATTATTTTTTTAAAGAGTGGCCCGCATGCTCGCACTCAAGGTCTCTACGCACCGGCCAAGTCCGAGCCCCGAAACATGACATTGAGTTTGGATTTATCTTATTAGCTTGGTTCTAAATCAGTGTCAGCTTTGTACTGGGTTCTAGCTTCAGCTTAATTGTCAGCAGGATATAAAGAAAAAAACACTCTATGAAGGGCACCTCGCTTTAATTAGTCGAATTTTTCAAGAACTGAACACATGTGGGATCGTTCCACACGTACCTCACGCTAACCCCTCCCATGTCCTCAACTCAGAAATGCATAATAGACAAGGACATTCACACATTTACCTAAATCATGCTAGCTAGCACAGAACCCTATTTGCATTGGCAAGCGCAGCTAATTGCGCTTAAGTGCTCGAGGCTACACTGTCTTCTTTTTCGCTAGTTCAACAAGACTTTCGCCCTCTGTCAAGCTCCAGCAAGGCTGTTACCTTTCATTCTGCATTTAAGCATAGCTCTGAAATGTTTTTTTTTTCCTGAATTGATGGCTTGCGCGGGCCATATGCTGACATGCGGTAGCACGTCCATGCTCAAGCTTGTTAATGAAGTTTTATTGGCAGGATTAGCAAGGTTTTATATCATCGCGTAGGGGCTGGCAGCCAGGTAAAACAGCTGTCGCTCGTATTGTTTCAATTCAGGGGAAAGGAAAGCACTTTTAGGGTCGTATCACTCCAAACAGCATGAATTTGTGTGTGTGTGTGTGTGTGTGTGGTCTGGAGATCCTATTATTTTTAAATATTTTTTTATAATAGTTTAGAATCCGTTTTTATATTTCTGTACAGTTCATATATCACAGAGAGTCATTAAAATAAATTCAAAGATGCAATGGAGAAGGTAAAACAGAGTAATTCTATATGCCTTAAATTATTCTTCAAGCTCCTTCACCTTGACTTGCACAGCAGACGATCCACGTAAAAACGGATAAAACTAAACTTGTAGATATAATCAAATTCTCTGTAAGATTTTACAGTCTCCAATGTCAGAGGTAAAACTGTAATGTTACGGTTTCTTCAGACATTTACAGTGTGTTCTGCTTCGAGTTACACCTTTTTTCTCATACTGAAGATCCCAAGTGCTGAGCCTCCAGCCACGTCAGGCATGTCAGCTATGTGTAGTGTGTGTCCGGACTCGGATCTCCGGCACAATCACCGCTTTTTACAGACCTTCCAATTTACTTAGGATGGACTCGCAGCATATGGGGAGCATCCACAATGGCTGACTGACGGAGAGACAAAGAAATTCCAGTGCTGGGACGTTTTGGGAAGAAAAAAAAAGTCATTCACATTTAGTCATAATGGCTCAGCTGTCCTTACCAAAGACTGGGGAAAGAATAGGGAGCCTTGTGATTCTTTTTTTTACGTCCTTTTTTCCCCCTCATCGTTCTTTCTTTTCCTGTGTGTGCGCTCAAAGCTTTTATCTTCCTCATTCACTCGGGACTGTTCAGAGTTACAAGCTGCCTTCTCTCTCTTCTCTCCCTGCTGCAGGACTTGGAACTCAAATTAGGGCCCGCTTGATTAGAAAAGGAAAAGAGGGGGGGAGGCTTGAGTTGAGAGAATAGCTGTTGGACAGAACAAATCGCACCCCTACAAAGTGTCTTTTATTCTTTAGGTCCTCTTTTTGCTGGACCCCCCTCTTGTTCAGTTGTTCACTGGGGTCTCTGTTGCTTTGATTCTCTGTCCATCATTCATCGTCTATATGTGTCTTCTGGTCAGGGATTGGTGAAAAAAGTAAGGGTGGGGCGGTTGAATTAGGTAACTGCCCCGGGTATTCTCCCAGGACTTTAACTGATCCATATGTTCAGCTCAGGTATCTCTCTGAGCTTTGTGCTCTGTAATTCTCAGCCCTCATGGGCATTGGTATGTTTTTACTCAACTGCCCCTTTAACCTGTCACCACGTATTACCTGAGTCCTGAAACTTTGCCGTCTTTAAAAGCGTGGAGGCTTCCTGAGCAGACTGTCTCCTTCCAGAAAAGATGATGAGAGGAGACACCTTTACAAGAGAGTCTAGACCCACTGCTGTTAAAGAGCTGCGCAGTACGCACGGATGGCCTCTTTGTCAGCGGATGCGGTCTCTGTCCTCTGCATGCTGCCCCGTCCAATAAAACATGTGCTGGCATTTTAAAGTGATCCATAATCTGGAGAAGGAGGAAAAGGATTTGGATGCGGGCAAAAAACAAAAAACATCTGGTGGGCCATATGCTTAATTATGAAATGGTAGACACGTAAAACAGAGTAGTTTAGCCAGTATGGTGGATTCTGCTGTATAGGTGTTTTCCTGTATTCTTTTCACTCCAGTTGCTTCCCAAAACACTATCTTGGCAAAATAGCTACTTGCATATAACTCTAGAGCATTCAGCAATACATTCCTCAAACCGGGCCTCAGAAAAGAGGACAAGACGAGAGCAGAATGGGGAGACAGTAGAAAGGCTGACAGTTGCTATTATGGTGGTGTAGGAGCAGTGGGAAGAGGAGGGGGACAGCCTCAGTCCTGTACAATTGAGAAGAGACTGAA
This sequence comes from Heterobranchus longifilis, assembly GCA_028570985.1. NCBI lineage: Eukaryota > Metazoa > Chordata > Actinopteri > Siluriformes > Clariidae > Heterobranchus > Heterobranchus longifilis. The sequence continues at coordinate 1,030,728 of JAOVVB010000004.1, read as the reverse complement.
AAACAATGTGAGCTCTGTTGGTATGCTTCTAGTGTTTGGGCAAAGCAGCGTTCCCCAACACACGGCCCCTGTACCGAACTCTTTTGCTCCCATCTTTCTCTGTCTCATTCTTTTTTTTTTTAAACAATGAACACCTGTAACACACATGTGGTCATGGTCATACATGTGTACAGAAACATGCAGTGGCCTCACATCAGTCAATGTCACTCAAGCAACTGGTATTGTTTAGAGCTTGAGAATTTAAAAAGCAGTAACAATATACATTATACTGAGTCAATCATTATGCAAGTGCACATGCTCTACAGTTCCTTCATTCTAAAAACAGTACCGCAAATAAAATGAAAAATAAAACATAAAGCAGGCAAGTCAAACAAATAGCAACAAAGCCAATAGAGGAGTCCCAGACTATCATGTACTGAGCCTGAATAAATGCTAACGGGTACAACAGGTAAAGTTTAAGATGGGACCTTAGGCTTCAAAATAGAGGGGGTGTGTCTAATAGCAGCCAGGAACCTGTTCCAGAGTCCAGGGGTGTGATAGGAAAATCCCCATTCACCATTCAGCTTTAATCATGACCTTGAAACAGATTTTGTGAGGAAGCCCTCGAAGTTATAGTAACTCTAAATAGGTGAGGCAAAAAGTGGCCAGAGCATCAAGAGCTTCATATAGCTTTTACCTGAACCCTAAGCCCAGAGTTCCACAGGGCTTGGACAAGTCCATTCGAATTAGCACATCTTCTATATTGTCAGAGAGCAGGCGAGAAACAGGACGACGGAGATAAGCCAAATGATAAATGTAGAACTGAATGACAAACAGGATTTAAAAAGTTTTATTATCAGCTTTTTTTTAAAATGATGGCCGTTTGTGAATAATGTGGATAAGAATAGTGCCAGTGGACAGAGGATGAATATAAAGATGGAGTCTGAGATCCAGCATAGGCAGGAACTGAGCAGGAGCTCAGTGACGTGAGCAAGATGTTTAGCTCCAATTCTCTATTCTCATCCCAGACTCCTTCTTTAAAAGCTTCCCGGTGCAGAATAGTGTAGTGTTATGCTCTTCGACATCCTCTTGTCTACTTGTGGACACTGCCGACAAAGCATGGATGTGTGTGTATTGGGTGTGTAGTAGCCTTTCCAAACAGCAGCACGCCGATAAATGCGGTCCTTCATGGCTCAAGCCAAAGGTTAATAAAATCGGTGTCCAACTGTATCAATTTTACAGATAAGCTATTCACGACAAGTGCACCGAGCTGAATAAGAAGTTGATTCAGGGCCATCGAAAAAACCACACGCAGCAGCTATGAATGGACGCTTTTTAGGGGGCTTTCTCCTTTTTTTTTTCAGAGTGAGGATAAATGGAGAATTGCCGTGTCTCTCTCTCTCTCTCTCTCTCTCTTCGTTGCAATGCTGGCTTAAACGCTGCCAGAGCGCACCTCTGAATGGGGGGCTGGAGGTTGACAGGCCCTATTAAGACAAATGGCCTTCCTCATCGGAGAGATAAAATAAATCAGGTGTTTAGTCAAATTAAAATAGTTGAACTGGAGCGAGGTCCCCGGGGAGCCCACGGGGGGAGAAACTCAACACAGATGTGGATGATGAAATAAAGGAAGACACCCAGGAAAGAATTTCAGAAATGAGCTGTACTGTACTACATTGTAACACACCCCATATTTCTCCTCCTCCTCTTCCTCATTTCTAGGGGTCTCCCTGAGTCTGTATCTTTCTTAAATGTGCAGAAACAGCAGCATGTCACCCTTTTAAAAGAAAAAAAACAGCAAGGAGGACAGGGAGAGCACGCAAGTAGAAAGTGAGTTACTGTCCAGCCTCTCACGAGCAATTACGCTCCATGTGCAAGTCAATGAATGGATCACTTAGCATTGATTAGATAGAGGTGCAGCAGGACTGCCTCGGCTCTCTCGCACACAAATAAAGACGAACTCGGTGAAGATGTCCTCCTCCTTCAAACACGCACAAACACACTCAAATACACATAGACCTGAGTCTTTTTGTGATTGTAATGATGCTCAGTAATGAGACTGTGTTTGATGTTGGTGTGTGAAAGAGAAATAATGAGACAATGCTGAGGTGATGGTGACCCTGTTGGGAAAAACTCAGGAAAAGTGTTTGTGTCTGAAGCTTCCTTAATGAGAATGGAGAGCAGTCATTAAATTGGCCTTCGGCACATCTACACAAATGCAAACACAAACACACATGCAAGCTTGCATTGTCTGCCAGTAATCAGCCAGCTTCACACATCTAACACCATCATCCCTGTTCTAACAGGAGCTATTGTGGCCTATGCTCTGTTTCACCAAGGAGCGAGAACTTTAATGAGCCTGTCCTCACATCTAGGCTCACCTCTAGGTTATAGCACTCAAGAAACAAAATTATCAGAAAACCAAAGCCAAGCAAAAGTCCAGTTATGATTTGCTTCCTTTTGTGTAGATCTGAAGTCTTTTTCTAACGTTTTTCAAAACGTTCAGTCACTAGGTCGCGTGTTCCACTGCATTTATGTCGTTGTTCCTGCACATGCATGGATTTGAATGGTGCTCTTATCCCATTTGTATTGTTAGACATCATTGATTATAAAATATAGTCATAGGCTCAGATTATTTCCCCAGAATTCCTACTGAAATGAAGGGTGCCAATACTAACGATTCTTATAATATCTCTATTTTCCAAAGCTTTTCAGCTCTCAAAGAAGGAGCACTCTGAGCATTCATATGATCATGTTTAACCTTCAGGATCACTTTACGATTGTAAAAAGGTGTTTGTAAGGAACCAAGATGGACTAATGTGGTTATGTAAGGACGTACAGTAATGTTGGGGAGTTTGAGACTGTCTGAATCTGGTGGCAGATCTCAGAAGCTGCTGGAAGAGGATAATGAAGCAAGATACCCAGCAAATATTTTGTTATATTGGAACAGTGCCAAAGATTTGCAGATTTAGAGGAGGGAAATAAATTCTGATCCACTTGAATAAGGACTGGGCGTCAGCGTAAGTGGAAAAGACAATGTGTGGGTGTGAAATAACAGGAATGGTTAAACTTCTTGTTTTGAATTTCATATTTCTGGAGGCTGTGGACTGCAGAGAAGGTGGGATACTGCCTTAATGAATGGAGCAAAAAGGGGTATTGAAAGGCGTGTGGACAAGGCATAAAGCGAGTAACTTAACCTGAAGGGGTTTAGGGGGGAAAATGCAGCATAAATGAGACTATTGTTTAAAGTTCTGCAAGAAGAAAAAAGCCAAGCATTTAATCCTGTGGTTTGGACGGAATTTTCCGGGTGAAATTAAACATCTTAACAAACCAAGAATCCATCTTGAGTCCAGTCTGGAATACTATTGCTAAATGTATGCATCTCTAATCTTTTTTCTTTTTCTATACTTTTGGATCTCAAGACATGGTTAATTTAACAACAAGCTCATCTCTATTGGTTTCACGCTGTCTTGAAAGTTCTTATACATCTTTAAACCTGTGCCATTGGCATGGATATACATGGGTCAACTCATGAGTGAGAGTCTGAGATGTGCCTTGTGTCCATGTCCAGGTACTCCAGAAAGTCTGGCTGAGAAAGAGAGGCAGCTTTCGACGATGATCACACAGCTGATCAGCCTGAGAGAGCAGCTCCTGGCCGCCCACGACGAGCAGAAGAAGCTGGCCGCCTCGCAGATGGAAAAGCAGCGGCAGCAAATGGAGCTGGCACGGCAGCAGCAAGAACAAGTGAGATCTCTCTTTCTTTTCCTGTCACTTTCCTTTCCACCTCTCACATCTGTATATCCCCTCCCAGACCTTTTCTCGTTTCTGTGGCTTGAATTGAGTTTCATCCTTTTAACCTTAACATCTCGCAACTTTAATAGCTGTGCTGCGCTTACTTATTATGAACCATCCTCGTTCAGTCGGCGAATCAATTTTGAATTTTTGAGAATTAAAATAAATGCAATTACTCGCCTTTTCGATGAAAGGAAAAAATCTAATCAATATAAAATAATAGTTTTCCGTCCTAAAGCTGGTTGTATATGACCTTGTTCGTTGCTTTCACTCTGGGTTTTATGATGAAGAATAAGCAGTTTATTTCTGGGTTATGATTTGTAGAATTTATCGTATATTTTTAATTTTTGTTAAAAGAAGCACAAGCTCTGAGACATCCCTATTAGATCAATCTCAGCATGAAATCAGAGGCACAAATCAGGCAAATGAGGCATATTAAAGAAATCAGCAGATTAACACAGCTCATGAACTGCTTTAATGACAGAGGCAGCGTCAAGGGAAAGGATCCATTCCCAACTCTTTAATTTTTTTTCCTCATAATAATTAGCCTACAGAAATCCTATTCAATACATTACATAGATTAATAGGCATATCTCGATGTCAAATCGTCTGCCTGCGCTTCGGATAGATAGATGGCCTCGTCTCGGATAGATGTGTCGGAAGATTCAGACGGTACTTAAAGTTTATGGGAATCGGGAGGCGTATTGTATGCTTCTGTGATTTTGGTATATTGGGATTATATTTACTGTCACGCTGGTGTGTGCCAGGATGTTTCCTTTTCATTAAGGAGGGAAAAGAAAATGGCAGTTATGGGCGGAGGGACGGGAGATGAGTAGAGAGAGAAATGGAGAGAGAGATATAGAGAGAGAGATGGAGAGGGAGGGAGGAGGCTACCCACCCGAAGTTAGAATGTCATTTAGCCATCCAGACACGACACAGTAATTAACTGTTGACACTCGTGAAGGAGCCACACAAATTAATCCTGACACATTTGCAGACGAGTGATATCTTACAGTGAACACTTTGTAATTATATTTGAAAATGAAAATTAAATGACACTTAAAACTAGGCTGTCAGGCTCAGCGAGGCGCGCCGGCTCATGGGGAGTTCGAAGGGGGAAAACAGAGGAGGAGGGAGGACAGGAGGAAGGGAGGAGGAGGGAGAAAAGGAGCCATACTTCAGGGGGTCGCGGGTGCTCTGATAAGCCCCGCCTACTCACTAAGCCCAACCAGCCACGCCTCCAGTACGTAAACACGCCAATCATAATCATGTCGCTTTCTCTTACTGAATGATAATCTTTGAGATGCAGTGTTATGGTCGAGCTTCCAGGTTACGGCTTGTTGAGAATCGAATTTTTGTGATACTAAATGTTTGTCATGTTTAACTACAGCTTCATTACAGCAGAAAGTCTAATTTCATTCTTGATTACAGTGGCAACGTAACTCATTTTACAGAGCTCGTGTTGGACAGAGGGTGTCTACTTCACTTTTATGTCTAAGTTTTTATTTCTAAATCTTATATTATTTTTATTTCTTATTACCTTATTTTATTTCTAAATCTTATAAATAAATGCTGCATGGCATATAAGTGTATTTTGCACTTTCACGCAAAAAACTAATTCTGATCTGAGCTTCCGGAGGCTTGAACACACGTTTATGAAATACTGCATAGCCCCGCCCACTTTAAACCGACCAGAATAGCATGTCTAAATGACAAAGTTGAAAATCTTTACTCGGATAATAAAAAAGAAGCTGATTGCAGAAAAAAAATGCCAGAATAAATTAATTTAATAAATAAAATACATTTATTTAAATGAATAAATTGAATATGGTACTCATTGGCTAGTTTTGTGTTGTAGCTCTTGCCTGATCAACTTGACAATATTAATGTGATTTTTTAAAAACAAAATGCAAAAGTAATATTTACATTTTAAGGAATAGCTTGTTAATTGGCAAGTTTGATCGGAAACTTATCTGTTAGCTCCGCCCACATTACAATTATGCCACATCATACATTATATATTCCTGAAAAGCTCATTTCCTGACACATTCATCATTTAGTCATTGTACATTATATGATATAATAGGATTGTATACATAGACTGTTTATTCCTGCGCTGTGCTTTAAGCTCCACCCACTTTACAATCTTGTAATATCATGTCACATTTTCCTGAAAATCTAGTTTCAAGATATGTTTATCAATGAATCATTGTATATGATCATGTACAGTACATATCAGTTTTCTCTTTAAACCTTACACTACACGGTGAGACAAGTGAAATGTATTTATTTTTTTGCGTTTATAACCAGAAATCTGTTGTTTATTCTTATATGTAATAAATAGGATATTGCAGAATAATTGTTGTTGAAATAATTACGAATAAACACGGAAGACTTATTAAGGATTTCGACTTAAGTAAAAAATATAGGTTGAAAAAAAGAAATCGGTAAAAAGTAGTATGCAGATACAAGTAAGTTCATTATTGAGAGAATTGGGTAAACTAGTAAAATAGATATTATATCAGTATGTAAAATCTGACATAAAAAATGTCAATTTTTTTTTTTTTTTATTGAGTTTTAGTTCTATGGCAGTTTAAATGTGTGAGTGTTCTTTCCTGATGTATGTAATGTAATGTAAGGCCACCAGCACCGATCGGTGCATAGGGCAACGAGAGTTCTCCATTGTAGAGCACTTTCGCTGTTTCCGTAGCGATTGTTTTTTTCCGGGGTGGGTTGCTAGCCCTACGCCCAACTCTTCTCCTTTCTCATCCGGCACTTGGGAACCGGCAATGGCGGAGCTCTAGACCTCCGGCTGCGAGAAGTTACAGCCTCACCCGGGGAACCGAACCGGCAATCTCCGAATGATAGGGCGAGCAGTTTACCAC
>JAOVVB010000004.1:988864-1001183 GCA_028570985.1 Heterobranchus longifilis | reverse complement strand
CACACACACACACACACTTGTATACAGTAGTTCCAGACAATAGAATCCATGAACATCTTTGGGATTGTATATCTATACACATATATACGATGCCATATATTTTCCACACACACACTACCTGGACTGTATCACAGGCTTGACCTGAGTTCCCTGACCTTAGGATTAGTCTCTGTTGTAAACCATTACTGAAGCTAAGTGCTGATGTCAACAGTTCCACTAACAACATTGATTAATCCATACCTTCCTATTTACTCAAAGCTTTTTCTTTCCAATCCGCATGCCTGGGTGCATTCAACCTATAGTATGGACCGTGAATTCTGTCTATTTTTTACCCTGTAATAAGTCCGATCGTATCTACTGTGGCAAATGTTTTGTTGTAGAACCACAGCGATGTTGAATCCTGGAATCTGATTGGTCACAAAGTCTTGAATAATTCTCACATGCACCTATTACCTTCTACATTCGTACAAGCTCTTGTTCCTCTCCTTGTACATATGGTACCAAACACACACACACACACACACACACACACACACACAAAACAGACACCCTGTCTTTATCTCAGATGATTGCCACAGATGTTCTTCGCCAACTAGCACGAGTTACATCCTCTTCAGGGACAAACAATAGCACCTGTTCCTCATAAGTCGCAGCGAGGGTTCCTTCATGTATCTTTAATGAAGCTTTTGGGGGCAGATGGCAAGAAAGACAGAGCAGAAACCCAGGACTTGGGACAGGCTGGAAAAGCAGGAGCAGGGTCGCGCTGGAATGTTTCGGCATTTCGGTCGTCTCTTACATCTGTAGATCAACAATCGACAATCAACAATCAGGTTCTCGATTGTTGACTCAAGTGTCTTCGGCGGCCCACCACAAGGTGTCTGTTTTAGAGAAAGAGAGCGAGATGTAGAGAAAGGAAGCAGCCAAGAGGAGAGATGAAACACACAGGCTGACACAGACAGATCCACGAAGGTATAATAAGCAAGTCTCTAAATGCAGCGCGATATGCAATTTATCAAAATCAGCCTGTCTGAGTGCGGGCACTTAATTCCATTCTCTGTCTATCAGCAGTCAAACCAAATTGCCAACGATAATCTTTAAATCTATACCGGCATTGTCTGCTCAGCTCGCCCGGCATTCATTAATTGACAACCCTCGAAGCTAACCTCCTCTATTAGCCCGCTATTGCCAAGCCCGTGATTTGATTTGCCACTCACCGATGTGCCATGTGTAAATTAAAGTTTAATGTAAAGACCTCATTACTGTAAATCACAACTGATCAAACAGAAAACCGTTCATATATTTTCCTTGTTTTCATTCTTTTCTCAATTTCAGAATTTAAAACCAATATACTGTAGTCGTGGTTCTTTTCAGGATCAGGTGTTTCTCCACAGCTGGCATAGCAGTTAGCACTGTGGTCTCACACCTCCAGAGTTGAGGGTTCAAGTCCCGCTTTCTTATATTTTGCATATCCATATACCTGGGTTTCCTCCGGGTACTCCGGTTTCCTCCCACAGTTCAAGGACATGCGCTGGAGGTGTATTTTTTTGCTTGTATTTAGTGTATGAGCGTGTGTGTTTGTGTGACCTGAGATAGATTGACACCCCATCCAGGATGTACCCCACTTTGTGCCCAGAGTTCCCTCCAGTGAGAATGAGTGAGCGAGAGAGAGAGAAAGAGAGAGTGATGGTTTCCTCATCAAATGTGTGTATAAGGTCGAGTTGACTTTTTAACTCGCTGGATGTGATGTGACATGTCAGAGAAGAGTCGCGTCTCGGGTCAACTTTAAAACTAGACGCTGAATTCTTATTTTTGTGACAGTGATTATATGTACAGTCACCTTTAATCCGCTTTGACCAAAGGCCACATGGTGGAATTATTAATGCACTTTATGAGCGGCTTATCAAAGAGGGTGAAACATTTTCCACATACAGCGAGCGTCTGCGGGAAACGTCGGCTATTAACGCTGAGGTCGTTTACGGGGACCCATTTTGCTTTGCTTTCTCGTTCAGCACATTTTGGTAATAAAGAAGAAAAAAGTCATTTTTTCACCTGATGAACCAGAAAACCATTTTGCCAACAGGTATTTAACTGTGGCACAATGATAAAGCTGCAGTTCCAGAGTTTCAAAGCGAACGAAAAGTGTATTTATTTTATTATATTTTGCTTAGTAGAAATCTCATTCTTTGAGATCAATATCATGGACTTAAATACTTCTTAAGCGCCAAGGGAGTTAAACCAAGATTTAGTATTACCGTAGATGCTGGGGGAAAAGCAAACGGGGAAAAAAAAGTGACGATCACATGCAGACCTCAGCGAGAATGGATAAGAGGGGGGAAAAAACACGGTAGTGGCACAGAGCAGGTTGATTTCATGCCCCGATGCTGCGGCAGTAATTGCACCCAGACTTGTTTTTTTTTCGTTGATTTTAAAGAGGCTTGAACGCTTGGTAACCTGTTTATTTTGGTGGGGCCGACCTTTATTAACCCTGTTCTCCAGTAGGATCCCCCTGAGGTGGGCCTGCCCGGCTGGGCGTTAAGTCTCGCAGGCCCACGGTAGCAGGACTGCAGCTTATCATGCATATTCAGGAAGCAGGGGATGACAGCTAGATTGCGTCCAGCCAATGCTCTGCAAACATATGCGTTTCTAAGCTGCTGTGGCTTGTTCCCAAAACATACCAACTTTCTTTCTCTTTGTCTCGCTTCACCTGGGTCTGTTTTTCCTCTCACTTTTTGTCCCGTGTGGATTATTAATAACACACGTGTACATGCACACACACACATACACACACACACGTACACACAGACACGCACAAGAACGTCAGTGCAGCATGTTAGAGGAAAGCCGAGGATGAAGATGTTGAAGGTTAATAACAGGGCAGAGAAAACATCTTGATGGTTATTGGGCCAGCGTCGAACAGGGCATGAGCTTCAGCATCGATGCTATGGGAACGCCTGCACTTTTATCGCCTGTATAAATGATCTTTCAGTATTATAAAACAAGCCTGATATATCTGCCAGGGTCTTTTCCTGTCCCCTGTCCGTGTACGTGAACGATCTCGTCCTGAGGGTGCGCTCTAGCCGAGAGAGAATCTCACTTATGGGTCTGCGAAGACTGTTTCGCTTTAGGAAGAAGTTGCAGTCTTGACAGTTTGTCATTCTGCCCCTAAGGTGCACTAAGGCTCCCAGATTCTCACGCTTCAACCTTAACACTTTAATGAGTCAAGTCTGGTCTATAAAAGGAATAAAAAACATGACACTCCCTGTGTAGGTAAAAGAAAATATATAGGAAAGATTTCACAATGAATCTGGCTTTTTCCACTTAGGCTTGTGCCATGTAACCTCTGTATCTTGTGTGGCTTTGTGTGTGTGTGTGTCTGTCTGTCCATGTCCTTACATGTGAGTGGCGGGTATTAGGTGCAAGTACTGTGAAGCTGAAATGGTGAACTAAGCGGGGGGAGTCTGTTGGCTGTCAGACGGTATTAGGCCTTCGTCTGATCTCTTTTCTGTGTGTGTTCAGCAGGTCCAGGGTCACATGCCTCCTCTCATGATCCCCATTTTTCCACACGACCAGCGCACCCTGGCCGCTGCCGCCGCCGCCCAGCAGGGCTTCCTCTTCCCCCCAGGCATGTCCTACAAGCCAGGTATGAGCTCCCTTTCATGACTTGTCTCTTTATTGTGCATCATTATCGTTATATCTGTCTTTGTGTGTAACTGTTTGCAAAAGTCCTTCATGTAAAATTAACGTAGTTCATTAATGAATAGTTATCTTCAGGTAACAATATTTATTAAGGAAGCCGATGAAGATTTATGAACATAGAACAGACATTTAACATTTGGTTTTGCAATCGAGTTTGCACTTCATGAGATTTGGTAAGGATGCGTTGAGAGTCAGAAATATTCCATGACATTTCGTAAAATCCATTTTTTTAAAGTTGATGTGTCTAAACCGCTTTGTTTAGACATAATGAACGTCGCAGCATGAACAACCATTTGGTTAGTCATTTGGTGATGTCCATGTATCATACAGGTCACTTTGTATGTACATGTGCACCATCGCTGATCGTAGCCCATCTGTCACTTTGCACAATACACTAGCCTCCCTTTAGCCCATGCAAAAATGGACAGGGGCCAACCTCAGACCAGCACTTCCTACACTGTCGCACTAACTCTTAAGAAGAAAAAACCCATCAACATCAAAGTTTTTTACTAGAGGTAAAATCTGTCCTGCTTGTTAGTAACGGATGCTCTATTGCCACCTGCCAGATGGCAGCCAGGGAAATGAGTCTGCAGTCTGTTGTAATTTGGTAAGCCTTGCTTGGCCATCATGACCGATAGATGTCCTTTAAGGCTGTGAGGCTGTGAGTTTGTAGCCTGTGATGTGCATCGCTGTTCTCACCACTCTCTGGAGAGCCTTGCACTTGCAACAGGAGCATCTGCCATGGCAGACAGTGATGCAACCAGTCAGGATGATGTTTACGCCTTGGTGATAGAAGGTGGGGGTTGGATCCAGGCCAAAATTCTTCCGAGGTCATCCAAAGAAAGTAATTATATTCACCAGAAAACCCGAGCTTGCACGCATGCCTATGGAGGGACCAGCAAAGCTCGTTCGAGATACGGCAGCTCTAATTTTCCCTGACTTTACCAATTGTTCATCATCACCCCAGAATAGAGACGTAGGCTTGGAGTAATAATGCCTATAGGATCTATGCGGGCTGGAATTTAATCAGTACATCAGCACGAAAGTGTCTCCATTTCACCGTCCAGGAATCTGCTATCCGTATTAACAGCATCTTCAACCGTCCGTGGATGAACGTACTACAGATTGAGTCTCGATCTAAACCGTTGAACTTAATTGTTATTAGATGAGCACACAGTGAAGAAGTTTCTCATCATCTTTCTCCTAGTGTGCACGAGCCAAAAAAGTTCCGTGAGGAATGCTCCGAGGAATGCTCCCTCATTGATTTAGTGTGGTGCATAAAGAACGGTAACCTGCTCTCAAGTGTACAGTTTCCCCTGCAGGGTGTACAGCCTCTGGGAGCTTTCGCGTCTCCTACCTGTCCTGGCACGTCCTCCTTCACCTTTTGTGAAAAAGAGAATTGCTCCTCACGCAAGCATTCCAAATCCGAAAAACAAATTTGCAGGAAATTGCTACAACATGCAGACTGAGTGCCTGCCAGGCCGCTAACCCTCCACCCAGTCCCTCATTGTTCTCGATCACTTTGTGTAATTTTGCTTTGTGTAGAGTAATAAAAAAGGAGCTAAATCTTGTGTTCATGTGTTCAGCAAGTCAAAGTTCTGCTCTGTATTGTTTGATTTCTCTCTCTCCCCCTCTATTTTTCTCTCCTCTTCTATTGAGTATTGACTATCCGCCTAGCGAGACGAGTAAAATGCTGAGGTGAGGATTTTCCCCTGATTTTTTTTCTCCCCTTGCTGAGCTGTCTATAGATATATCTGTGGACCACAGGGAATACCAAGGAAATGGAAATAAAGAACAGATTTAAAAAAAAAAATAGGGGTAGGAAATGAGTAGGAAATAAAATTCAGGAAATAAAAATGTATGTGAGTGCAGGTCAGTAATCAAAAGGCTAAGTCTAATTTGGCCTGTAATAAATGCTGTGAAAAACACATTTATTGTTCATCAAAAGAGGAAAAAATACAGTACAGAGATCAGAGTTGGGATAAAAGGATTGTTAGACAGCAGGTGAAAGGCGGAATATTATAAGGTGTAGTGTACCCTTCTAATAAATTAACTATAAAGGTGAGCGATGAAAAAGAAAGTCAGCTATTTTGAAACTAAAGAGGCGCGACAGGCTGAACAAAGAGCCTGAGGGGATTCTTTTCCCCGTTTGATTTTTTAATATGTTACATTTGATGCTGCAAGTAATTATTTTCTTCCACTACAAACACCGGGAGCTATAATGAAATCTTTTTCTGTGCATAGAGCCACCTGCATTATTCATAAGTTTAATATACAGTATAAAGCAATACGGAGTGGAAAAGTCTAGAAAGTGACCCACGTCGTTGACGCCCAACATGGCTCACAACACGATAACGTGATCGTATGAGGCTAATGCAAAGCTCCCGCTGATGATCCCGGCACCCCGAGTGAGGAGCGTTCGGCCCGACGTCGAGGTCTCAGCAAAGGTCCAGTGCTGATGACGTTCTGATGACCTCCAACCCAGCTGTGAAGCTCCAGCGCTTCACTTTCTTTCACGCTGTGCCTAATGACCTGGGCGTTTTTACTCGTCCTTTACTCAGAGAGATGACTGGAGAAAAAGGGTGACACTGCTGCGCGTAGACATAAAGACAACCAACAGTAATGTCTGAGATGCTGATTTCTCCTCATGAAATCCTCAGATTGGGGCGAGGGTACAATGGTTTGGAGAGAGGCAATGGCGAGAAGTGGAGCTTGGATGCCAAGAGGGTCACAGCAAGATCTTAACTTGTGTTTCTGTGGATCATTAATTGATTCTCCATGTATTTGTTTTATCTGGAGATACACGGATACTAATACTGTAGTGTGCCATGTTGCCAGTTAATAAATGACATGGAGTGACAGTCATCTGAAAGTATTCGCGCATTAACTCACGCATATTCTTGCGAGAAGCCAGGAGCCTATCCTGGACGGGATGTGAGTCCTTTGCAGAACACAAGAACACACTCACTCTGTTGGCAATTTAGAAACACACACAGACACGAGGCAGGACTTAAACCCTCGATACTGGAGATGCGAGGCCACAGCACTAACCACTATGCCTAAGTACTAAAAAACATGTATTCCTACTTGACCTGAATTATGCATCACTTGCTTTGACACTTTTGCACAAAGCTTCAGGACCAGGCCTAAATAGTGAGCTTGTCATAAATCCCTTTCAGTAAAAGTGAAAATCATCTTAAGAGAGCTCGAAGACTCCCTGTGGTGCTCGGGCCATGGTGTCAGGTGGAGAGTGAAGATTTTATTTCCATAACCTAGCAGCTAATTCTCATCCTGGACGGCATTGCACCGACGGCCTGGTTGTTTCGTTGGGTAATCGACTTTAACATGCCAATCTGGCCACCCAACCTGGACATGAAATTTGTGTTTGCGATACCTGACTGAAACACAATCCACAACACCGCTCTTCAGCACTGTCTTTATGAGACCATTATTCCACCTGAACCCTTTTTTACCATCTCCTCTACAAAAGAAAGACAGTGGACTATTGTGATTTGAGCGGGAACAGGTTTACCTTTTATGCTTGATAGACTTTAAGGAAACTTGATTTGATGTTATCAGAAGGTAAATTACAAGGGTGTGCTGGCTGGGATGTGAAAAGCAAGTTCTCTCACTGCCTCTCTTTCTTTCTTTCTGTCTTTAGAATATCGTTAGACATGCTTGCCTTGTTGTTATGGTGTTATGGCAGAACTCTGGTACTGAACGTTTCCAGTGCTTAGGAATTGCAGGGGGGTAGAGATAGACATTTAAGCTCCCAGGCACCCAGTGTGACGTAATAAGCTCCTACTAAGGAACATGGTGTTGGCACCCCAGTGACCAGGTGGTAGCCTGAGAGTGACGGAAACGGCTCGGGGACAAGTGCGGAGTGGTATAAAAAAACAGATTCCCTTTCCCAGACAGACAGACAGACGGACGACATTCTGGCAGCTTGCCAAGGTGACCAGAGCGTTCATCAGCCACCCACAAAAAAATCCCTACACCTCTCAGCATCCAACTCTGGCTCCCGTCTTTAGCTGGCACCCAAACTGCCAGGGCATCACATGACATCTCAGGCTCTTGACATCCACCCTGGGGAAAATGAAGAAGAGAAAAGGAAGGCTAGAGAGAAAGTGAGCTAGCACTAGCTCAGACGGTAATGACGCCCGCTCTTACCCCTCTAATGGCACTATTTGAAATCACTTCAATTGCGTGCTTTATTCTCCTCGACCACAGGCCGGGATTGAATTTCTTGGCTGTATCACAATGTGCTGTGCTGGACAAGATTGAAATGCGAGCGAGCGAGCGAGTGAGCAAGTGAGCGAGTGAGGGCGAGTGTATATACATTTACCCCCCATGCCTGCGGCTTTAATGGCACCATATGTTAGTGAGAAGAAGTGACAGGCAGAAGTGGGGCCTGAACCAGAGCCAATTTTCCTTCAGACTTCATCCTGCCTTGCCGCTCTACTGGACTGAGGCAGAGAATATGCTGTACTGTATACACCAACCACAAAGTAGAAGGCGCTAACCACAATTACCACACAGTTGTTGTTTTTTTTTAATGCGTGACTATGAAGAAAGATCCAGATCAGGTTTAGACACCTTGGGTATGTGTCTTTATTATTTCTGCGTACCTTTTGTGAGAAAATCTCTTTCCCACCGTTACGAGAACTCACGCTAACAAAAACAGACCATGACATGGAGAACAATAGAGGAACATGCCTAAAGTCATGTCAAGTGCTTGAGTAGACACGATCTGTACACAAGCAGCAACAAAAAAATAGATCAGGTATTCCGAAGCATCGGAACAAAAAGCATTATATAAACAAAGTTTAGAAAGAGAGCTAAGAGAAAGATGAGGAAAAAAAGAAAATTGAAGAAGAAGAAAAAGAAGAAGGACTAAAATTGAAAGACATTCTCGAGTAAATCCCACGTGTCTGTAGCCAGCTGACTCTTTTGTGAGAGCAGATGTTTGGGCCGGGTGCCGAGGCTGGGTGCAGGCAAGCCCACAGGAACTGTGTTGGCACTTGCCTCAGCCGTTCATTGTCTCAACCTGTGCTTATTGTGTGTGTGTGTGTGTGTGTGTGTGTCCCTCCCTCCACCACCTCCACCCACCACTCTGTGCTTTTCCTTCAACAGGTGATAACTACCCGGTGCAGTTCATTCCTTCCACAATGGCAGCTGCTGCCGCGTCAGGACTCAATCCTCTTCAGCTCCAGGTATGTACAGTCACAAAAGAATGTGGTGGCACCGAGCCAAGCCCTCGGCACTTAGCGAGTGGAGAACCAGCTGTATGCTAAGTAACGAGCGTGCGCTAAATTACTCGCGCACCGGTCCAGCCCTACCAACTTAACACCTTCCATCTGCAGTTCACTGCCTTTTTTTTCTCCAGACTCAGAGTTTTCCTCCAGGAAATGGAAAAAAAAAGTTAGGATGATAAAAAAAGTCTCACGCATAGTGAGTTATTTGTGGTTATTGGAAAATAATCAATGACATCACTGATACCAGATGGAGGTTTATTATTTTCCTGTTTTTTCATACCTTATGATGTCCTTTATTTCACTCGTCCTTTTTTCAGTGTCTATGTAAATGAGTTACTGCTGAGCCACACCCCTTTAGAGAAGAACAGAGCTTACTCAAGGGGAGGAGCTCTCCCTTGACTCCCCTATTGTAGGGTCACAATAGGGGGAAATTGTTCAGTAAAAAAAAAAAGAAAAAAAAAAGATCTAAACATGACTAAAAAGTGATTTTATTTAATTTAATTAAATTTTTTTGCATGCTTGGGGCCCTTTATTGCTATACAAGCCTCTGATTGTTACAAAGCACTCTGCCATAATTAAATCAGATTACTGAACAGTCAGATTATGCAGAGGCTGTTCAAGTTCGATCCACTGTTCCCCCCCACGTTTCCCTGTAAAGGTTCTGTTGTTGTTGTGAACGCTAGTTAGATACTACAGATACGTCTTAGTAAAATGTTACTTTTTGTTTATTTGTTTTATTAATCTGGCCATATATGTATAATTGATGTTCATGCATGAAAGAGACTGATAAATATACTTGAAACGTTGTTCGAAGTGAAAGTGGAATTTAAAAGCTTGCTAGTTTCAAGGAAACTGTCTCGGGATATCTGTTCTTCAAAACCAAGATGATTAAAACCTAGGAAGTACTTCAGAGTGCTAAAGACTAAGTTCCTTCCTTCCCTTAAAACAAAAGTAAACAAGTGTATGTGTGTGTGTGTGTGTGTGTGTGAGAGAGAGAGTGAGAGAGCGCAATCGAGCTAACAAGCTTATCGAGGATAACATGCTCTCTCTTTCTCATTCTTTTTTTTTTTTTTGCTAGACAGTTGTTGTTTTGTCAACAAGCACGGTAAAGCTGTTGATAGCAATTAGACATTAAGCTTTCTGATAGCAGGGATTGTTGCAAAACAAAGCTGAGGATGGCAGAGGGAGGAGGGAAAGACAGAGCGAGTGGAGAGCATACCTTTTCTTCTGGCTGCTGCAGGAGGAGTAGTATTCGTCCTTCGCAGCTTATCGCTCTCAGCATTAATGAGGCTTGGCAAGTCGGAACAATGCGAGCAGCTGGGCCTCCGCTATCACGCTTCTGTGTGAAGAACAATCAAGTGCACGAAAGGTGTGGGATGAGTCTATTCATGTTGAAGTGTGTGTGTGTGTGTGTGTGTGTGTGTGTGTCTGTACATGGCAGTTCCAGACTTTTGAAAGAGCATGAAAGAGAAAGATTGCAAGTGTGTGTGTGTGTGTGTGTGTGTGTATGTGTGTGTGTGTGTGAATGCACATTTCGCTCTTGCCATGTCAAGGCCTGAGGACGGAGGCCACGTTCTCTCTGTTTATACGGATGTGACGGCTTCGCTCAAGGGCTGTGATCGTCGTATGTCTACTGTACACGCGCCGTGCTCTCCACTCGTCCCTTCATTCAGTTAATGGGTTTAACGCTGAGAATGAGCTGAACCTGAGCTGCACAAGTTGAAGATCTGACTGAGAGAGAGAGAGAGAGAGAGAGAGAGAGTCCTAATTATTACCATACACTGCAAAAAAGAAAATGAAAAAATCTGAACAAGTTAATGTATCTTAAATTCAGTCACATTTTTGTGCTATTTCTCAAAATCTTTTAAATTACCAAAATAAACCAAGCATACTCTAAGATAACTAGAACTATTTCTAAACATAGTTTACCATCTTAGGCTTACATTTTTCGTTTTTTTTTATCTGATCATTTTGTAAATTTCTACAAAAAGACAACGTTATTCAACCATCTTGTACAGTAACTGTATATTCTTATTTTGATGCAACATACAGTATTATCTTATTAATGCTCCTTAATTTACAGTTTGTAGATGTAAATGTAGATTCTCACCTGACTGCACGTAAAAAAAAGGCAGTTTAATTGTTTAATTGCTGACATGAGTTGTTCTGATGGATTGTTTAAATATTTGATTGTTATATTATTTCAGTCTTAGTCTTTAAGTGAGGTTTGCCCCGAAAGAAAAGGATAGAGTGATGAAGTGGTGGGATAAAGCAGAGTCCCTGGTACCACTAGATGCGTTTCCATGCACACTAATATTCCACTGATATCACAGTGGGAACAAACCTGCATCATGTGAACACATCAGTCAGAACAGTCTGACCTGGTCAATAAATTTTTGCTAATCCATCCAATAGGCAAAGATTATCCGTGTAAACACATGTGGGGTAACATTGTCCCATGTGGGGTAACATTAGGTCATGTGATGTGCTTCCGTTCCCGATCAGTAAACTCAGTGAGAGCAAACGCGTCTCTCCCTGCTGGTTTTACTTTAGAGCTCTGATTGGCTCACATTTCACATGGAGTAAAGTATCTGACCAATCACAGATGAGGCTGAACTCTTGTGACCAATCGTGAAGCAGGAGGCGGGATTTATCTGAAAAGAATAGCAAGCCCGACCTAACCTCAGTGCTGGAGATGAAAACTCCCTTTTCTTCTTCTTCTTCTTCTTCTTCTATTATATTAAACACTTCACAGCAGAACCACTTTCACGTTATTTACAGTAACGTTATATAATAACGAAACGCAGCTAATGTTACCCCAAGCGTTTTAATCCTCTTATTCCTCCGCAGCAGTTTACCAGCGATTATAATCCTGCTGCACTGCTGTTACACTTTACTTCAGCTAGTACACATGCTACAGTAAGTGACCACTCATTTAGTCATACGTCCGGCCTGAAAAGGAGCTGAAAAATATCTTCTAGGAACGCTAGCTCGTAGGGATCGTGGGATTACAGAGATCATATCAGTTACTGAGCTGGTGACAGAGATGATTTAATTCGTACTCTGTGTAGTGACAACACTGTTATCCGTCCTCTCAATGCCTCTCGATACGCCGAGCTGAATTTAGATACAAAAACCGTCAGTGAGAAAACACAGCATTGTGTGCTTTATACAGTACTCGTCACACGTCAAGCGAGGACAATAGAGGCAGACAAAACAGTCTTTTGAAAGAGAGAAGAACGAGAGAGAGACAAACGCTGTTAAAGGATGTCATTTTGTGGGGTGAGGAAAGGAAGTGCGGCTTGTCGGAGAGTCAATAGCAGTGAGGATGCACTTATAGGATTGGGGGAATAATGAGTTTTATATAT
>JAOVVB010000004.1:977990-988697 GCA_028570985.1 Heterobranchus longifilis | reverse complement strand
CATGCATCACTGATCCATTTGAAGCGTGCGACCTCACCTGCAGGAACCCCACTTCCTGTGCCAGGGGATCCGCCCACTCGTCACACCATTGGTTCACTGCGCCTGTCTAATCAGAATACCTCTGCTTCTCTTTCTGGCAAGGTATCATTTTCCATAATTTGCTAGATTTAGATTGAAAAAAACAAAAAAAAAATGCTGATTGGAAAGGAATTAATTCTAGCGATGCTGTGCTGTGTTTCATCAACCAGGAGGAAAAGCCCACAGTCTCGCCGCGTTCACGTCAACAAGCACCAGTCTGACAAGTGATCATTCGGTTTCAGAATATACTGTTGTGTACGACCCGGAACAGATTTTACATTTTCTATTCTTTGTACTGTATAAATCCAGATAGATTAAATTAGAAAATCGACAGTTAACTTGTTGAGGAAGGAAGAGACGCACCTGTCTGAGTGAACTGTACACACAATCATTCACAGACACCACTTGAACATTACAGGAAGTGAAGGATCGCCGGTGTACATAGCTAGTGTAGTTAGCTGGCTTTGCTAATCTAATCCATCTGAGAATAAAGCTAGTAGTAGAGTGTTATGTACTGTAAAGTTAGCGTTAGATGATGTGTACAGTGTGTACCTGCACACCTACAAGAGACACACCACAAGAGGATGATTGTAAAATAAGGGGTTCACATCAATCACAGTTGCGCTGTGTCATAACAGTGGACGGTAAGATCTCGTTCTGTCTTTTCTTAGCGAGACCTAACAAACGCTGTGGGTTTGGGAATGAAAGCAGCCGGGAGGCCTCTGTGTAATTGGCTTGTCAATACACTTCCCTCCACTGGTCAAGCACACACACACACACACACACACACACACACACACACACTGTCACTGTGCGCCCGTACACGGCGAGTAATTTCCCCCCAACGCTTCTCTGACAGATTGTTCCTCTGCAAGTCACCGGAGAGCAGCAGCCCGAGCCGTTCCTCCAGGCCCGATGCCTCTCTTCATTAAGGCCCACTCAGGGCTCGGGATGAGCCGGGTTCGAGCCAGGAAACAATGCCTCCATCCCGAGGTGTCCGTTACCTTATTAATACTGACACCTCTCACCCCAGGGTGGATATTGTGCTCGGCTTGTAGAGCGGCCTAAAAAAAATTATCCTAATTCTACAAAAGAATTCCATTTGATTTTTTGTCTCTTCTGGATTGGCATTTAATTTGCCCGAGCGCAGCATCACCTTTTCTTCAATTGCTTGAGTTGAAAAAACAATTTCCTTAAAGCCATTCTCTGCCTGATATCTGCCTCATTTCGCCCGAGCGGTTAGGCTCCAAACAAATCTAGAGTGAACTTTTATTTAGTTATTTATTTATTTATTTTTGTAAGAGGCCTGTTTTTTATCATTGGAAGCAGACTTCTGGGTTTAAGCAGTTTTAAAGTAAGCATCATCGGATAAAGCGGAACATCTGCGTCCTCCCTGTAGGGTATTACAGAGGGCACAAACAAGTCAAATGACAGCTTTCTGTCTTCTTCTTCTCTAAATTATACAGTCATATAACATATAAAAATGTATTTATAATCATTTACAGTCAATATAACTGACTTTGAGTGTAAGTAATAACTCTGGAGTTTCGCTGTTCGCTCCTAAAACCGACTGAGTAAGAGCTCATTTCATGATTTTTTAATCAGTACGTTTACAGGCCTTTTTTTTTTTTCATTTTGACAAAAACTGTACTAAATCGAACTTTGATTCGAAAGTCGATGGGAGTCGAGCCATAATGTGGTTGGAGTTAAGCTATTTCTGCACATACACTGTATATCTAAATCTGACACAGAAATCGGCCCAGACGCTCTGCACATGCTCCACAATTCCCACCCCTGGGTTTTGACCCTGAAGTTGAACAAAAAGAGTAACAGCAGAAGAAGCTGCTAACAATATGGTGGTGTCGTCTGCAGTATTACGTCACGCTAGCAAGTAATGTGTAACTAACCTGCTGGTAATATGCAGTGATGTAATATGTAATTTGGGAAAACAATACTGAAAGGAGGCATATCGCCCCCTATTGTAGCGGAGTCAGACATACTTCAGTCAATAAATCGATTCTCCTGCGCCTCGAAAAAATCTTAACATCTTAGCATATTAACAAGCGAAATATTCTTGCATCTAACCAAATTGTCTATAATTCCTTAAAATAAGTTTACAACAAACCAAATAGAAGATATTAAGCTTATTTCTAGTCAAATGTTTTGGTGGTGTAAAATTGTAAGCAAACATTTATTGGTCTAACAGCAGTTAAATTTGCTTCTTTCAAGAAATTAATTTTAATGCAAACAAACAGAACAAGAAATTTTAATTTACAGATTTAAGTGACAAGTGAGATGGCGTTGATGATGGAATTAACACGTTCATTTTATTTTGGCAAAGATACGTAGAGATAAGGGAAAGGCTAAATTCCACCGCACCATCCTCAGCAGGAAGCCGAACAGCATTGTGGGTAATGTAGACAAACCACTGACCAAGATGTACAGTAGGGGAAAGAGTTTAATAGCCAAGTAGATGTTCGATATTGTTCAGGGTGTTTTTTTACTTTAATGTGTTGCACAGGAAGTGGTTGAAAACAGGAAACCGGGTGTTATCTTTTGTTTGGATGCTGATGTCTCCATGTTCCGGATGCGAGAAGAGAGCTGAGGCCAGCTGCCACGGCCAGCGAGTGAAGCACTGTTGACTTTGAGTTCTAGAAATGAGAGTGAACAGCTGTTGAGGTTATTGAAGAGGAGAAGAGATGTGTGTGTACGTGTGTGTGTGCGTGTGTGTGTGTGTGTGTGTGTGTGTATGTTTTGCTCTAGAGAGATAGCCAGAAGCAGAGAGGTGCTGGGAGGCCAGCGCTGAGGCTGTAATGGGATGGAAAGATGGGCATCTGGATAGATGGGGTTGTTGAAAAGAGGGCCAGATGGACAGACATGCAGGTAAACAGAGAGAAAAAGGAGAGGCAGGGAAGAGATAGAAGTGAGAGAAGTGTGGGGAGAAATAAAAAAAAAAACATAAAAAAGGAAATAACGTATGGGCATGTGAGCGTTATCGGACATCTTGGCCATTGTCACCCAGCAGGGTAGAGATTAGGAGCGTAGAGGGGAAGGGAGCGAGGGGGGAAAGGGTGGAAGAGGAGGGCTGAGCAGGAGGGGAGATGTGGGAGCAGGTTGGTTGCCAGCAGATAAAACAGATGTTGGGCCATACTGGAAAGCGCTGGCGCAGTGCACCAGAGCACGGCCGCCTCTCCTCATGACATCTGGGCCAGCCTGGGTCTCCCTCCCCCTCGTCCCTTGGGCACCGAGCCTCGACAAGCCTTGTGGCAAATGAGCACGGAGTTCCTGCCCATCTACCCTGGCACTGCCATGAAGCACGAACTTGGGTCTTAACCTTCACTTAGGTGTTGATTTGTAGTGCACCTGAAACTCTCAGGTATACTGTATAGCACTACACTCATTTATTGGAATACATTATTGTTTCTATAGTAAGAGCACATATTCAGGAATTTATGTAACTCCATATATCTTTTTTTGGAAGGAGTTTCCAGTGTTAGTGTTTCTTTCTTACTTTCTTTCGTTTATTCTTTCTTAACTGGCTATTTGGCATTCCTATAGTGTATGTATGTGCCCTGTCATGGATAGGCACCTTTTCCAGGGTGTACCCTGTCTCGTGCCCTAAGGCTCCTGGGATAGGCTCCAGGCCTCCTGCAACCATGTACTGAACAGAGCTTAAAGGATAAAAAAAAATAAATGAATGAAAGAATTAATTTCTGAGGTAGAAAAGAAATGCATAACTTGGCAATGAACTTCATGCTACTGTACCTCATTGATTATTTTCCCACAACAAAACGCCCTGGTGTGTTTTATTCCTTATGCAGAAAAAGGCGAGGAAAGTAGACTAACCCCAGTGCTAATTTCCCAAACATGAGTTGCATAGTTTATAAAATTCTAAAGTACATAAAATCTCTTTTTTTTATTATTATTATCCTAAAAATCTTTTTTGTTCTGGTTAAATCCGCTAAATCTCTGAGCATCTGTTTAGAACAAAATCTGCGTCTGCTGTTTCTGGTGCATTCGCTTCCTAAAGCCTGTGTAAGCTTTGCGGGTTGCATGATGTAAACCGAACGCGTGTGGCGTGTTATACAGTTTTGCTTGCCTCTGTGTTGTGAAAGGTGCACATTAAAGCAAAGCCCTTTTGAGGTTTAAACGTGAAAGTGTGTCGACGTGTCGAGCGGTATCGCTGGTGCTAGGTGAAGGTGGGTGTAATCTATGGATAATGTTGTGGCAAGCAATGCGAGCGCAGCTGCTGGTTTAACCCCTGTGCTCTCTAGAGGGGTTGCTTTTAATTACCAGAGGCTAACAGGCTGACCTTGGGGCAGCTCTTGGCCATTTGCATTCCATCGGTTTGAGAGAAGAGGTGTGTATGTGTGTGTGTGTGTGTGTGTGTGAGTGTGTGTGTGTGTGTGTGTGTGTTGCTGGAGGTGTAACGACTTCAGCAGGTGAGGTGAGAGAATTGCAAAGCTCCATTTCCCAAGTCCTGCTCTCTGTCTAAATAAGCTGTAGAGCACAGAATCATTTAATGCTCAAGTGGACAAAGGTATTACCCGAGTCGCTGGTGTGGATCGAGATATTTCTCTACAGGCCTTCCTGAAAGTCAGCATCCTGTTTCCCTCAAGCTCTCAGAATCAGCACACGGTGTAATAGGTCTCTGCTCTACTGCGGGACTGGATGCATGACTCAGCATCACTGCATGAACACTTGACGCAAGTCTTCAGTCTATGACATGATGCACCGGATAGATATAGCAGGATCTGCTAGAGAAGAGACAGGTCTGTACCTCTAAAATGTTTCAGCTCCTGATAATGAAGGAGCTGAAACGATGGGCTTTGAAGAGCAGAACCTTTTCCTCATATGCACAGGTCCTGGGTAATGTGATTAAGGATGTTAATGGGATGTGACGCTTTTCCTGTCAAGTCGTCTATTTAAGTGTCATCTTCCTGTCTTCTTTATAGACACCTTGATGTCACAAGCCAGAGATTAGGTGGACATTTGCTTGCAGAGTTCAATTTGCTTGGTTAAGTTGAGAAACTGGATTCAAGTTTGGATCAGGAAGACGATCTCATGTTTACCTGAACTTTGTGACTTGAAGATGCTGTATTCTGTTCATTTTTAAAAATAAGTAAGTCTTAATGGTCTCTAAAATATGTCTGTTAGTATTCCATTTTAAATACGCAGACATGTCTCTGTATGTAGCTTTAAATGCAAATGAGCTCCTGGTCCTCTCCATGCCTCTTTGTGGAAGTGCATTTTTCTAGCCAATCAGAATGCAAGATACAGGACGTCCCTTAAAATCGTGACCAGGAATCAAACAGGGGAGGGACTATGCGAACTGCCTCCCCTCCCTGTTTTATTGCATAGAATGACATCATACGTCCGGCAAGTTCAAGTACTGCACAAATGCAATGATTTTTGGAGACCCGTGTCAACGTCCAAAAATGCTCAAAAAGTTAATTTTGCACAACTGTTGCGGTTAAAAGCTCAATTCATTGTACCAAACTATAGAATGAAATATATTTTGGTTTGGGTGGAAAAGATATGTGCAGAAAAATGACCTAATTTATCTAAATCCAAAGTCCTGAGGGCAGGGAGGAGTTTGCCCCCACCAAATTCAATTGATCAGGAGCACTGTTGATACCAAATTGAATTGCAACAAATTATTCCTCAAGGGTTCTTTGGTTGTCAAAGATTCTATCTTGCTTTCTAAAGAGTTTATTCTGTAAGTGAAACACTCTCTCTTTTACAGTTCCTCTTCCAAGGAGAAACTTTTCATCATGATTTCTGAATCACATTACAATAGCGTAAGCATTCTAACCTTACTCCAGATCACGTTTCCTTGTAGCTAAATTAAAATATTACATATTGCCATTCTTTGCTTTGATAGGAATGGAATAATGAAGCAAACAGGATTGGTAGAGTGTAGCGATATTTAAGATGGCGGTAGAATTGATCTTTCTCAGTGCGGGTGTGCTGTGCACCAGTGGCATCAAGCCAATCTTGGCTGCCTGCTGCCCATTTCTCTTCTGACCATTGACTTTCAGCATGACCCTCATTACCATTGGGCCCTTCTGCCCCTGCCCCAGACCTACTACTGCCCTTCATCCAAAACTAGATGTGTCCTGGCATGCTAACCAATTTCTCACCTTCACTCTCTCACTCTCTTTAATGTGGCAGATCTCATCTGAAAGCAAAAATTTCCAATTACTGAGCAACAATAAAGTTCTTGCCCTGAGATCAGTGTTCATCCATGATAAAAATTAAATTACATAAAAACCGGTAAAGTCGTGTGTTTGGGCACTTCAGTCAGAATTCAGTCAAATGTTGATTGTGTTTTTGCGACTCTAACGCACAATGGCTATTCTATTTATATGGCTCGGAAAGGCTATACTATGACAGTGTGAACCTAATCAGCCTGCCATTTCCTGTGCCCATGTGCTGTCACTTGCCCTAGCTTTACAGCAGAAGAATGACCCCTTTTGTGTACCCCTCGTGTGCAAGTGTTTAAATTCGAGCGGCCGCGAGCGTTTTTGTGTTTATATCTTCTGATACACAGTGGACACAAAGAGCTTTGTCCAGGCCTGGGTTTTTCTGTCTGACTAGCCGAGGTGGGGCACAAGCCACTAATGCTCATGCCACTTTTTTTTTTTCCAATTTAGACAAATGGAGTCCTTATGCAGCTTGCTGACAAGAGGAAATGAGTGCAGAGAGAGCAGACGTGCAGGCTTATATGCGCTCTTTTTTCCATGTTAAGTGGCTGAATGACACTAAAAACAACAGACCCTTTAGATGCTGGAAAAAAATCGTAGTTGTTTCTCTTAAATGCAAGCCAGACGAAAATTTTATGTGTCAGGTCGTAGAGACCATGAGCTATTTAGTCTGACCCCTGCTACTTACTTGTGGAGACAAAAGCCAATTTAAACACTTACCTGCTTGCTAATCAATACTAGCCTCTGGGCTTAAAGGCGTGCATCCTGGATTTTCTTTCAGCAGAGCACGGAACAAAGGCAAATTATTCACAACCTCTTGTTAATACAACAACACACACATAAACCCTTTTGTTCATATCTTTGTTTTGCTAAGCCTTTAATTCAGGAACATGACTACAACGGGGCTAGTTTTCATCCCTCATCCTTCCGTTAATATTGGAGGAGCAAAATGCAAACCGTACTCAACGTGATACAGCAGACAATCCGAAATATAAACTGCTCAAATGCACATTCCCAAAACTGTACCCTGACTAAAACATTCTGAGGTTTAACAGCCCATAGCTCGTGTGTTTAATTTGTCCAAAAACTGAAACGTTACTCATGCCAGGCTGGGAGTTTGAGCCAAGGAAAATAATAAGAGTGGTAAGAATTTGCTTTGTCTGGATTCCTGTCTTAATGAAAGCCTTTGATATTATGTGTCATGGAAACTTAACTGCGGTGAGTTTGGGAAAATGGGACATGGGTGATGGCTTAGGTGTCTAAATTGTGATGTAGAATTGGTACCTAAGAGAGCAGAAAAAAAAGTTTTATGAAGGGAAGTAAATCACCAGAGACATCAGATTGTAGTTTCCTTCAGGCTGCAAACCTGATAAATAGAAAAACAGACCAAAACAGGATCTCCAAGTGTGGTTTTGCAGGGTGTCTATCTATCTTAGAGCATTAGCAGAGATTCTGGGCCAGGATGGAAAAAAAAGACAGAAGACATAAAAGAAAAGAACGACAGAGGAAAGGAGAGAAAGCTAGAGTGCGGGGGGAGAACAGGGTTTTGAATGGTGGTTGGCTTGGGACGTTAACGCCTTGTGGCTTTTTTTCCCCTTCTCTTCTCGCAGCAACTGTACGCCGCCCAGCTGGCCAGCATGCAGCTCTCTCCAGGAGCCAAGATGGCGCCACTGCCCCAGCCACCTAATTCTGCAGGGCCACTCTCACCTGGCCCCAAAAGTGAGAAGAGGTCCTCTAGCCCACTGGGCCAAGTCAAGGTACAACCCTTTTGTTTCTATATCTCTAAAAGCTATGGTATGGTAGGTAGTGTATGGATGGACAGTGCTCTCAGTGCAAGCAATTCCACCACAATGAAGAGCTAATTACAAAGCTCTAGTCATATAAAAGTCTGGGTTTATATATCGTAAATAAAAATATAATAATAGAATAAGAATAGAATAACAAAATCTAATAAAAACGATATAGAATTAGGATATTTATAAAATCGTGAATTGCAATACAGCCTCAAATCAGCACCAAGTTATCATGATAGTATCGTATTGGCTGATCCCTGGTCATTCCCATCCTTATGAACTTGCATTGTGGACCTGGAACATTAAGTAGCATGTGAACTCAAAACATGCGGCAATGATATTGGATAGTTTGTGTAAATGATACAGACTGCGCCATGGTTTACCTGAAGCTAGCGCCAGATCAGTATTTTCACTGAGACCAGAGATTGGTTCCCACTTTTCCCATAAACATTTTGACATCTTCGGTAAAGTGTCAAGGACCTTGTATATAAGTGACCTCCCATTTATGTTATGATCTGTGAGCTCGCAATCCACTAGTCTATCAGGAAAACAGAAATATTTAAAGCTCAAATGGATATCTCTTGTCTGGCTCTGAAAGTGTGAACAGGGACACATTTACCGTAAGAAAGACCCGGAGTGGTGCTTGACCCAAGCCTGTTTTTTAATCTGCATTCTTAAATCAGCCATGGATACTAGCGTACAGAACAGCGCTTTAAGATTGGAAGTCTCTTTGTGTAGGATGTAAAAAAAAATTCTGAGTCATGACCAGTGTTTCATATTTAGTATTGAAAGAAGGTATGTACATAAAAAAACTCATAAAAAGTAGTCTTACGGTAGCGTTAGCTTAGCGCATAGTACTATGTCGCCATCAATCTGGCTGACTTTTACAAGGCTCTCGATCCCTCATGCAGAACTGTGTGGACGAAGTTGCTATGGCTCTGTGCGCACACGGAGAATCATTTTTAGGTACATGTGGTTTCTCTTCACAAAAGCTGGCAGCATTGAAAAAAAAGATCCCGAAATCCTGTAGTGTAGTCCAAGCCAAAAGAGATCAAAAAAGATTCATCAAGAAAAAAAATTGATAAGCACTGATTTCTATTAATAAGGCCGTGAATTGGTGACCGCTTGCTCTTTAGATGGGAAAAAAAATGACAAAACCCGATTCATCTTCGAACTGTTCCATCACCAGGCTTTCTCTCCCCTTTTACAGTCCGCTGCTGTAACTCAAAACACATGCACATTTGGAAACGTTTAGTTAAATATCACAATAGAGCCGGGAATAAATCAGTGATACGAGGAGTACTGCGGGCGGGATCTTCTTCAGCACGGTCCATTAATGACGGGATTCGGGGACACGCTCTGTTCGGAGCTAGCGTGAATACAGCCTTCAATCTTTTTAGGAACATGACGTAAAACATTTGTCTTCATTCAGCCCCATTTGTTTAGCTGACACTTGTTACATGAACCATGTAATCTTTGTAATTACGACTTTGATCGACTATACAGCCAGCGTTTAGCTCTGCTAGGGCCATATGCAGAGATGCTGTGCTTAATTAGCTGGCAATCTGTTTTGTTTGACTATTTAATGTGTAATTGAATGACAAACTGTAATTGGCAGTCAGATTTCCAAGAAGCTCCAGGCAGTGTTCATTACGTGGTCCATCTGTTTGGACAGTGGCAGTCTTTGCCAAAAAAAAAAAAAAAAAGGCCCCAAATTTTTAAACACTAGAAGTTCTCTTTAACATGGCATGGAAACACAGGTAAGCAGACAAAAAAAGGTGCACCTTAGAGAATCACACCACGGCTTAATTAGCTTGAACAAAACCCAGCCTCAAGACACACAGGAGCTTCGCCATGGCACGAAGCCTAGCGATGAATGCTCAGCTTGGCTCTTAGGCGGAGTCAGGCTAATTAATTGTCCTGATATCTCTTTGTTTGTCCTAAACATTATTTGTTTCATGTTTGCAGGAGGAGGGAACGCAGCCCTTAAACCTCTCGGCCCGGCCTAAGACAGCTGAGCCGGTGAAATCCCCCATGTCCCCGACACACAGCCTGTTCCCGGGCAGCAAGAACAGTCCGAACAGCCAGCCCAAGAGTGGCGGCATCCCCAGTCCGCTCGGTTTGGGTCGAGGTTCGTCTCTTGGTAAGGTTTTCTTAATGAGCGCGTTCATATGCCACCACTACTGAAACTACTGACCAATTACAACTGAGAATTTTGAGATAAATGATGATCTTGCCATAAAATATAATATTCAGGATACAATATTTGACAAAACTTTAAAAAAAATATATAGCACTGTTTAAAAGTCTTTCTTCCAAAGCTCCAGACTTGATTGTATTTTTAATCTAGGCTTGAGGAATAGTTCTTAAGGCTTCCTAAAGGACGTTGTTTTTTGTCTCTCATTTTTAGTCTAGTCCTTGTACGTGAGCAGTTTCAGAGGAATGTGTTTTTGTGTTAGTTACGCCACACAGTGACCTATGAATCATTTAAGCATAAAAACAAACAAACATCTAACTCAAGTTCTGAGCCAGTGAGAAACAGGTGCAGATGAGGACAGATGATCAGGCCAGTGATTAGTATACTGCTGATGCTGAATGCTGAGTGGTTGGAACAGACGAGAGGGGAAATG
>JAOVVB010000004.1:961684-977890 GCA_028570985.1 Heterobranchus longifilis | reverse complement strand
TGAATGCTGAGTGGTTGGAACAGACGAGAGGGGAAATGAGGTCGCTGCTGAATTTTTACATAAACAACCTGTGCTTCCATTGTATCTTTAGGCACTTTGCAATCTGTCGCAGTAATTTGTTTGTTCTTCCATTTGATTTAATATGAAGAAATTGTGGTGGGGGGGTTTAGGCGGCACAGTGGCTTAGTGGTTAGCACCGTCACCATGCACCTCCAGGGTCCAGGTTAGATTTCCATCTCTGTGTGCATGGAGTTTTCTCCGGGTACTCCGGTTTCCTCCCACAGTCCAAAGACATGCAGATTAGGCTAATTGGCATTTCAAAAATTGCCCATAGTGTGTGAATGAGTGTGTGAGAGTGTATGTGTGTGTGCCCTGCGATGGATTGGCACCCAGTCCAGGGTGTACCCCGCCTTGTGCCCTTAGTCTCCTGGGATAGGCTCCGGGCCACCCCGTGACCCTGTATACAGGATTAAACGGTATAGAGGATGAGTGAGAGGGTGGGTGAAATGACTGGGGGTCAAGACTTTTGCACAGTAATGCATATTTCAATAAATTGCATTGATGTGGTAATAGTGTTATTTGTGTTATAAACCTGTTTTTCTTCTTTCCTGCCGTTTTTTAACATTTTTCAACACTCCCCTATTTATAACCCCAGTCCACTGCACTGCCGTGATCCTTCCTGTCATATCACACCCAACTGCAGCTCATTCATCCCCGTGCACACTGCTCTATTTACACAACCACATCCCCTTAATCTTCCTCAAACCTTGGCATTACAGCCACCCTGGCGTGTTGGATCCAGGCGCTGACAATTACTCGTTTCAAAGCTCTCGGTTCACCTCTTATATTAAGCGCTTGTTTTTTGCGGAAGTTACAACTGACTTTTTTGCTAAAAACACTCTTTCATTAAAAGCGAGACCGCGCTGGTCGACTCGATTCATTTCCCTTCTTTCCATGGACCGGGTCTTTAAACACAGACTTGCCGTTTGTTTTTTGTTCTATTTCCGAGTTTTAACTGCCTCACCCAGCCTCACCTCTCTTTGATCCACTAATTACAGAAAGGCATCACACACCAAGATTGCTGCCTAACCACCCCCTCCTCCACACACAAACACACACACACACACACACACACACACACGAAGAGCTGATAACCAGACCTCCCAGAGTGTCATTTTTGTTCCTTCAATCTGATGGCTTTGCTGTTGTCTGTCTTCACGTCTTGCAGATATCTTGTCTAACCTGAACTCCACGGCACTATTTGGAGACCAGGATGCTGTGATGAAGGCCATCCAGGAGGCGAGGAAGATGAGGGAGCAGATCCAACGTGAGCAGCTGCAGCACCACCAACAGGGCATGGAGGCTAAACTCTCGGCTCTCACAGGCCTCGGTCTGCCCAACTGCAGGGCTGACAAGGTGAGTATCTGTCACTCAGGAGGCGTCCTGTTCCCAATTTCAGATTTATTAAACGCTCACTTGTCCTTTACTCAAGTGTCACTTGGAGTGTCTTTCTTGAGGGTGTACCTCAAGTGTGAGAAAGAAACCTTAAGAGGAACCCGTCCGAAAAAAAGTGACACCAAAGTGGCAGTGCCTTTATGATTACAGGAACAGCAGGTATAAAGCGAGGCCATTTCTGTCTTGTTAAAATGATCTACTTTTAAAGATTTCTTTAAAAAAGATGTCTGATATAAGTCCAGGAGACTTCATGTGATTGACATTGGCATGGTCAGCGGGGCGTGTTATTGACACTGGCATGGCCGTATGTTTATTTGGTTCGTTCGAGGGACGTTTCGGATCCTCCAGCACTGCCCCCTGAGCAGGTCCGAACCATGAAGTCCCGGCCCAATTAAAGGCGACAGACCCCTGGTGTGGAACAGTCCCGCTTTGTACGATGACTCCAAGGGATTCCGTTTAAAAATATCTTCAATCAATGAGTCAATCGAGAGTTTGAAAAATCCCTGCCCGCTCCCGTTTGATCGAGGCCACGTTGCCAGTTGGCCGCCGTAAGCAGACGGTATCTGGGAGTGGAGCGCTATTAATATTTAAAATGTTTTAGTGCCTAATTACTTTCAACTAACATGCTTAACTAGGTCAATGTATATGTAAGAAAATCGGAGGAGCTAGAACTTTGAAGGACCAGGTGGTGTTGCATTAGGCAGAGGCTAAAGCGTGTCCTCAAAACCGGGCATGACTGTGAGATATCTAACCGAAAGCCTCCAATCTGAATCCCAGATAATACCAAATAAAGCTAAAATCTCTTATAGAGCTTTTAGAGAATTCCCAGGATTAAGAATACTATTTACTTCATTGTTGCTGTTTTTTCTTGTGCAATTTTCTTCTTTCTCAAACACACTGCTCGGGGTGTATACGGACAGCATTATAAGGGGAGGTTTTGTGGAACTAGCACTTAAGCTTGTTATTCTTCTCTGGCTTTTGTTAGCACTGGATACGGTATGTGAGCGCGTAGTCGCTACCTGCGTCTTTATCTCTCTCTCTTTCTTTATTTTTTTAACCATCCTCAGTCGTGAGTTATTCCCCCTGCTTGCTGATGTCTGGGGTTAGCTCATGGTCAGCCAAGCTGAGGAATATGCTGCGACACGACACGAACACTGTGCTTTTTAAACAATAGCTGAAAAGCTACGCTTGTCAACAGGCGGTACACACCTGTCTGTATTGTTCCGTGCAGGTAGAGCTTGGCGCGTCTTTTTTTTTTCTTCCCGTTGCTCTTTTGTCTGGGTTTGACTTTGTTTTCCACGCCACATTCTGCATCCATTCATCTGCGTGTTTGTGCACTGAGCTCAGGAAAGCTCTGTGTTTTTCTAAGCAGCTAAGAGGAGGCGGCTAGCTCGTCACTCCTCACGTCTGTTCCCTGCCCCGCAGTCATCTTTAAGGCCTCCTGTGCTCTAGAAAAAGACATTAAGGTAGCAGTGAGATTTGATGTGCTTTCACAGGGGAACTTTGATGTGAGGGCACGGTAATTCTAGGAAGCCCTTTGGCATCTTTCAGCGTGCACAAAGGAAGTGACAATAAATGATAATTAGTTTCCACAGGTAACAGATCATCTAAAAAAAAAAAAAAAATGTATTTGAAGTCGTCATTTCTGCAGTTTGTTTTATGGTGCGTTTTGTGCCAATGGGCCAATAAAAGAAAATGGTGTTGGTTTGTTTGTACTTTTCTTCTGAAGCCTGAAGTCTGTCTGCATCTGATAATGTAAATAGCGCTCCACCTTGAAGCTCGGGTTCGAGTTCAGACTCGGGGCTTCGTCACACTTGGGAAATTCATCATACGTATCCTACAAAGACTTTGAGACGATGTCCGCTCACAGCTCATGGACGTCCACACACCGGCAGACGCTCACAATATGTCATCTAAACACATAAGTCTTCCCCTACCTGGACCTATTTCTATATTTTTGCTGATTCTCAGACTGATCCCCTTTCGTGCTTGGACCCCTCCTGTGCCAGTTGTTTTCCGTCCATTTTATAACTACAGATTTAATAGGAATATTTCCAATATTTTTTTTTACCTTTTTTTTTTTTTTTTATCCAAACCCTGATGATTTAGAACTTTATCCCAAACTCGTACGCATCACTCTTTGGCCTTCATGATGTGCTTTCTAACAAACTCGGGGGCCTTTATTTTTCAGATCACACACACTTTAATTGCGCACAGCTGAACTCCATTTAGCTAATCATGTGACATCTCATGGCAACCGGTTTCTCCAGACCTAATTCGTACGTTTCACAGCAACAGGAACGAATAATTTGTAAATAATTTTGCAAACTCTTTTGATTTTTTTTCTTCCTTCCATTTCAGGATTATGAGATTTTTTTTTGTGTAGATTCATGGCACTCTATAAACTGTATTTAAGCCCATGCTTTCTGATAGGAGTGATGCAAGAGTGTAAACTCAGCGTGTTCTTTATAGTTGTAGTCAGAAATGTGTGTAAGCCACGATTACAGCACAGGCTGGCAGCAGCACACTGGGATAATACATAATCATAAACAGTAACACGGGCAAGGGACGATGGAACAGGAATACACTGCTCACGCCAAAAAAATATGGTTTTGGCCTTTAGCTTTGATTACGGCACACGTTTGCCATAGAATTGTTTCAGCAGCTTTATATAACATCACGAGTTTATTTCCATTCAGAGTTACTACATACAGTCAAAAGTATTCACACACCTTGAACTTTTCAATAATTTGACTCTTTTGAAATGCAAACACATTTTTGACAAAAACACGGGATACAACTTCCGCTATAGTTGTTTAGGACGAGTCGCTATTAATCACTGCAGCCGTTACCCAGTGTAAGTATTTGCTTATTTAAATCCAAACGTGACTTGATTTAATTGATGAAAAACAGAAACAGCTGAGCTAGACAAGTAGACAAATTAATAGAAGAGAGGTGAACGCAATGGGATAACTAAACAAAGACAGGACATGGTCATGTGACCAACCAAAAACACATGATGGGGATTCCCAAAAAAAAAAAAACAGGGAATATTTAAACAAGCTGCTGTTATTTGAATGAGACACGACGGAGAAAAGCATTATCAGTGGGCACGTGGGGATCTCTTGACACGCGGCGGTGGGAAGAAAAGGCGCTCAGTTAAAAGCCTTTTCTTTGCTCAGTTTCAGAATATTAATATTTCAGCTCCGTATTGTACCTGACATAAATACTGGATGCCGCTTTAATAGCTGCCTCCTTGTCGACTGTTTGGGAGTTTATCATGGTGAAAGCTCGCCTGGACGATTCTGGAAAGGTAAGGTAAAATGGGATTAAGGAGAGGTTAAAATCATCTACTGGGGCTGTTGGAGGGGGATATTAAATATTGATTTATCCCGGTGTAACGACCGAGCCAGAGAGTGGGGCTAAGTGCTGCTTACAAATGGATCAATTCATCTTTTAATACAAAGTGTGTCCGAGGAGCACAATAAGGACGGGCTTCATCCTTCTTTCCTCTCTCCTTCTCTCTCTCGCTCCTTCTCTGTCTCTCTGTCTCTGTCTTTTATCCTCTGTCATCTTTTTTTCTTCTCCCCACCCTTTCTTTTTCTTTTATTTTCATCTCTTGTCATGTGTCTTTATCTCAGCGTTGTCCCTTTGCACTGGCTTTTATCTAACTCTTGTCCTGAAGGTGCTCGTGTAAAATATTCATGCTTTAGTCAACCTTGCTTGTTTTCCTTTTTTTTCTTTCCTTTTCCCTTTAGAGGGGGAAAAAAAAGCTTTTATAAACACTTATGATTTTTTGTTTTCTCAAATATTTATTAAAATAGAGCATTGTCTGAAGAGAGCGGTTAGGTCTCTTTATTATTTATCATGCTTTCATCAGAAATGATTTAGATTTTTTAAGATTTCCATCTCGAGTAGAACCTCTTCCTGTTTCCCGAGGAGCGAAGTGAAAGTCTTAAGCCCTCCGCAGCCTGGTGTATTTTGGAAACTTCGCCATTTCCATTGCTAATCAAGCCGATTCTGAGAGTCGATGCTATACAGGACGACATATGCTAAAGGAACTAAAATGTATTCCTCTGCTGACGCTTTCCAAACTGTAATCAGAAAGGTGAAAGGCCAGTGTATTAACCTATTGAGCGTCTGCAGCTTCCAGCCTCTTCCTCTCCTCTGCATTATTGATGAGCTGGAACATTCACTGTCCTTCTTTCCCAGAGCAGAGGGCCCTTGAACAGTTAAAAATGGAGCTCCTCAAAATCTTCTCCAGCTAGCTTTTGGATGCCGGAGCCAATGTGCGCTGCCTTTCCCTCTGTGTACATGTGGAGGTCTATTCAGGGCGCCGCTCACAAAGGCCCGAAAGTGTAATCTTCTCTACTCGGCAGCCCTGGAACCAATTTTCTGCTCCTTTTTCTGGAAATTGCCAGTCATGGAGTTTTTTTTTTTTTTTTTTTTTGCTACATAAGTAAATCGCGCTATACATGGATTCGGCCATCCAAAATTTCCAAAAATATGATTATATTCAAACCCAGTGCCAGCAAGTGCCTTTGTCGAGCATTGTTGCATTAAGGCTTTTAGATCAGTCGGTGCAAAACCTCAGTTTGGTGATTTTCGTCTTCAAGTACATCCGACTCTCCAGATTTATTGAGCACTGAAATCCCCAAACGGTCCTGGACCGTAACCGGGACCTCCCTCGCTTGTCTGAATGTTCCACAGATTAAAAGCTGACATCGTTTTTTGTTTTTTTTTTCTTACAAAGCTGTGGGTTTGAGCAGGCACGTGGCCCAGCCTGGGATCGGTTTTTGTCTTTACTGAGATTCGTTTCTTCTGATTTCTACATAAGCAACAGCAGGGCTTCTGTTCAAAAACCTAACAAGCCCCTGTGCTAGCGCTCTGACCACAACAGGCCACGCTA
The DNA here is from genome assembly GCA_028570985.1 of Heterobranchus longifilis. Lineage (NCBI taxonomy): Eukaryota > Metazoa > Chordata > Actinopteri > Siluriformes > Clariidae > Heterobranchus > Heterobranchus longifilis. The sequence continues at coordinate 971,526 of JAOVVB010000004.1, read as the reverse complement.
GGTCGATTATGCGCCTCCATATTGGGACCAAACCTCTTGTAATGGGTGTAAAAAAAATTCCCCTCTGTATCTGTATTCCTGATCACGAGGTCTTGACGGCCTGAAGTCGTTCTATTATTGTACATAGTTTGTGAGATAAGGGAAGAGAAAACGAGGTCGCGCTTAACAGATCCTTGAACAGTTCAGGGTCATTTAGGACTACGGGACTCATAAAAAAAAATGAGTAAAAAAAGCCAAAACAAACACGAAACAGAATGAACAGCCTGGAGAGCGACCTTTCAGCTGGACGGCCGAGAGATAAAACGGATCACTTCCTCGTGTGAAGTTGAAAGGTCACATGTTGTGGCTGAAGTTGTTCTGAAGTACACGAGACAAAGTTGTCAGCCTGATTCATAATTATGTGGAATCTCCTGCTCGACATAGGAAACAAGCTGGAAAGTGAAAGCGCGTGTTGGCGTCACGCCACGGCTGGGGTTTTCTCCCGTTCTCTGACGTGCTGCTACAGTTTTTCTGCACGATTAGAGCGGCGAGCAGCTCCGCTCCGATTCCCTGGCAGGCCACGGGATAAAACTGGATGCTGAAAAAACTTTGCTGGAGGACTGGAGGCCCGCTTTTGTGGAAAAAAAAAAAAAAGACAGAGAGACCGCATGAAAGCTCACCGCACAAGCACATGTGCTTAAGGCTAGATGAAATGCAGAGCGAGTGACTACTGGGAAGCCGTGCAGTTATAAATAACCTTGTGATTGGTTACACGAGGATGGAAAACAGATGAGAGGCTAAAACGGATGGCGAAACGTCGCTATAGGACCACCGCAAGCTTTCAAGAAAGCAGAGAGCTACAACTTGCTGCGTGCGTTCCCTCGGCACTCCTTCACCACGGACCGTACAAAGCTGTCCATTATCCAGGCAATAACATGTGCATTCTCTGCTTTCAGCACCAAGGCAAGGACATGATGTGAACGGATTTGCGCCAAGCTATTACACGCTCTCGTGTGTGTGTGTGTGTGTGTGTGTGTGTGTGTGTGTCTTTTTAATCTGCTAAGTCTCATGATATTAGCCTTATGCACCTGGGGGAAAGAATCAAACTAAATGATTAACTCTGCACCTGTAGAGATGTTTTATTTAGATAAAACTCGAAGTGAAGAGAAAAGAAAGAAAGAACGAAAGCAGGAAAAACACCCAGGGCCATATGCCCTGAGCCGGGCCTATTTATACCGGAGAAAAGCATCACGTTTATAAGTAGAGGCGAGCCACCAGCACAACACGACTCCTCCTGCACATGTTCTGCGGCCGGCCTGATTAAAGCTCTCGCTACACCGATGACACGGTGCTCCTGGCTCATTTCCAGATGTTCCCGAAGTTCCAGCTGCCCATTATTTCATCGTGCCACCGTTTTACTGTAAAAAAAAAAAAAAAAAAAAACTTGGAGTGGGGAGGGAAAGAGCAGAGATTATTGTGGGTGACTTTTCCGCTTTTTTTTCCACTTGGGGCATGAGGCTACAATTTTAGTTGTGGTGTAGAAGCGCTTGCTGCAAGCTGAGGGAAATTGGGGAAACGCCAGAGAGGTCGCGGTTAAGCCAGGAGGGGCGCTAAGTGCACTCCGACTTCGTTCTTGTTTCTCTCTTGTTTCTTACGTTTTTGTTGTCATAATTAAAAAAAAAAAATCCTCCTGCTTGTGTAGTGCACATTATAAATATTCTTTACAGCATAAGGCTTACAGACCTTCAGATAAGGAGTGCCTGGCTGGACAGGACCGTCCCTGGATACTGCACATCCTTTATTGCTCCTCAGTCGTAGAGTGATCAGTAAAAATTTAATGACATCATAAAATAATAAAAACGCCATTAATTTATCACAGCGCTTGATGCAGCCGGTAGTAAAGTTAAGATGAGTTAAGTTTGCTGAGTTTTTTATTTCCCGCCCTTCTCTTCTAAAAAAAAAACAAAAAAAAAAAACAGAAAACATGTTGTACATATAAATGAAGTGCAATTTTTCCTAATGCTGTGACATAAATTACAGCAGTGATAACCAATAAGTATATAAAACCCAGTGTGTAAAATTTAATGGAAATGCAGCTTGCTCATGCGGCGCTCATTTATCCTAATGCTCGTCTGCACTGTTCTGGACCGCTCGCTCAATTGCGTTGGATTTAATGCGTCCTGAACTGACCGCGGACTCGGGGCCGAGTCTCAGTCCGGCTCTCCCTGTTAATTGGAGGACAAAAATAAATAAATAAAAAAATAAAAACAGAGGTGTGGAAATAAAGACGGAATCCCTCCCGGCTCACAATCGCTCCCTGTTGACTTGTACTTTTAATTACATCTCCGTGCGGCGAGGAGAGGGTTTAAAGCGCCGGCGGTTATTAATGAAACTCCGTGATGGATGGGTCTTGTTCTTTTTCTCTTCTTTTTTACGTCTCAAGTCCTACAAGATGCTTAATGATCATGAGTTTATAAAAGGCCTTGATTGATCAGGAGCGACCAGCGAAGCGCGGAAGAGGGACGAGATGACTACTTTATTACAGACATACAGTACCCACGAACGCTGTGTCTTCCTAGTGGACTGTCCAAGTAGCATCTGAAGCAGCACCATTGCCCATCCAGCTAATCGCACATCAGTCACTTTGTCATCGGGCTGCTAGCTTCTTTCATTAAGAGCAATAATGTGGCGGGGTGATGAATACAGCTCTGCATGCGCGTGCATGCGTTCCTTAACGCAGAATGTGACACCGAGAGAGGCACCACACTCCGTCTTCTCTTTACAAAGTGTCCTCTTGCCCAGCAGGGACCACCGCATATGTCATAATTAGAAAACACTTAAGTAAGCAAAGGGCCGTCAGATGGACAGGCTCTAATCACAGGCCATAAGCAGGTAGTGGTTAATTGTATATCAGAATCACTCAGCTGGCCATAAATAATGACTGCTTCTTCAAGTATGATGGTAAATTGCAGTGCTCTTTCTGTCTCTCTCGCAGTCCTTTCTTTTGAGGAATAGTTCTTGAATAAATAAAAGCATGAGGAAAATCAAAATACTGTGAAAAGCCTCAAATGGACTTGAACTATCTTCATCCGTCATCTTTTTTTTTTTTAACCCCCCTCAAGAAAAAAAAAAGTTTATACAAAAGAAAGAAAGAAAATGACAGATTTTCTTCATATTCTTTTCAAAAAAATGTACTGTAATTACTGGTGGCTGTTTCACTTGTCAGGGAAAAGACAACAAAATAAATCAAATGTAACTGTAAAAATAAATAGGTTTGCTTAATTTTTTTTTTTGCACCTTCTCCTATTAGTGGAGAAAAAAAAACTTCCCTGTGGGCGAAAAGTGAACAAAAAGGTGCAATGCATTACAAAGGGGCTAAAAGATTAATGTGTGTGTGCTGGTGTCGGTGTGTGTGGCAGCCAGGGGAGCTGTTAGTGTTGTGTGTGTGGGGACTCTACCTGAGTATCTGTTCAGACTACATGTGATAGGCATGTTTAGAAAAGAAAGAGGCAGAGGTCAGCGCAGACAGTGCATCTTTGGCAGAGATTGAACGCTCACCCTGGGAGTAAAACAAATGCTTTTTTTCTGAATGGTGGCAACATGCCTGCTTTTAGTGTCATCCAGGCAAAACCTAGGGGGGGAGAGATTATTTGTATCATGCAGAGTCAAAGTGTCCATCTCCTAGTTGAGTCTTTAGAGAGGAAGACAGCCCTTTGCTAATGTCCTGTGTATTCACTGAGGAAGTAGGTCATTCAACAATGGAGCCAGCAGCAGTCGGCACTCTCCCCTTGCATAATACATTAAGTGTAATGTGCAGCAACTATTCAGAGGCCCCCCGAAAGCTGTTATTTTATTCTGTAAATGCACACGGACATGACATTTAATATTGTCACGGAGCGCTGAATGACAGGGTTTCATTGTGCGTCAAGTACAACATGATGCCAAGTTTAATCTGAGCACAAAGCGACATGACAAACGGGAAAACACGGTGTGTTCTCTAAAGCATGAACTCTGAATAAATGATGGGCGCTGAGCTCTGGGCACTGTAGACTGGAAGGGAGGATGTAAGGAGAAGATTACAGAGGAAAATCTGAGCACTGCAAAGAGGGCCACGGCCCCATTGTGTGCTTCGGATCACAAAGTATCCTTCTGTAAATCTATTTACAGCACCCCTGGCCCTCACTGTCTCTCTGCCTCCTGTCATCCATTATAGCAGCCGCTGAATAGAGAGATGAGAGAGGAAAAAGCTGCATCTAGCTCATGTCAAAAGAGCAGCTCTTCAAAAGAACCTCCATTTACCAAAGACACTTTTTTTTTTTCCTTTTCAAATTTTCAGATTCCTGATATTTTTACAATTCTATCACTGTACAAACGTGTGTATGTGTTTGTTTGTGTTTCCCTGTAGGAGAGGGCGCATTTTGAGAGCATCGGGCACCACCTCGGCAAGCTGGGTGAGGAAGGAAAGATCGGCCACAGAGTTATTGACCTCACCAGGCCAGAAGATCTTGATGGTAAGGCCATATTTGGTTTTTTTTCTTTTTTTCTTTTTTTCGCGCACAATTGTAATTGACGGCTTGTACATCAGATGATATTATGTTTCCTCATAATCCACACATTCACTACAAGTTACTGTGAATTCTGTGCTAAAGACTTAATAATGTTGAGTGGATTCTCTATAGACTGTCTGCAACTAATGATTATTTTCATTATAAATCAATCTGACAATTATTTTCTTGATTAATCATTAATATAAAATGTCAGAAAATGTCCATTCAAGTTCTCAAAGTCCAAGTGATGTATATAAATATACTATTTTGGTCGTTCAAAAAACAAAGATATCCATTCTTAAATTATTAAATGAGCAAGCAATACAAATATTTTTGAAAATTCATTAAATGCTATTTTCTAAAGTATCTAGGGTCAAATGACCCTATTTCATTTTTTTTTTTTTTTTTTTTAAATATCACTGTTATTTTCCAATTTACACTCTGTATCTCCCGAGATACATTGCTCATACATTTTCCCCTTTTTTAATAGTTTAATAGTTTAACTTTTCCTCTGACAGCCTGTCAAATGACTCGATCCCCCAGGATACAGAATCAATTAAAGGGTTAATATGATATAAAATAGAGAAAAGCAGGAAATCTCTCTATTTGAGAGGCAGAAAACAGCATTTTCTGCCACTTTTGCATGAAAAATGATTAAGCAATTATCAAAATAGTTGCCGGTTATTTTTCCGTCGATCGACTAATCGATTAGTCAGCTAATCGTTGCAGCTCTACTATACACTGAGGCTACACTTTGAAAGCAAAAGGAGTTTTGATGGCTGATATAGAGCCTGCTGCTGCATGTGTCTCAGTTTTCGACGGTAGAGCGCACGGGTGTGTGCAGAAACATGTGCGTATGTGCGAGGGAGATGTGGGGGTTGGGGGGGGGGGGGGGATGCCGTTTGAAATGAGCCGTGGCTCCAAGGTTTTCACAGGTAGGTGAGCGGAGGACAAGGGTGCCTGAGGACAAAGCTGGCTTTTTTCCAAGCTCGGCTCCCGTTGCTGTTGTGCTTGTTTGAGGTCCTGGGCACAGGGGTGTAAATTCGGGTTGCACCAGTGTGACAAAGCGTCATCTCTCCTTTGTGGCACTGGCTCCTACACAGGAGCAACGAGTACCTCAGTGCACCAATGTTTGTCCGGCATAAATATTTGTGGCAGTTTCCATGGCACTTCAGAGCCAGAGCAAAGAAGAAAATGGTTCTGACTCATCTTTGATGCCTCAAAGTGTCTCAAGGAAGAAGGAAAGATATTTCTCGGGACAATGTAACCCATCAACATCTTTAAATAGCATCTCAGACACATTTCCCATCAGTTTTAGAAAGAAATGCCCCTGCATAATTGGTTCACATAGACTTTTACAAAAAAAAAAATATTTTTACTCCCCATAAAAATGTTTGTTTACGAACTCTTTTTTTAAATGTAGTTTCACATCACACCCAATCGTGAAGACGAGAACTAGAGGTGCATTTAGTGGATTCATTGACATGTTTCCCAGGCGAGCCACAGCAGCAGATCCCATCCCCACCCGTCTGACTCCTCGGACAGATGTGCTTCCACAGTGCTCATTCTCCCAGTGGGAACCCTCTCTCTGTGGCTACTGTGGAGTCGCGACTGAAACAGCGCGCGCACCAGGGCAGTTGTGTCCTTTTAAGTCCTGCACAGGGCCGAGGGAAAGGCTCGCGCCAGACGCCTCACATCAGCGTTCCCAGTGGGCTATGGATTAGGAGCAAGCCGAGGTTAGAGGAGAGGAGAGGTCCTCTTCCCAGGGGGAAATGGCTGAGAGCCAGGGTAGTGCACATAACTCAAAACACACAGTTACTGTAGCATTTTCTTCTCTTTCACTACAAATATATCCGCCCGTCTCTTTGAAGCTTTCACCATCAGGAAAACACATACGTTTGAATGATGCGAAGCAGGGTTTTATGATGTGAACCACAAAGTGTTTACTCTTCCGAGAACATGTTTACTTTTGAAATCCTTGTTGTGAGGATTTTCTGCTCCCCGAACCAATCGAGGCATGGCTCTCCGGCACACCTCGATATATAGAAACGTACAGCATCGATCTAATTGCAGCTTATTTGTGCTCTATTTAATAACCGAGAAATAACTTGTTTGCTGATTTGCATGTCAAAGGTCATGCAGATGTCAGGGGTAAATTTGATTGACAAATTAAATGTTTGTTTTTTTTAATGTCAAGTTACATATTACAGTTGTTTAAATGCATTTAAAAGAAATATTTCAACATGGAGTAGTAAGCATCTGCTTAACATTAAAATATAGTAATTTTTATTCTCCTGAATAAGCTGGTTTTATTCCCTCTTAGTAGAAAAGTAATACAATTGTACAAAAAGTAATTGTGAGACATGAGGCCCAGGTTTAAAAGACACAAAGAGTTTGGCTCGATCACACGCAGGACTTTCACCCAGGAGACCGGAGTTTTTTTTACTAACCAAGTCGTTTTGTTGCCTAAACCTACCGAATTAGTCCCATTTCTTTTAATTGCGACATTGATGATGTGTGTATCACGCGACCGTCACATGTATTTAAAACAGAACACGGAAGTAGGGATTTTAATATCAAACCCTGTACTAACACCAAGTCGTTTTGTTGCCTAAAACTACCGAATTAGTCCTGATTCACAAAGTTAACCCGGAAAAACACTTGCTGTTTGACCATGCGTTTGTGTAGACGTCGAGTCACGTTAATTTCAGAGTACGTACACAATGAGCGGACAAAACGGACGCAGGATACGCGAGGCAGCATCTGTGCATTTGTGTACGTGTATTTAAAAGCAAGTATATCTCCGGCTTTAATCGCGACTGTGTCATGCGACCGGCACATGTATTTAAAAACACGTATTATATCTACGAACTGTTGTGCATATATTTTCGTATTCATCGCACGACCCTTTTTTGAGAATGTTTTAAACTGTCACATACCTGCGTAATGGCTTTTTAATCTCAGTCAGTAAAGTCTATCTGTCAGCATTAAACAACATTCAGTAAGAACTGTCCTGTTTATTATCACAGAGCGAAACATTAAACATCTGTTGGAGGTTGACAAGGTTGTTCATTGATACCAATGACTTTTCTGGCTCTCAACACTCGATCCTACCACCCGTACAGTGCTATGAACAAGTGACCAGTATCACAACACATTTAGCTACAAAAGCTAAAACACAACAAAGCAGTTTTTTATTAGTACAGTATTTATAAGGCTCGTCGTTTTCAGCTTTTAACCAATTGTTTTTTTTTACTGAAAAATATGTTTTTAAAAGGAACAAATCAGTTTAAGCTGATTTTCATCATATCAGACTCTGCAGTTGTTCAGAGGGCATCGATCGCTGTAGGTGACAGGAAGTAAGGCCCTTTTGCAACGTTGACAGCTGAGAAAATGCTTCTGCAAATAGAGAGCGAATGAGTAAAATGGGGATAAAATGCAAATTAAACTGCAGCAGAATGCCACAGAAAAACAAGACTGTCCCCTCCCAAAAGGAATCACCCCACAGGTTGTTTGTACAAGCAGCTTCACACAACTCATATTCAGGTTTGTTGTTAGGTGGCGCCCTCTAGTGGCCGTAGTATTTACGACAGGAGCAAAGCAGGAAGTCAGGTGACGTGGTATAAAGAGCGACAAAGTCTGCGTAAGGAGAAAACACAGGACGTTCACCCAGGAGACCGCTGTTCGTCTCGCATTATTTTTTCCCCCACCCGTGTTTTGCTATAGTCCCGCCCTACTGTGCAGTGTTTGGCTAGTTGGACGCAGTTAAGGTTAGGGTAACGAGGTCACGGTTAGAGTTAGCCAATCACAGCACAGTAGTGCGGGAGTAGCAGAAACATGGGTGGGAAAAAAAACATGTTTGTGCTCCGTGTGAAACCAAACGTTGATTTATTTCCAGTTCACGTTGTAGGCTACGTCATGTACGTAACTATGTCACAAAATGTAACAAAACATACTTATTTTAACCCAAACCATGATCTTTTCCTAAACACAACCAAGTAGTTTTGGTGCCCTAAACTGCGAGAGTGTCACAATGTTAACCACGTGTGTAAAACTGCGACCGTTTCGTTAGGAGCGCTAATTTAGGAAACGCTCCCGTGGGTCGTATTAGAGGGTAGGAACAAACAACCTTTGCGGTCGTACGGTTTGGAGGACCTGTTGGAGAAAAACAGTGCTTTTACTGCAAATTACCTTGAAAAAATAAATCAAAATTTCAGAAAACAAAAAAAGCAAAAAATGAGCCCTATTGTTTTACGAGGCATTTGTGTTGGGTCTTTGCTCTGATAGCTAGTAAACTTATCTTTGTTAAGAAAATGGGACTTTAGTGTGTGTGTGTGTGTGTGTGTGTGTGTGTGTGTGTGTGTGTGTGTGTGTGTGTGTGGTAAGAATTAGACAGTATGATCAGTTAGCCACCTGTTGGATGTTGTTAAACATTTAGATCCTTCAAAGATTTCTCCTCTGATAGTCGACACAGGAAAAACACCGACAGAGAGTACAGCATCGTCATGGCGAACATTAACTCATAGTTTTTTTCAGTCAGGGCGGTCAGCGTTCAGAGCGTCCACATCCTGTTAGCTCAATAAAACAAGTCTTTCTGATGGCTGGACACACGTCTGGCTTCAGTCATTTTGTGTTCCCATGAGAAACGTTTGCCGTGAAAATATTTCACTCCCGATGATCGTCGTCATTAGTGGTACTGAGGTTGTCCGTTTTACCCTGTACAAAAAAACATCACTGCCCATGAGGCATTTCTGAGGCGTCTCTCCATAATCTCAAAGCCGTTTCCATCCTTGTGAAAACCTTCCCGTTCCCAGAGCGCAGACGGAAACTGAACGACGACAAAAATCTTCACAAAATGGCAACCAGATCACATTTGTAAAAGAAACACAAACAAGTTTGTGTTTCTCTCTGTTAAAATATTTCCTGTACATTTTTAGAGATTAGGGTGATTCCAACATAGAAAGGATACTGCGGCACTGGTGTCTTTTTCTATAGAAAAGGGCGCTCAAATATATTAAAACCTATGTACAATATGTTGGATGTGTCATGTGCCATGAACATGAGGCATTCAGGGCTCCTACACATTTTCCGTTCTGCATTTTAACATTTTAAACATCCGTTGTCATCGAGGCGAGATCTTCAGATCTACACCGAACATTTGACAGCACACTACTACAACACAAACATTTGTAGGTGTATAATCACAATGTGGAAAAGTTCCCAGACTTCTCCTCACGGTCGTGTGTAGGAACCCTGGACGGACGGACGGACGGACGGACGGACGGAACGCCAGCCGATGAGAAAAACAACCAGCAG
>JAOVVB010000004.1:925756-941788 GCA_028570985.1 Heterobranchus longifilis | reverse complement strand
TTAGGCTAATTGGTGTTTCCAAATGGCCCGTAGTGTTTGGGTGAGTGCGGACTGGCACCCCATCCAGGGCGTACCCCACCTAGTGCCCAAAGTCTCCTGGGATAGACTCCTCGCCCCCCGTGACCCCATATATAGAGAACAAGTAAGTGAGAGTGTTCCTTAAGCAGCCTGTATATATAATGATTAGCATTTATGGAAGGAGTCTCCAGTGCAAGAAGTGAATATTTACACTTCTTCGAAGTGTCTCTGTAACAAATGCAAGAAGCTGCATGTTTTTCTTGTCTTATTAACTTAAAAAGTAAGTGAAAAGTGATGCTAGCGAGGGAACGACTGTTTATAGCTGCTATAACGTAAGTGAGAACTTGCATCCAGAATGTTAAAAGGCTAAATCGAGCATGATGATAGTGATGATAATATGTAATAATGAGACACTTCAGGAAGTGCTGTTATGGAAAAAGAATCAACCTCGAGAGCGAGAAGCCCGTCACGTCACCGCCTCGCGCCTCGAGAGGCCGCCATCTGGACTCCGGGTCAGGACTCGGCGTCTGCGGAAAACAATGTGGACGGGAGGGAGGGATGGAGGGAGGGGGAGAGAGAGAGAGAGAGAGAGAGAGTTAGAGAGGGAGTTAGAGAGGGAGTTAGAGAGGGAGCAGATCGGTGATTGTGCTCGTTCCATCAAAGTGCAGCAGAAATCCATGAGGTGCTGGCGAGCAGATGGAACAAGTAGATCAAGCTGTGGGAGATTATTAAAATGACTGACGAGTCCGTATCATCTGAAACACGCCATTATTAATGCATGAAGCTTGCTATTTTCCTCTTGCCCTTGAACCTGTCTTATTTTTTTATTATTTATTTATTTTATTTCCATTAGCAACACGCGCCATTACCGCTGGGCCGATGAGCTGCTGGTCACCGCCTGGCCTTCTCAAGGTCGGAAATAGAAAAAGGAGTTAAGTAATTATAATTTGAAGAAAAAAGGAAAAAGTGAAATATCTTAAAGCGCTTATTTACTTTCCTTCTAGCATTAACAATTTTTACAAATGCCCCTTAAACAGAGAAGCATTGACTTCGAGTCTTAGAAGTCTCTTAAGCACTTCTGTAATCTCAAAAATCTTGTACTTTTAGCTTGTTGTGTTTTTTTTTTTCTCATGAGTCACGACGCTAGGACTATCCTAAATTAGTTTTTGTTCTTCCCTCAGTATAGGTGTCTTGTTTAATTCCTATCTGTTTGCTGGTAGATTGAGTCGTGCGTGTTTTGTACATATTTTTCTTGACCACGCCAAACTGAGTTTTCTGGGCTGGTGGTAGACAAGAGGACTGTTGTCAGGACTGAAACTTGATCATGCTGGTGGTGTAATAGGGGTAAAAGAGAGAGAGAGAGAGAGAGAGAGAGAGAGGATTTCGGTCACATACAGAGTTTCATAAGTGTTACAAGCACTGGATATAAATGGTATTTTTTATCGATTCTGATTAATGTGAAGCCGTCATGCGAAGAAAAAGAAAAAAAATCCACACGAACAATAGTGACTTGTTTGGACTTGCCAGATTTGAGTCATTGTTTATTATTTTTTTTAATTATTATAATTATTATTATTTGTTTTTTTTTCTTTTCTTTTTTTCGACTTGTTTTTAATTTATGCAAAGACACGTGATAAACGAAGCCTTTTTTTTTTTTCGAGCTCCAGTGCTGCCTAAGGGAGATAACGAGCATTAAAGTCGACAGAAGGCTCACGTAAGAGACTGATCAGCCGAGACACACCGGACTTCAATCGTGCATCTTTAACGCTCATGTACCTTTGTGTTTGTATATTGTATTTGAACCCTATATAGTGCATATAGACTTTTATTGTATTTATTAGCCGTAACTGGCTATAAAAAAAAAATGTCGGTAGAACTTAATAAAAAGGACAATCAGAGAAAATACAGTGACGCTGAATTGGAAGTCAAAATTCTTTTTTTTTTTTTTAGGATAAATTTACCATCTCATTCTTTTTTTTTCCTCTCCAAAATTGTAAATATAACATAGAAAAACATAGAAAAACAGATTTCTATTTTTGTTCATGGATACTTACTGAAGTATAAGTTTAATGTATTTGATTTATGTTGTTGCTTTCTTTTTTTTCTTTTTTTTCTATAAAAAAAAATTGTGTTTGTGTATGTCGGTCAGTCGTCCTTTAGAAAAAAAAAAGAAAAGAAGAAGAAGAAGAAAGAGAAGGAGAAAAAGAATCAAAACTAGACAAGTCACTGTACCTCATGTAGATGCTGAACTCAGTCCCTGTTGATCAGACAGTATCGGATACGACTCATGCAGACGAGGAACCGCTCGAGAGAGATCCGAAGTGAGGTTCCGGCTAAAAAGCTTGGCCCATGAGGATGAACAAATATTTATTATTATTATTATTATTATTATCGTTGTTGCTTTTTTTTTTTTTAATGCTGAATAAGACGGACACATTCTTTGCATTTTTATGTCTTCGTAGAGTTTGATTTCAGATCGTTGTTTTCTTTCAGCTTTTCAGCAGCTGCAGTCCATTTCGTGTTTCGATTTTCTTCGTTCTTATCACTGCCATTTTTTATGCAAATTAGATACAACTGAAGACAAAAATGCATATGCTGTTTCTACTTATCTTACTGTAATTCTGTTTTTTAGTCATTAGACTTTAATCATGTATATTGTGTTGTTTTTTTGTTTAGTTTTTTTTTGCTAATTTAATCAGCACAATTCACTGACATGCTGGACTGAAATGCTAGCTGCTGTTCAAAAGAGTACTTTTTTTTTTTTTGTCATTGCAGTGGTACTTTCTAGTTCCTTGTTTCTCAAAGCAACACTGTGCGCAGCCCATCGAACGCCCGGGCCGCTCTCGCGTCGAACCCCGCTGGCAGCCGGACACTTTCTGTTTTTTGGTTTGTTTTTTTGTGCGTTTAGTACCCGGTTTCTCACCAGGTACCTTGCCAGGTATCTTTCGGGACATTGTTAGAAATATAGAACTAGCGTGCTGCTTAATTAAAAACAAAAACAAACAAAAAAAAAGGTCTAAAAATGTAAATAGTTTATCATATCTTGTACAGTCCAGTGTAAAGTTTTTAATTGAACTTAAAGGTTGCCATCACACACGTGTTCACAAGTTTTTTTTTCTTCTTTATACAGAACGAAACAGTATAAAAGACGGCAATTTCGCTAAGGGTATTATTGTTTAAAAAAAAAATACAAAAGGTACTAAAAATATTTTCTGCTTGGCTTCAGTATGTAAACCAGCAAATTATTGGTTTTTTTTGTTGTTTTTTTTTTCTTCCATGTGCAGTATTGACGTGAGGTAAACTAAATTAATTCTACAGTCGTATGTTTCAGAGACGAGTCTTCTCTCTGTAATGGTAGTATTAATATAAATAATAATAAAAAAAGATCCAGATGAGTGACGCATTTTGGTTTATTTAGGCACCTTAGTGGATTGTACAATTCTCTACGCCGCTCTCCAAACAGGAGGCGTCTTTATTTTGGGTTTTTCTTTGTTTGTTTGTTTGTTTGTTTGTTTGTTTTTTGCCATAAAGTTGTAAAGTAATGACATTTCTACAGTATACTCGATACATTTGATGTACAATGGCAGAAGAGGGAGTTCCTGTCTGTTTTAGCTCATTTACCTCAAGAGTGTCCTCTTTTATTTCATAAAAACAGTACAGTACACACACACACACACACACACACACACACACACACACACACACACATACATGCATACAGCCAGAAACTCGTCTCACCATCACTCCATCTTTTGTACTGCTGTTGACACTTACAAATTAAAGAGACATTTTGTTTTAAACAAACGGTATGTTGTTGATTCTTTCACGAAATCAAAAACAACGTTAATGTAAGATTTGGGAAATATTTACATCTCTGTGTATCTAAAATATGCACATTTTATAAAGTTATTGGGTCTAAGATGTTCAGAGTAACACCATGATGATGAAGCTGGACACGGAGCGAGGATTTACACACGATCTCGCTTAAAGAACAGATTCGACTCTGATTTTTAACCCTAATGTGAAGGGACGATCTGACCATTTTGATTCATACACACTCACATTCCATACAAACTTAAATAATTCTTTTGATTGTGTGAAGTTGCTTTGCGACAATGACAATTGTTATAAGCGCTATACAAATAAAATTGAATTGAATTAATGTGACACCGATTCTTTTTTTAAAACAGTTTAAACACAAATCTGATGTTTTGGAAACTTGAAAATTGTAGATTTGCAAATTCATCCTAATTTTTACATTTTTAATTTGACATTTTTCTTAGTACTGTGGAACTTGTACTTGTTTTTTAGGTCACAAACACTCATATTTCACTGCATATCAGACCATTTATGGTTGTGTACGTGAAAAATTAAATTTGAGTTTGAATTAGATATTTCAGAGTCACTTTCGCATTTGGTCCTAGATCGGATTCATATCCTAACGTGGTCATGTGACTTGAATGAGAACGGACGGATCGGAGTTCATGCGCCTTTCTGCCTCGGTGCATGTGTAGGGTTCTCGCTGATGTCATCACTCAGCACCGGCCGCGCAGGGATTTCAGAGCAGTGCAAGCAACAGCTGCTAAAACAGCTAAGGTGAAGCATCTGGCTTTCTTTCTTCTGGACCTCAACAGATCCAACCGACTCACTGCTCGCCATCGTCCAAAGCAGAGTTCTTCTAAAATCGCATCCATTCTTTAAAATGTAAAATTACACATTGTTTACACAAATATGATCAAAGACATATCGATGTGCGCATCCACATTAGAGTCAGATAAAAGGCACATGTAATTATGAACCTAACCCGTCATACCATGCAAATCCGATCTGACAAAAAAAAAAATCTGAATTGAGCAATGCGGCATGTAATGTGAACATACCGCAGAGTGTGGGCGTTATCCTTAACTCCATGCCGCTTTTAGTACAAGTGTAATAAAAAGGAGTTAGTACAGGATGTGTATCTTTCTTTCAGCTGCTCCCGTCAAGAGGTCGCCACAGCAGAGCGGACCATCCCATCCACATACACACACACACACACAAAAACAAACACACACAACTTGGCACAGGTTTTTACACCGGATGCCCTTCCTGACGCAATCCCTTTTTCTAACCAGGATTGGGACCCCATGCAGTAGCTGGGTCATATGGGGTGAAGCAACCCACTGACGTCAGGCCTCAAACCCGGATCATCAGATCCCCAAATCAACAACCTACTGTATGGCTTGAGCCAAGTTAATTAGTTTTCTATAGCAGAAAGGTTTTTTTTTCCCTCTTACGCCAAAGCAATTTAGCAGCAAATACAATGTATCTTTTCCTTTTTCTATTAAAGAGCATATACATTTCTTTAAGAATTGGGAACTTATGTACTTAGCTCATGTTATATTTAATGGGGGCTTATATTTCCCCCAAATTTGAGGTTAAGTTAAATTAGGTTAGGTTAGGTTAGGTTTCCCGGATTTTCTGACTAATCCCGCGTTCTATGTTATGAATGGTTACAAGAAGTCTCAGTCTCATCTGTGATTGACTAGATGAATGACTACGTGTGGAGTATAAGTCAATCAGTCTCCTTCCTCAACCAGACAGCCGGTGGATGAAAGTTAAACAGGAAGTCTGGAGGGAGAAGGTTGTTTGTTCTCAAAGAGTTTACTTTGTCACGTGAAGTGACTGCAGTTTTAATATCTCAGTGGTTAGCACCATTAACTTGCACCTCAAGGTTCTGGGTTCAATTCCCGCCTTAGGTCTGCATGTTCTCCCTGTTCTTGGAGGGTTTCTTCCAGGTACTCTGTGAATGAGTAAGTGTATGTGCCCTGTGATGGATTCGCCCCCTGTCCAAGGTGTACCCCGCCTCGTCTCCGGAGTAGGCCCCTGAGACCCTGTATACAGCATAAAGCGTTATAGACAAAGAGTGACTGAGTGAGTGATATTAGGGTTCATGGAAATGCAACAACTCATAAATTAAATTGTTGAATAAAGACGTGTTAGTAAAATATTTATTTTTTACTAACTAATCCTAATACTTCGAAGCCTGCTAGATCACTTCAGGGGACAGATGTTGAGTTTATGGTCAGGGGTAACCAGTTCCAGATCACTGGTGTGATAGTGATGCAATATAAAATATAGTTAAATAAAGAAGTGGGACATTAAGTGTCCTGGGAAGTGCGATATATTTTCAGAGACCAACATTCCAACAACAACACTAAATTCGAGAAAATGTCGTGATACCTTCTGACCAATCAGAATCAAGAGTTTAAGGGCACTTTCTCAGCTAGGCTTTAGTCCGTTTGAATCCAACTCTAGTTTGTTTTTCTACTTGGCATGGTTTGTTTTGTCTGGTATAAAGACCATCTTCTGGAGATCTCTGGTGCGGTCCTCCTGGTCAGAAGGCATACGGAACCCAACCAGGACCATTGTACATACCTGATAGATCTTTTTCAGAAATATCTTCGGCTGATGAGCGTGTCACAGTTTAGTAGGATTAATACACGGTGCCTCCTGTATTGTCCCGATACACTGCATCCACTGCATTGTTTTCCAGCCGTAGCCATGCTTTCTCTTCAAACTGTATGATTTGCCTAAAGTGGTAAATGCAAGCCATATAATAGACAATCACCAGGGTGACAACCAACACATTACCTTCTTTCTGTATTTACTCTTTTGTTCCCGTGGCAGACACCTGAATAATCTAAGGTGTGAAAGCACTCTAAAGGCGTAAGTAACAATCTTCTCGTGAGTAGCAAACCAATACAGTTTAATAATTTATTCTTTTTTTCTTTAAAGGTTGCACAGGATGAGTTTCTCTGAGCGATAATAAAGATTTCACATGTGTTCTACGTGCTAAAACTCACGTCAACATTTCTATGAACTCTATTAGAACAAGCTTGTTTGGTCTTTGAACCTGGTCGAGTCTGATCAAGCCAGATGGTCATGTGACCGTGATTATCATCTCCTGTAGCTGTGATTAAAACAGCTCTTTTAGTCAGGCTTTAAGATCTCGCTCTTCAGATTGATTTCATTTTCTTCCTCCTGCTAATGAGCTCCCGGTTTAGGCAGCGTGGAGAGGAGGTTGTACAACCCACAGCGAGTAAGCTGTTCAGATCTTTGCTTGATACGCATCAGTTACACGGCTAATCCAAACAGAAATATAATCACCGCAGAGCATTGGCAAACGATGGAATTGTTTAAAGCTAATCCTGTACAAACAGGGCTTTTGTTTTGCTGAAACTATACAAATTGTTAGCTTAAACACTGGTGATAGCTTAGCAGGATTAAAAACCAAACCTTGTATGTCAGACAATAGGGGTTACGAACATTTACTGCAGTTTGCAGACAAGCTTATACAACTCGTCGGTGCTAGGCTAGTCAAGTGGCCTGACATTGCTAACTAGCTAAGGTGAAGGCAGTTTGTAATGGAGTCAGTGCTGTGCTGAAGAGGAGCGTCTTTAGTTAGACAGTGACTCAGATGTTAAACAGCCAGGCGAAGTTTATCCCCCACCTGAGTGCAGGACAGAGACGAGTCACGATGCACGTGTTCCTGTTTATCCTGAGGAATGCTGGCTGGAGTCAGAGGTTCCTATCTGATGTGGTGAGCTAAAATAAACCAGCATAGAAAACACAGTGCTGGTGTCGGACTTAAAGGTCACGTATAATGCTCCATAAGATGTTTCAGTCTCTGTTAATGTTCCCGGTGAAATCAGACTCAGATTCTAGCTACTTGGTCTTCTTTCTCTTTTCACTTCTTTTCCAAATGCGGTTTCCATTCCAGTGTCTGTAGCCTTAATTAAAATGCTCCCAGACGCCGCTTTAAGGCAGTGCATTTTCCAAGCTAATCAGAGCCACTAATGACCTTCAGAGCTAACGAAGGCTAGGTTAATTATTGATGGTTAGCCTCTACCTGTTAGCCTGGGGTTTAAGAATGGCGCACAGAGAAAAGCCGAACTGGGCGGAGCTGAGCATTGACCCGGGGCTTTTGGTTTATGAGGTCACATTAGGGAAAAACGTCTGATGTGCTTGTTCAAGCTACGGTAAATAACAAAAATGGAAAAAGGACAAAAAGCAGGGTATTTTCACCCAGAGTCACAATCCCGTCGCAATGTCTTAACATGACTTTAAAGTGAATTTTAAGTCACCCTTAAGTTTGGACATTAAAAGCTGTATAGATGACAGCACATAGTACAGCTGGATCTCTGAGTAAACTGAAATGACCTGAACATCGAGGACAAAAAAAAAAAAAAAAAGTCACCTCAAGTGTCTCTGAGCGGTCGGAGTCGACCTTCTGACCGCCAGCATCCAGGTTCAGGGGAAAGTGTTTAATGTATGTGTGCTCCTGCTGTGAGTGTCAGGAGAAGGCCGAGGAAACCTGCAGGAACCCGAGTCCTTTCAGACCGCATGTGCTTCTTCATCTTTTGCATATTTGGATGATGGCCATCTTGTATTTCTTTTTATTACTATAAAAGGAAATTATAAATTCAGGTCTAACTGACAGAACTGTAGTATACACACCACACTATTCCTAACGTAATTTATTTAATTGACCTTAGACTATAAAATAGTTATAGTCATTATAAGACATTATATAGATTCAGTGATGTTTTGTGATTCTTTTATATAGTGCCACACTGACTAACTTTTTTTTTTTAAATAATAATTGTTTAATTTATATACGTTTGCATTTGAGGTGGTAAAATGTCACAGTTTTTCTATAATCCTACAGGTGGAGCAGTCTAAACTATTCAGACATTGGCAGGCAGTGCAGCATCCTGTGTGGTAGGAGCGAATTATTTGCTAAATTTGTTTGGAATTGTAATAAAATCTAAAATCAAATAATTTACAATCAAAATATTTATAAAATTATGATAGAATAATTTATGGAATAATGATAGAGATCAAAATAGCATCTAGGTATCGTGATAACGGTGTATCACTCAGTCCCTGGTGATTCCCATCCCTAGTCATTATTATGTACGTTTCCACTGTACAGTACGGCATGACCGGTTTGCACCGGAGCTCAGGTTTCTGTCAGTTCTCCAGTTTTAGACCATTTTTTTCAGCGTTGTACAGTCTCGCTTCAAACAATAACCATGTAAATGATTCATATTTCTTTGAGTATGGATACCAAAATTGGTGTAAGCGTCTAGAAGCATATGATCTGTGAAAATGTTTGCTTAAATTAAAGCATTCCGTGCAAAATTAAGAATTTTTATTTTACCATTAAAATTCCAGGGCTATCTCAGTGCTTTGCATGAGAGATGGTTTTTGGTAAAAGTTTAAAAACAAAAAAACCTGTAGTGTCCGTAACCGTATCAAATTCATGTTGCAATACCTTAACAATTTAGCATTTTAGAATAATACACTTTTTCAGGTTTATAGCTTTTCATGTGAAATCCAAACTGGCCAAGTTTCACCTGAATGACAGTTAAGATCGATGAAAGATTTTAATTAAAAGGTTACACACACTAAAACATAAAAGGGCATGAAAGTTTCATTAGGAAATATGTTTCTTTTTATCTGATAAAAATATAAATGTGTATGCATATTTCCAAAAAAAAAAAAAAAAAACTAAGCATGGATCAGGAGGTAAGAAGCGTTAATTATAATGAAACATGATGTTATTTGATCCTATCTAAAAATTCACTTTTTCACACAGGTGAGACACTTTTTAGCTAAAATACCATGTTTTGGTTGACTAGAAATGAATGAGTGTGTCCTGGACAGTGTTCCCTGTGTTCCCAGTTTCACCTCCACCCTGATCAGGATAAAACCCGTATTTGTTCGGGACGAAAAAATTAATAAAAGAAAGTTTTCTTTATTTAAACAGGACTTCTGCTGCTAGTTAAAAACAAAACAAACAAAAAAAAGACATCTGGAACGGAGTGTATTCCAAAACATTTCCTAAAAATATTTACCAAAACCTTTTGTTGTTTTTCATCAATCGTTTTTTTGTCCTACACCAGAATGTACTGTAAGCGTTTTTTTTTTCTTTTCTTTTCCCCAAGAGCATGCGTTAAAGAGAGAGGTTTTAAGCATGGCAGTGTATAATAGACGCCTGTGTCAGCGAGCTGCAGCTGAAGAGCCGGGCGGTAGATGGAAAATTAGACATATACTGCTGCACAATAAATCTTATTGTAATTCTCGGAGCTTGCGTTACAAATCTTTGGCCCTGGAGAGCAGCCCTGGCATTGTGTTTTCCGGTGCTTTCCTGCGTACGCGCCCAGTCTCCAGACTTCTGGCCTGGTGACATTTTAATCTTGACGATAATTCTCTATTTTTTTTTTTTTTTTCCCCACTTAGAGGGATGGGGTTTGTGCAGAAGTATGCATTCATGGAGGAGCAATTTCGCAGCCTCTAAGTGGCTTGTTTGGATGAACTGTCAGAGTGTCTGTACAAAGACGTAGGTGTTTGGGCAGCAAATAATAATTAATTCCGTGTAGCTGCTCAGAGAGACGACAGCGCTGTTATTTCACGGCTGTGATGACTAAACATTGGAGAGGAAGTCATCTGGAACAATATTTTACTGTTTTAGAGCTGCTGTCTCCTCCTGAGCCGCTGTGCTATTGCCACCGAGTCCAGTGAATCAGTCAGGGAGTGGCGGCTCGCGCGGCCCAGCTGGCTATTTGTCTGATTTTCTCATTAGACTTGACTCATGACTTTATTGTGCCGCCTTTGGCAGAGGGCTCGGTTCTCACCGCTCTAGCACTGCACCCTCAATTTGTTTACGGACTCGCAGGTAATTTCAGTTCGTGTTTTTTTTTTTTTTTTATTCTACTTTTTTTTTCGCCTCCCGTCCCATATTTGAGTTTTGAAATGAAATCTTTCGTAATTGAAATACATTTATTTTCGCGAGCGAGGCTGTGCGTTGCTATTCATCCTGCGCCAGTGTGCGGTTATTTGCAGGATGAACGAGCTCGCGTTTATGTCGTGTAATGCAAGGTGGAACGATTGGATTTCAATGGCTGCACAAAAGCCTTCGAGCAAAATACCACTAAAGTGATGCTTTTTTTCACAGCTTCTCAAATAATAAAAGAAAAAAATATATATCGAAGGTAAATTTTCAAGTTTTATCCTCAGCGGAGAAACAAGCGCTACTATGCCCGAGTGCAGCCTCTGGATAGCGCTGGACGCTCATGGATAATGTAGACATGGCTCCAGCCCAGAGCCATTTTTAATCCTTGGAGGTGAAGGATTTAAGGAATCTTGCTAATTTCACAGATGGTTTAAAATAGATTAGTGTGGAGTACCGGCACCCGGAGATGCGCGGACCCACCAGGCTCCCGGTTCCTTTGCCAAAACTCTCCGAAGTGCCTTCCAAAAGTCCAGCAAGGTTAAAGACAAACTTCTGCGTTTGTAAAGTCGATGCTAATCTGGGAAACTCCACCTCCGCCATCCGGAGGAGCCTCTCATAAGAAGGTTGTAAAGATTCACAACATCATCGTTGAGAACTGTGACCTAATTCCTCATGTTGGTGTGTTTCCTTCTGAAACAGGAAGTCCGAGTGACGGCATGCTAAACTGCTTGTGGCAAAAACATGGTATTGGTGATAAAAAGTGTCTATGAATTTTCAGATAGGATCAAATAACACCATGTTTCATTATATTTAATGCTTCTTATCTCCTGACTCATGCTTTTTTTTCCTTATACTGTATATATAAATATGCAAACACATTTATTTTTTATCAGATAAAAAGAAACACATTTGTTGATTTTTTAATTTATTATGATTATAATTTTTTTTTTTGCACTTGCCATTTTATGTTGTAGTGTTTGTTTTTTGAATTTTTAATGATCTTAACTGTCATTCAGCTGAAACTTGGCCAGTTTAAATTTCACATAAAAAGACATAAACCTGAAAAAGTGTATTATTCTAAAATGCTAAATTCTTAAGATATTGCAACCTAAATTTGACATGGTTAATGACACTACAGATTTTTCTCTTTAACCAAAACCTGTAATGTTTTAATTTAAGCAACAATATTTTACAGGTCATATGCTTCTACGAGCTTACACCAGTTTTAGTATCAATACTCATATAGAAATATGAATAATTAGCATTTTAAATGATTGTCAGTATCAGTCAGTATAATGCTGAAAAATGGCCATTATTGGGAAACATATAAAATCATCTCTCCAAGATGGCAGAAGTTAGCAATTAGAAATTTTTAGGGAAGTGAGATCGGTCACTTCCACGTTGCATAAACTTCAGAAGTAGCTTCTCCGGTACGCACATCTTCTGCATTACATATATAACAAAGTTTTTGACTTGACAAGTTAACACAACAGCCAATCATGGTCGAGATACGCCATGCCACAACCAAATAACAGATCCGATAGTGAAGTAATACAGTAGCTAAATATTGAGAACAATATTATAACATGAGCTTTTTTTGAACTACTATTGGCTGTAACTGCTAAGCTATTAAACTGCTCCTGTAGAGCATAACAGCCCTTACATTTACCTGAACACATCAGAAATAATCAAATCATGACTGAAGATTTTAAGAATATCTCTTTTTAATTTGCGTATTGATAATAGTCCCTTTATTTCTTGACGAACCTATATAGAGGTTATATATACAGTATGTTAAACTCCAAGTAAAGGTAAAATATAACGTTTTCTTGCGATCATGATCTCCCAGGGCTCCAGTGCTTTGATCCTGAACAATGACTGTCTCCACCGATCTCCAAAGCTTCTCCTCAGCGTGGAGCCGACAGCAACGGGCAGTTTGGCTCAGGAGGCCATCTGTAAATTGTTTAACTTCTCCATCACCCCATCAATCGGCCGCTTCAGTGGCGGACAAGAAGCCAAGTCGGCGAGGAAGGGAGGAGGGAGGAGGGGTGCAGTGGGGAGGGAGCGTGAAAAGACCAGAGAAGAGCAGGGCCAAGCCTGCTGACAGAGCCATCGCAGGCCCACCGCGTCCAGACACAACTCTGGACCATCTCAAAGAACCCAGCAAGGAGTTAATGTGAGAACACAATGAGCGCGGGTGAAAAACTCGACATGTTTTTGTCGGGCTTGTCATTTGCCGCCGCATAGCAGCGAAGAAAGCCTAGGAACCATCTGAATGTCATTTGTGCTCCGTTAATGCGCCATATTCGGGTCAGCTTCCACATGGCTTTTGTTGGAAAGCTGTGAACAATGGCAACGACTCTTTTTTTTTAATTTTCTCTCTTTCTCTCTAAAGCATGCTGGACCTGCCTCATGTCTCCAAAAAGCTGAGCTCATGGCCCAACAGGATGCTGCTAATCAGATTCCATCAACAGTGAGGACTCGGAGAGACGGAGGTCCGGATGATCACCTCGGAAAATAGCCACAGGATTGGGAACAGAGTAGAGGGAGCGTGTAGTTGAAGTGTAAATGTGGCCCGATGCATTTTTAAAGCTTCACAGCGGTGGTAGGGAAGCCCCCGTGTAGGCCGTGCGTGTGTGTGTGTGTGTGTGTGTGTAATGTATATTTACTTAGATCTCCTTTTCTCATCCGTCACCAAACCCACATTTGTACGTTCTGTCGAACGTGTTGTGCGTTTCCCGAGCGCGGTTGTTGTGCATATCAGTTTGCAAAATTAACTTAAAAAAATTTTTTTTTATAAAGAATCACACAAGCTCATCTTTCATAAAATGTAATTTTACATACTGTTTCACATCATTGCATTTCCTGAGTGTATTTATCTCGCCGAGCATTTGACTGCGTTTCTTTTAAAGGAAGAATGAATGCGTAATGCAAATTTAAAAAGGATTCTTGACTCCCGAACGCAATTTGAAGAATTTAGCAAAAAATAAATAAATAAAATAAATAAATAATAAAGGCCTGTGCCGAGGAGTTATTATCTCGATGCCATCACTCCGCTCTCTCATGCATATGTCAATTACTCAGCCACACCTTTATGAATATGGAAATTCGCTCCGAATGCCTCATTAATTAGTAATTCATGCATTTTTCACAAATACGTTTTTTTTTCTTTTTTTTTCCGAATGGAGGATGATGATGAATGATCGGTTGTTGCGTCTGAGATATCCGCTCCTTTCAGGAAATTGGTTATTTTGAAAATCGTGCGCAGGCTTGAAAGAAGAGAAGTGCATTTCGTTTGTTGGTCTCTTTAAGTCTTTACTTCGGTGCTGATTGTAAAGCCGTCAGATCTGCAGTGCTTTGCGGATGGCGAGGATAAACTGCTCTGTGTTACGTGTCTAAAAGCAGCAACAAGCGGCATGTTAAATTATTTTAGTGACCGCTTTAGGGACAGGAAGTGGCCGACCTGCGCAGCTGAGACGGTTAATATTACAGTACTTAGCATCTGCTCGACGCATTAAGATTCATTTCATCCACTAAGCAATCATTTATTCCTTTTTTTCCTCCCTGCCTTTTTAGTCCTTCTGTGCCATAATATATTCATTACACAAGGCCCACTTGATCTTATTTGTCTTTGATAATCGCTTGCATTAAACAGAGTGTTTGCTTTGGGGAACGCCAAGCCTGGATACGAATAAACGACGACACGGATCTCGTGACCTTTTGTTTACTCGGTGTAACGCGTCAGAGCTAGTGGATCCTCTGGTACTGTACACCAAGTATTTAAAACGAAACTAAAATGAGGGTGAAAACCAGCAGACAATGAAATGTTTCAGTTTACTCAACATATTACACACGATTGGTCAGAAGGTGTTGATTTATTTGAGGATAAAGAGATGTTATTCTCATTGTGGTGATACAACAAAATTCTTTTCTTTTTCATATCTGAGTTAGGAAGTTGAGTCGGAGCGCAGGGTCAGCCAGGATACAGCGCCCAGACGTGGATAAGGGCCTTGCCCAAAGTCTCAACAGTGGCAACTTGGTAGTGCTGGGGCTCCAATCAGTAACCCAGTAACCCACTGCCTTAACCGTTTGAGCCAGCACCGCCCATCGTTATGGTTTCTATACTAACGGCTCGTTCACAGCAAAGTGTAAATGATGCAGTGAAGATTTCACAGCTTCCTAAGGAAACATTCATAGAAGAAGTCTCCAGTGCAAGCGCTATGTCCCACTCGAAGGTAACTTTGGGATTTTTTAAATCTTCAAGACAAACGAGATTCTCAGTGACTATAAACAGATCAAATGTACATGCCTCTCTGTCGTACAAGAGAACTAAAACACTCCAGGATGTGCTGTTACAGGAAAAAAACAACTATTGGGTCAGATCGTTAACTCTTCGATTCATTACTTTATAAACTTCTCAGTTGTGAATACGTCTGGGAATCATAGGCAGACTGTCGATTTAATTATCGTTTATTTTCTGATTTTACTTTAGCAGCTTTATTTCATACAGATTTTAAATAATTTAATAACTACTAACATCATCTAATGAACACAGAAACGTTGTGTAACTTGTGCTGCTGATTGTTTAGTTGTCACCTTTCGTACAAAGCGATCATCTTTTTTTCCTGTTGATCTTCAGCTCCGCACTCCAGTACACTAGGTGGCGGTAATGCACCAGCCGCTCTTAAACCTAAAAGTAAAATATGTGATACTCTCACAAAATATGAGAATTAACAGAAGATGAAAGTGGTTTGTAATTTTTTCAACATTTTAATACAATTTTATAACATTTACTGCTTAAACGTTTACCAGAGTAATTTCAAAAGTGTGTATTTAAACCTGAATGAAAAACTAACCAACAAAAAAGACCCAACAAAAGCTTGTTTAAATCACAAAGCTAAATAAATCGCACAGCTTTAGTCTGACTGTTGCAAAGTGCTGAGACTGGAGACTCCTTCCTTTAAGTATTAAAGTAATTATCAATGATGACATACTGTACAGCTTTGTACTCTGTTTATTTTTAGTGGAGCATCCGCCATATTTTTTTTCCGTTATGTGGGAAAATGTTTTAATGTTAAAAATGATTCAACTAATCATTTTGAAAGAAAAAAAAAAAAAGAAAGAAAAAAGCCACAAGCTACACATATTTAGATGTGTAAATTTTAGATCACACCGTAACTTTGGATGGCCTTTCTGTTCCATCAAGTGCAACAGTAAAAGATCTTGGTGTGATT
>JAOVVB010000004.1:889155-901581 GCA_028570985.1 Heterobranchus longifilis | reverse complement strand
ATAGATAGATAGATAGATAGATAGATAGATAGATAGATAGATAGATAGATAGATAGATAGATAGATAGATAGAATGAACAGGCAGAAAGACAGACAGATAAACAGAGAGAAGGATAGGCAGACAGATACACAGATAGACAGGCTTATTAAAATATTAAACAAAAAGACAGACAGACAGACAGACAGACAGAATGATAACCAGACAAACAGACATGACTGTAGAAGAGTGTCCTATCCCAGGTGTATTCCCATTCACAGCCAGGAGTCTCCTGATAGACGTCTCGGGTAACACACGTACCAAAAATAAAGTCCATGAACTCATTTTGCACCAATTTTACGCCACAAAAAATCCAATAGCTAACTACCACATGTTCTCCGTCTCATGCTCCATTTACTCACACGCTCCATGAAACGTAAACACGGTTGTACTTTAAAATCTCACATTAACACAAGACACAAAAAGTCGCACTTCACTTGTACCTAAAGTCGCAGCAGTTAGCTCGGACTACATTCATTTCTTATTCCATTTTTTTTTCCCTCTTCACCTCTGAACTCAACACGGCACCCTGCTGTAAGAGCCCCGGATTCATTATGCCGCTTCTCGCTCCTCGGATTTTCACACTCCCACCCGGAACATCTGCAGCCTGTCATGTAGCATCCCATTCATTTTTACTTAATTTGATCCTAATATGCGACTACATGAGGGGCCAGATGTTGCCCGAGTCTATGGCACACAAAGTTCTGTTTCAGGGGGAAAAAGAGAGTTCTAGACATGTTGGAATTTGAGCCGAGGATGATTTCCAAATGATTAATATCAAATCTAAATGCTGAGTGACAGGATGGTGTGATGATGATTATTTTCCAGGAGCAGCACATTCCCAAGTGTTTCATTTACAGTATTAATGAACAACATATCTTACTTCTATCTGTTTAATGTTGTGGAACGTCTGTGAAGCGCATTAGCTCCTGTCGCTCCTTCACTAGTTTCACTCTCTTGTAGCTTGTGATGTGACCAAAAGCCACAAAGCCCAAAAGCGTTCCAAAGAGCACAATTTTAGTAAGACAAGTACTCTTAATTATCCTTAACTCTTAATTAGGGAATGCTTCAAGAACCCATTTTTCTAAGAGAGAGAAGAGCTAAAAGAACTCATGACAGGTTTTAAATATTAAGTTGCAACACACTTAGCAAAAGAGGTTTCCATGTTTCAAGAAAAATGGTTCTACTTGGAACGCATCCTGATTGGGAAAATTAACTGGATCAATAAAGAATCCGATAATGAAATGTTTCCCTTTTATGAAAGACTGTTTAGGAAGTTAAGCACCCCTTAATTATCCAGCAAACCCTTAAAAGACCAAACCCTTGAGAAACCTTTTTTGTTTAAAAAATAAGTTCCAGGAGATAAATGACTCCTGTTATGTTCTACATGCTAAAAAGAAAATAATTTGAAGCTGGCAGGATGGCGGTGTGGTGGTTAGAATTGTCGCCTTGCACCTTCAGGGTTGAGGGTTCTAGTCCCGACTCAGGTCTTTGTGCAGTTTGCATGTTCCCCCCGTGCTTGGTGAGTTTCCTCTGAGTTTCCAAGTCCAAGACATGCAGATTAGGTTACTTGGTGTTTCCAATTTGCCCATAGTGTGTGTATGAGTGTGACGACCTTGTGCACCCTGCAATAGATTGGCACCCCGTTCAGTGTGTACACTGCCTTGTGCGCAGAGTCCTCTGGGATTTTGGACTTTGTACAAAAACTGACAGATTCGTAGTAAAAAGGGTTCTTCATTTACAATTTAGGATTGGTACGTTCCAAAAAGGTTCTACATCCTTGGTACACTTTCTAAAAGGAAAACAGTTACAACTTCTATGTAGATTCCAATCCCAAAGGCCTCTTTGGTACTCTCAGAAGGGTTCATACTTTCCAAATTGGTTCTCACAGGAAACACTCTGTTTTAGGATTCTGTTAAATAATCTTCCTTCCACAAACAAAGAAAAATGAAGGACCCATAAAGATTCTGATTGTTTTAGATGCTAAATTAATTTAGTTGTTGCTTAATGTTTTGATAGATTGGATAGACAGGATACTCTTGTCAGGTTTTCTAATAGATGATGCATGACAAAAAGACGGAGCTTGGCATCCAGAGACATTTTTCTTATTCGTCCGGGATGGACTCTGGATAAAATGTGTCAGGAAGCATTCGTGAGACTTGCTCGCCCTGACAAGCTGAACGTACGGGCTGAGAGGCAGCATATGGCACTGATTAGAAGGGTGCGCTGTTTTCATCTCCGTAATCGAACAAGTGCTGAGCCATGCGGCTGCTCTGTCTCCACACAGAACATCAGGGAACCAAGACTGAAGATTTCAGCTTGGATTTTTACACGCATCATAATGAAAGACGTGCTAAAGAACACATAGGAACACCGAGACGTGTCCTTCTAATGTGAAACATCTGTAAGATTTAAGCTTAAAATATACCACGTGTTCCTAAATTGTTAAACCAAACACTAGAGCTGTTATTACTTCTAGATCTGTGATCTATGGGAGCTTCTCTCAAGAGCCATACTGTACACCAAGTTATTGTCTTATCCAAAAGATTTCTGTGTGGAACCCCTACTTATCCAGAGAATCCTTTTTTTAAACTAAGAGTAAGTGTTTCGTCTAGAACTTCTCAGGTTTTCAGCTTCTAGATATCTGAGTTCCGCAAGAGTGCTTTAGGAGTTCATTGGATAACTCTGTGTTCTTAGCCTCTGAAAATGATCCTACATGAAAGCCTTTGTGACATAAATATTCATGTCAACTGGAATTTTTTTCTGGTTAGGTAAAAATGTCTCACTACTCATCCAAGTAGCTTCTTCAGCCTGAGGGAAGTTGATAAGTTGCACATATTTGTATCCTCCAGGGTCAAAAGGTTTTGCAAAGGCTAGTTACGTGGACAATGCAGAAGGTGAGAGTAGGAGGGAGAGTTGTTAGTGAGTAAGAGAAGAAATAGCAAAACAGAGAGATTAGGGAAAGTTGTTAAGGTGTAACGACCAGAGAGAATAGTGGGAGTCCTGAGGTGTGGCTGAGTAGTGGGAGTCCTGAGGTGTGGGTGGACTTGTGAAGAAGTCTTGATCTTCATGGTGATGAATCAAAGGGTTACATGAAATATAGGAGACAGGTTGTCTAGTTTTTCTATGTGCACATACAGTGGGTGGCTTCTTTTACCCCTATCTCGAACCTTCTATCCTCTCTGTTCAAAATGGTATAATGGTATTCTGATCCTGAGATGTTGCTCTTTCTGTGTTGATGCATCTTCCTACATAATAGATGTTATTCAGGACTATTTACTGAACCGTGCATATTATATTGCTCTTTTTATATTTTGGTGTCTAGTCTTGGGTCATCGTTATAGAAAGACATTTGTTCTGGGATTCTGCACAGTACATGAACATATTATAAGTCTGATCCAATGAACTCTTAAGGAACCAATGAAGAACCATCCCAAGATTGTATGACCTATGTAAGATAATAATTAAAAAACATACAATTATTTCAACTATTTTCTTCAGGGCTCCAAAACACCTTCAGACTCTTAAGGGTTAACAACTAGAGCATGTAACATTTAAAGGCTGTGTGTGTGTGTGTGTGTGTGTGTGTGTGTGTGTGTGTGTGTGTGTGTGTGTGTTTCCTTAAGGGTTCTTCATGAGTGTAGCTGATAATAAAGCATTCAAAGCTTCCTACTGTAAATCTAAATTTTCTACTTGGTACCCCATCTGACAGAGCTGTAAATATCTTCAGATAAAAAAACATTTTTTACAGTCAGAACCCTTAATTATGTATGGTACCTTAAAAGAACCATTGAGGAACCCTTTCTTTTCTTGGTAAGTGCACATTTATTACTTATATTTTTTCTGCTGACCATCTAGAACCTGTTATGAGTTTAACATTTAGTTTCTTGTTACTACAATAAAAAAATAGGTTCCTCCTGTGTTCTGTTCTGGTCTGAAAGGGTTCTTAGGTTCCTAAAAAGTACTCTAATTGAGAATAAATATAGGATTCTACATGAAATCAGTAATGATGGAAGTTGTGAGTGTCTTCCTGCCAGAAAATGTTCCACCAACCTTTTGTTTTTAAATTCTTTCTCTCTCTGTAATTATTAAAAAACCCATAAAGAACCATTGAAAGACTCTTTTTGATAAGATTGCATGAGTGTGTGGTATAAAGTCCAAAATCCTTTTACATTATTTTCCTCTTAATATTTTCCTCCTTGTACATCATTTTCCTCTTCTGATATCCAGAACCTTTCAGAAGTTTAACGTTCAGTTCTTCGTACTTGGTAGACTACCAGATAAAAAATGGTTCCTCATGGGTTCTTTAATAGGGTAATTGGATAACAAAGGTTTCTAAACTTTTTAAAAGAATATAAGGTACAGGGAGTAGAAGGCTTTGGGAGCAAAATATCTTTTGTTACAAAGGTTCTCATTTTACTTGCATTGCAGCAAAAGATGTTTTAAAGAATGCTGAGACATCTTCGAGAAAAGTTCTTCTTCAAGGTAAAACAGCTTCTTTTCTTCAAGAGTTTGTTAAAGGTTCATTGGATAATTAATGATTTTTGCAACAAAGAAGGGTTGTACTGGAAACCCTTTCTGGGTGCTACATAGGGTAGAACATACATAGGGTTCTACATCTACCCACAGTCAGGAGGTAAAATGAGACATGAGGTAACACTCAGGCCTCTGCGGTGTCTGTGATTTGGTTATCCAGTGTGTTTCAGGTCAGTTCAGATGTTTCAGTCTTGGTATTTAGGGAATGCACACACAACACACACAAACAGCCTGCTAGTTAGTCTCAACATCAGCAAACCATTACCTTCAGCACAAGACCAAGCTTTTGTTGAATTCTGGATTTTGATTGGTCAGAAGGTGTTGATTAATTCTCTATTACAGAACCTTTTACGTGTGTGCAACATGCATCCAGTGATGTCTGGAAGCAATCTTAAAAGCAACGGAGATCAGGATGGAACAGCTAAAAATTGCAGAGCAATAAAGATTGGGGACAAAGTGTAAATAGTTGAGAGAATGGAGGGAGGTGAAAAGATGGCAGACATCGCTCGTTCTTTTACCATGAATTGTTCAACCATTGACATGTTACTAATGAACACAGTACGGTAATATACTGTGTACAGGCAATTGTGTTAGTATTCTTGTACCTAGACAATGTTTCTTGGACTTATGAACAAATTAGACTTATGAACAAGCTCTTGGAAAAGAAACTTGTTTGTATGTTGGGAACTTACTGTGTATGTCATGTACCCCTATTATTTTCCTGCTGTAATAGAATTAGAGAAGTTTGTCTTATTTCACATGGTCAAACCAAAGCGCAGGCATGAATCTATAAAAGTACAGTTTTGAACACTTCCAGATAATTTTTTAGTCATAAAAAAGGGGATAGAAGTGCAGGGGACCTCTGTGTATTAAACAGCTTCTAAACAGATTACACTGATGAAGAGATAGAAGGTAACTAATTTACATTTACTTCACTACTGTAATTAAATATATATTTTACATATCTGTACTTTACTTGTGTGGATTTATTACTTTTTACTTTTACTCAACTACATTTGTACTTTCTGCTTCACTTCATTGATGCTTGGCATTGTGTTACATAACCAGGTACATAAGCATAGTACAGCGGTACCTCGGCATATGTGAATGCTCCACCTTTGTCTTGAGAACTGAAATTACAAAGCATACGAAGCATTTTCAGTACCCAAGCGAACACCTAGAGGTGAACTGAACACTGGCTTGCGCATATGTTGCTCATGCGCATAAGTTTTTTTTTTTTTTTCTTTTTGCATTTTCTGCAAGATTTAGTGAAGACATAGCACCATGGGTCCCAAGACTGTTACCAAGGACGATAGCAAGAAGAAAAAAAGAGTTGCTTTCAGTTTGGTTTTTAAAGCAGCCGGTGCCAAAAGGAACCATGAATTAAAGTTAAGTGAGGTTTAATGTCTATTTATTTCATAATGTTTTTCATTTTCTATATGCAAAAATATGATAATAGTGTTGGAAATTGGTAATATTGGTAATAGTTTTGGGTGGCTGGAACGGATTATCTGCATTTACATTATTTCCTATGGGACAATGTGTTTATAGAGCGAGAGAGAGAGAGAGAGAGACTCCTTTTTGTGACTTTAAGGCTACTGTAAGCTAATTGAAACCCAGTAATTTTGATACTTAAGTAAATGGGATGGTGAGTAATTTTGTACTTTTCCTATAAAAAAAGAATTGAAAGTGGAAGACCTTTACATTTACTTGAGTAATATTTTACCTGTGGTATCTCTACTTTTACATTTGTGTGCTTTGCTCACATCTGCAATGATCACATAAGAAAATGTTTATCAGGTCAAGTTTCCTTTTGCAGGGTGATCAAATCTCTATCTAGAGAGTACAGAAATAGAATTTTGCAGTATCCTACGAAACAGATGTCTGGTGTGGCCCTGACCTCCATCTGTCACTTCTGCTCGACCAGCAACATGGCGGGATCAACAAAGCGACATCACTAATCACGACACTTCCACAGGCTCTGTACACAGCAATCATACAGCATCAGTTCACGTACGCTGAATCTATAACACTGACTCTACAGATCACAGTTTGAAGGTAAATCTCTACATTACTCCATTACAGATAGCATAGCTCGTTGCTAACAAAAAGCAAGCATGGAGGCGTCCATGTTTTTTACACCACTTTTGCCAAATGAGCTTGTTTAATAGATAGAAAAATAGGAATAAGAGAATAGATGAGAATAGAAGAGACGATTGCTAGATAGTGGAAGGAAAACCTCCAAAAAAGAAAAAGAAAAAAGAAAGAGTGGGAACAAATCCAAAATGGATAAATTTAAATGTCTGAAATGGTCATTATTACTTGGTAGCCATGCCTGTGTGTTGCGTGAAAGATTGAAGGCACGGCGGCGAGCCAAGGCGGCGTAATGTCAGAAGGAAGCCCAGGGACCGCAGATGATTTAACTGGGAGACGAGAGTGTATGCAAAAACCACATGTGCAACAGCCAGCAGTAAACAGTAAATATGTGGTCAGCTTGGCAGGACACTGCATTTTCTTTCCAGTGCACACACAATTTGCGTCGAATAAAGACAAGGCAAGCTCGAGGGCCCTTATTTCTTATTCTTCCTCTCTCTCTTTCTCTCTCTCTGTCTCTCTCTCACTCTCTCCTCAATCAGAGGAAACACACTTTCTTTTTCTTATTATAAGCACATGTTTTGGATCTGCTTTGAGGCTTTTCTTTAAAATCGGGACCTGGGTTTTTGTTTAGGTTTTTTTTTTTTTTTTTTTACTTGTGTTGTTTAATTAAATTCTCATTTTAAAGCCACAGTAACTTCTAGAGTCCAGGAATCTGAGTCTTTATATCTCTATGTATAAATAAATTTATTCCTGCTGAATATTATGAACGATTGCATTTCCTCTACATAACTATCTCATTTTGGCTGTGCGTGTGTGTGTGTGTGTGTGTGTGTGTGTGTGTGTGATCATCTTATTTCCTTTGTACCTCTGTAGAGTCACTCTCCTCCTGATGAAGTTGTGTCTGCAGTGTAATGTCATGGCTGTTTTTGTGTGGATAATGTCTGTGTAAATTCTCTCTCTTTTTTTTATTCTGAGCTAACCTTTACTTCTGCCCCACTGTGCCGGGCCTTGGCGAAGCCCTGGGCAGATTACGGCTCATAATGAAAAAGGTAAATGGCATGCTGAAATGATTTATTTGGACAAATATGAGAATATTATTTCCAACTTCTAGGGATGATTGACATGCTAAATATTCAGGCGCTGGCTATAGAGAACAGTTTTCTTGCTTTTTTTAGCACTGAGAGCCACTTATGTTTTTAATAAAGTGTTAAATATTGTTTTTGAAGGCCCAGTCCCTGACCGTTTTAATTTCACAAACAGTGTTTTCTCTTTGCAGGTCATCAGTTCATGTGATTGACTGATCATTGGATTTTTTTTTTCACTGAGTTTATATTGATTGCTTTTTAGCTTAATAATGTTTTTTTGTGTGTGATTTTTTCCCCTCCTTTATGTGATGTTACACATCATTACCAGCACTCCTCACTGAAGTTGTAATATCAGTAAGTTGTAATAGATTATAATTGCACTTAACATCTTAAATTAATGAGATACTAAGTCAAAAATAAAATATACACTAACATATATTTTCTCTACAAATCTTCATGAGCACAACAACAATTTCCCCATCGCATTATTTTTTTTAACTCTCAGTATTTAGGATATTTTGCAGTTGATCAAGTGTATACAACTTGTATTTCAGCTTTTTCATCTGTTTGTTTTCGCTAAAGATGCAGTTGTACTTTTATGTTCCCCATTAATTAATCCCACAATTCGACCTTCCCATTCATTTTTTGTTGATTGGTTGGTTGGTTGGTTGGTTTGATTGATTGCAGTTCATCAGTACATAATAATAATTTGTGATTTTTGTTTTTGCACTTGAATCGTAAAACTTGGATCCTAATTATTTTCCTTGCTGATGATGCGCTGTCCTTTAAACCCGTGCCGAGGAAATTATCCATCCTTCCTTCCCCGTGCATTCTTCTGGCCTCGCTTCATTGACCGTTCGCACTCATAAATAAAGAAGAAAGTGATTTTTCGTGGCCTGTGTAGAAGTCGTGGCGATGGCGGTGGCTTTGATGTGCGCTGCGTGATCTCTTTGGCCCGTGGTGTCGTCTCCCCCTCTGATGTGCGGGATTAATTAGATGTGACGGTGAGTTATCCGTTAAAATCATAATACTAATTTACCCGGAGCGCTGCGGTGTCTCTGCGGGTGGCGCCGGTGCTTCGGACTTTTATTTCTTTTTTTTTTTCTCCCCTTTATTTATTTAAATATTTAACAGTATATTTCTATTAAAAAATGATCTTTCTGACTTTTTGATACAAAGTGAGCTGACTGTAACAACAAACACATAAATACACTAATTCCTGCTGTAACCCTCCGGCAGATGTAGCTAAAAAAAAATTTCACATTCCCTCAAGTGTAGTTTTAAAAAAATATAAAGTTGTAGATTTACAAACTGCACAGACTTTAGCAGCTTGTTTTCTTTCTAGACAACTTCACACTGTTATATAGTAAAGATTTATATGAAGTTGTGGCCTAGTAGGTCAAAAAACCCAACAAGAGCCTTATTAAAGCTTTAATTCATTGGTTTTGTTCGATTAGCAATAATAGCAGTAATTAATAAGATGTTATGCTCCGCCAGTCTGGCAAATTGCATCACATGTCTTTAAAATCCTTGTTTCCTGTTCTGTTTGTCCAGTAAAGTGTCATTATAACATGCATATGAATTTCTTTTATTTCCATAACTTTAAAACGTTTACTTATCATGGTGGAAGTTACATCATATAAGATGAAAAATCTTATATATGCTCTTCAGGGCACAAGGTGGGACACACGCTGGACAGGATACCAATCCATCACAATGCACACAATCATACACACACCACAGGTGAACCCCAGGAAGACTACACACTGTCTTTGGACTGTGGGAGGAAACCCACCAATCACGAGGACAACATGGGAACTCTATATACACACACACCTAAGGAGAGATTTGAACCCCCAACCCTGAAGATGTAAGGCCACAGTACCAACCACTACACCACCATGCTCCCTATAAAAAAAGGGTCAAAAAGGTCAAATACAAAAGACAGAATTTGCAAAATCTAGAGGAAAAAAATATTGAGATATAAATTGTTTTTAGAAAATTACGCTGTTGATCCTTTATATGTGTAAAATGAGAAATATACTGCAGAGAACATATTATCAGAGGATTAGTAAATTAATTTATCATTAATTTCATGTCTGAGATGTCCGGGATTTTAACTTAACAAAATTTCTTCACTTTGACAGTTTGTTTCACAATTATGCTACAAATCCCATAAGATTTATTGTTTCTTTTAATTCTATTTTTATTCGTATTCCTTCTATCATGAAATTCCACTGAGGTCAAGAATCTCTGTGCAATTAAATACCATATTCATACGAATGTACAAATGACACGTGAAAAAAAGCGACAAATCCAAACGATCATCTCGGATGATTCCTCAGAACGATCCTATGTCATATTTCGGTGAAGGACGTTCTTTCAGTTCCTCATTCACAACTTTATTTCCTACTTACGATTCATTAGTGTGAAAAATACAAAATAAAAACTGTATACGAGCTCTGGTTATCGTTAAATGTGTGTCGCTGAGATGGTTGTTGTCTATGGCGTGTGTCTGCAGCTAGCATGAAGAAGAGGACGTAGACGAGTCGTGTACTTACTGTATTATTAAAAAGGCACAGTTGAACAGCTGTATGCAAAGTTTCTGCCCCCTGGCAGCTAAGTTACATAATTGTATTACTTTTTGAACACAGCCTTTTTTGTTAAAGCAATTAGAACCTTATTAAAATCTATAATACAAACCTTTCAATAAAGTTTTTATATCGAAAAAGTAATCGTGGCATGTGCTAAAGTTTGAATCCCTATTAAATTTATTTAATTATTTTTTGTTTTACAACAAGGTAAGCTGAAATGGTTGCATACAACTGTATGCATGTATCTATCTCTCTCACACACACACACACACACACACTCACACACACACACACACTTCCTTATTGCCAGATCTCCCTCTATCAAACCTCTCCTTGTGTTTTGTGTCTAGACGGAATCTTGTATGTGTGTATGAGTATTGTCCATTTTGTGTGTGTATGCATGTGTATGTGTGTATGTGTGTGTATGTGTGTATGTGTGTGTGTGTGTGTGTGTGTGTATACAATGCCCTGGTGCTAGAGCCTCTGAGCTGAATACACAGCGTTCTCGGGCCCCGGTGCTGTGAATGCTATCGCTCAGCAGCAGCATGCTGAATGCTCGCCGTATTCCCACACGGAGACGCGGCACTCAGAGGGAGAAGAACAACGCCAGCGATGGAGAGCGGAGTCTTTTCCCAGCGGCTCCCTCAGACGGGTCGCGAGTTCACTTCTGGGCCTTATCGAAGAACAAGCGGCTTTGAGGAGGATGGAGACAAAGCGCCGGGCCACATTGTCGTCTCTCACTTTTCTTTGGATGTTTTTTTATTCTATTTTATTCAATTTCACAAAAGCCTGAGGGACGAGATCCAGAAGCTTCCAGCGACAGAAGCCTCCTGCTTTTATTTATGACTTTTTTTCTTTTTTTTTTGCTCTTGTGGACAAAGAGTGAAAGTGGCACATGTTTTCACCATGTCCTTGTTTTATTGTCGATCAACCCTCCCCCTTCTCTCTCTCTCAAACACACACACACACACACACACACACACCTCATCTCAGTGTTCAGAAATGTACATATAAATTTCTCCAATTAATTAAATACAAACCCAGCTTCTTCTTTTGAGGTAGATTTAATCGTATAATAAATTAAAGAGATTTCCTCTAAGATGATCGATCTTTCCGAATTTTCCTCTTCTCACACGAATGAATGACAGAAATAAAATAAAATAAATAAAAAAAAGGAAAACTTCTTCTTGTGCAAATAAACACAAGTTAAAAATCAATAGACAAACACGAGGAACAAAGAAGTGAAAAATTGTAGAAATCGATAGTTTTGAGTTTGGACTGGTTGTGCAGTCAGGTGAGAGTTTAACCCCATACACACACACACAAACACACACACACACACACACACACTTACACACACACACACACTCACACACAGAGTCTAGTTAAAATCACTGTACATTGCCATCTACTGGAATGCAAGTGTCCTGCATCTCTCTCTCACACACACACACACACACACACACACACAGTCTCCTGTTTAAGCAAACAATTAATGTAAATAGTAAAATATTTTTTTTTCTAAAATAGTTTTATCATTATAGTGTGTTATTGTTTAAATTTAATTATCATCTTTGAGGCAAATCCTCTCCCAGTAGCACCTCTCTCTGTTACAAACTCTCCCAGTAACACCCTCTCCCAGTAGAACTCTCCCCCAATAACACCCTCTCCCAGTAGCACCATATCTCGGTAACACCCTCTCCCAGTAGAACTCTCTCCCAGGTACCCTCTCTCTCAATAGAACACTTTGTTACACCCTCTCTCAGTAGAACCCACTCTTAGTTACACCTTTTCCAAGGTAGCACCCTCTCTCAGTAGAACCATGTTCCAGTAGCACCCTCTTCCAGTGACACTCTCCCAGTTACACCCTCTTCTATTAGCACCCTGTCCTCCATTATTTGCTCCATGTCATGTTTGCATTGCCATGAAATATTTTGTCATAATTGCACGCACACACACACACACACACATACACACACACACACACACACACACACACACCTCACACATCACACGCTCCTCGTCGTCTTCGAAGCTGATGTTAATGTTTTTATTTTTCATTTTTGCTGAACATAGA
>JAOVVB010000004.1:876761-887109 GCA_028570985.1 Heterobranchus longifilis | reverse complement strand
ACACACACACCTCACACATCACACGCTCCTCGTCGTCTCCGGAGCTGATGTTAATGTTTTTATTTTTCATTTTTGCTGAACATAGAACACGTCATTGTAACACATTTCCCCTCGACTGATGTTCCAAAGAGAGCCACCTTTAAAGATGAATATTAAAGTGTGTGTGTGTGTGTGTGAGAGAGAGAGAAAGAGAGAGAGAGAGAGAGAGAGAGATGTGACACACAGAGCAATTGTAATTACTCATATGATGGAGTAAAGAAAGATCCTCTCCACACATTTTTTCAGCTGATGTCATGTTTTTAAAATTGTGGGGTACGAGGAAACCGAAGCACCTGGAGGAAACCCACCAAGCACAGGGAGAACATGTGAACACACACACACACACGCATCAGGGCAGACTCGAACCCTCGACCTTGGAGGTGCAAGGCCACAGTTTCAAGTGTTTCAAAACATGTTATTACAGATAGAACCCTTATTTTATATTTTGCAAAGCTGAGAACCCTTAATTATCCAATAAACTCTTAAAGAACCCTTAAATATATATATATATATATATTTTTTTTTAAAGGTTCAGTTAATGTTAAACTATTGACATAGTTCTACAAAATAAAATCAGAATCACGAGCAGTGGTTTGGAGTTTGTACCAGATGCTTCCACGGGGTTCTTTAAAAGTCTTTCGAATGATTAAGCTCAGAGAAAATGGTTCTACCTGATAGGCACCGCATTCACCTACTGTATACACAAACTTGCAAAATGTTTGACTTTTGGATACAATTCCATGCTAAGAACCTTAATCATAAAGAACCCAGTTTTTTGATGTGTGGTACAAACAACAAATTACTGATCATTATTGTCTGTTCATTTTTTCTAGAACATTAAGCATGTTTAGCTAACTTATAGAGATCTTCAAATGCTCATTATTACCGAGCGTTCTCAATAATTAAGGGTTTTTAGCTTCCATAGAGAACCGTTCCATTTTTTTGGCCGCACAGTAGAACACTTACACTTCTGTAAGTTCACCACACACATGGCCCCAAATGGTTATTGAATATTTTCTTTTTTATATCGAGAACACTTACAGGTTCGCATTTGATGAAAGGATCTTTTGTGGCTCTGTAAAGGATAAATAATGCTTCGGAAGTGGGTTCTACTGTACCTCAAACTCTGTAATGCAAAAATAAAACCCTTTGGTGTCCCAACAATACTGAGAACTCAGCAGGGATTAAATGTAAGGTTTAAAGTTGGATCCTGAAAGGTTCCATAAGAGTTCCTTGGTATACTTAAGGTCCTAAGAATATGGTTCTAGATAGAAATCATTCTTTAATCTCTCCTTATAGACGGAAAAAGAAAAAGGTTTATGTGTACAGCTGTTAATTGTTAATTGTGTGTGTGTGTGAGAGAGAGAGAGAGAGAGAGAGAGAGAGAGAGAATGCATTTGTCCATAACACTAGCAACTATACTAACACTTACACCCGGCCACTTCATTAGGTACATCTGTTCAACATCTCATTAAAACAAATATCTAATCAGTCAATCACACGGCAGCAATTTACTGCATTTATTTGTGTAGACCTGGTCAAGATGACCTGCTGAAATGAGGAATGAGGAAAAAAGGTTGATTTAAATGACTCTATTCTAAAGAGCGTCTCTGAACACACAACATGTGGAACCTTCACCAAACGCAAAATTGGATCTAACTCTCGACTAGCCTAGATGTACCTAATGAAGTGGCCGGTGTGTGTTTAATATATGTGCATGTTATATACTGTATACTTCCTGTTCCATTGAGGAAATGATGCAATGATGATGTAGTCAGGTTTATTACAGACCACGTAGTGTATGATACAAAAATCACACAAGACTCAGGATAAAAGAAAATAAAAATAAATATATATATATATATATATATCACGACTGACAGCTCGGAGATGATGGACGTTTCGGAGATAACTATATCAATACAATATTAATACGCTCCATTTATATTTAGGCGTGTCAGAGGTCCTGAGCGGCGAAAAAAAACAGACGGAGAACCGCGATCGCAGCTTTGACGCCTGGTTCTCGGCCTCGCCCTGTTGTCGAGCGCCATAAATAATGAAGGCGTGCTGCGTTCAGCGAGATTGAAGTGTGTAACCCACTGCTACAATCCCCTCTCTGTGTGAAGAACACCGCCGGGGCTGGAGAGGCGGCAGCACGGCCCGTATTGACCCACGACCCTCCACTGAGCTGCCACACACACACAGCTACACACACGCACACACACACACACACACACAGCTAGAGAGATAGATAGAGAGAGAGAGAGAAGTAAGGAGAATGTGAAATCTTCGCTCTGGACACTCCACTCCCAAAGAGTTTACTTACAAATAAATATTTCATGCTCTGCGTCCTTTGTTTTTTTTTTTTTTAAGAAGAAATAATTCATTGATGCATGACAACGTTAAAAAAAAACAGCTTCGTGAAGTAAAAACATATTCAAGGCTGATCAATAGAGGCCTTAGGGGTTTATTTACTGTACCCTGATCAAGGCTGCGAGATTAGTGCAGGTATAGAGTAAATAGGTCTACACACACCCACACACACACACAGCACACACAAACACATGCACACAGAGTGTGTTGCTGAGGTACACGAGGTGATGTGCTCATTAATATAACTACAAACACAAACAGCCTTAAGGCAGAAAGAATGTAGACCATTCTGTGTGTGTGTGTGTGTGTATGCGTGTTGCTGTATCAGACACACACACACACACACACACATAAAGCTATGAAATATATACGTAAATATGAAGTAAAAAATAAAAGTTTGGGTATAAGTATATATATTAAAGAATGAATAACATAAGTAACTTTTTCTTCGCGGTACGTGTCTTTTTCGTGTCTTTTCATTTCTGTTAAAAAAAACTTTAAATGAAGAACATTATAAATTAAAACAAATGTAAAAAAAACAACATGCAATTATATCACATATAGAATAAAAAATGATCAGAGATGTTTTGTATTAGGTATTATTTCTTTATTTCGATTATTTAAATACTTCAAATAATAATAAATAATTCAAAATGTTTTCTGTTTAAAAAAGTTCATAAAAATCTCAGATTCCCGTGTGAGGCTGTGTGCGAGCTCGGTCAGTCACGTCACTTAAACATTCATCAGATTCAAGGACTCGCCACAGAAGCAGCGTGCCAACTAGGATAACAAAATTAGCTAACTTAGCTAATGTTGGTTAGAAACAGAAGGTGGTTGTCAAGGTTGTCGATGTACAAACATTCTAGCTAGTTTGCTAGCTAACTTAGCTCTATTTTAAGGCTAAGTATGGAACAAGAGGACATTTCCTAATTTGCATGAATATCCTAATTTGCATACCATACATCTTCATTTTTTTTATTATGACTAAAAATGTAGAACTGTAATTATAATTATAAATAAAATAAAAAAATCCAAGCACAATGTTTTTAATGTTAAAATGTGCGCTAATCTGAATTACTAGCTAACATACTGTAGCTAATGTTGGTTAGGAACAATAGCTGGTTGTCATGGTGACATTAAATAATTTGAGATTCAAATCTTTTCAAACAAGACAGCATGAAAATGATAAAAATTGAATGTAAATTCCTTTGTGCAGCACTAGTTACTAGCTACGCTAGATCGTTTTTAGCAATATTAGCCTTTTTTGGATGCCAGGCGGACATGGGGTTTGTTTCCTAACATGCATACCATGCATACTCATATCCTATTTATTGAGTATGTAGAGATGATTATTTTTTACTTTCGCATTTGAAGTATATATTTTAAAAATTATTATAACATTTTAAAATAGCATTCAGGGCGACACAGATGTTTCTTTTCTCCTACTGGTGGCTTTCGAGTCCTTGGTCTCCTTAACTCACATGTCCTCTTGTGTTCCAGGCCATGTGTCCTCCTGCTGAGAACAATCAAAACACGGAAGCAAAGCTTCAGAACAGAGACAGCGTAGCTTCTCAGATCTTTAGATCCTCACCCCAGCCATGCCGGCATGTAAACGTCTGACCTCTCGATAAAGAGGGTCACCCAAATCTAAACAAGGAGCCGTCACGCCACCCTCTGTCCTTCACTTACCTCCAGGTTTTTGTTATCCAATCCAAACTTCACTGAGGTCCTCGCCGAACTGGTCTCAGGTCACCCATCTGAGGGACAAAAAAGGAGTTTGGTTTCTTTTCAGATCCTCACTCTTGCCCACCATCAGCCTGCAAATCCCTGAGGAGCTCCAGTCTGAGAACCTCAACAAAAGGCTGCTAATCCAAACCAAATGCTCTGCTCTGTGTTTATAAGGTGGCTGAGGAGTTAAACCTCATCATAAAAAAGCTGAAAGACTCATAAAGTACTAATAAAGAGAGGAAGTTCACAATCTTCTCTTTTCCTGGGATCTGGAATGCTATGGTTTTTAATGAACATAAACCGAATTCCGAAA
This sequence comes from Heterobranchus longifilis, assembly GCA_028570985.1. Classification (NCBI taxonomy): domain Eukaryota; kingdom Metazoa; phylum Chordata; class Actinopteri; order Siluriformes; family Clariidae; genus Heterobranchus; species Heterobranchus longifilis. Next base: position 882,656 of record JAOVVB010000004.1, on the reverse strand, counting down.
TGTTTCTCTCAGATAAAAAAAAACAAACATCTGATACAGAATTCTGTGTAATTCCATTAAAGGTTCTTCCGAACACAGCAACCTAAACATTTACTCAGACCGTTAGATCCAACGTGGAAAAATATTGCACTCTTACATAAAGGTTCTTTTAAAAGTATAAAGGTTCTTCTAAAGTTTTTGCAACTGCACATTTAAATAAAAAAATACAGAAGTATAAGAGACTTGTTAAATTACCAGAGAACCCATGAGGATTCTGGCTAAGAATGTTTTGAAACATTTTTAGCTTCTGTGTTGAACCCTACAACTGTCAAAGCTCGACGTACAGTATAGGAACACTCAAGGTAATCAAGGAGCTTTACACTTGGTTTGGAGCAATAATTAATAAATAAATAAATAAATAAATAAATAAAGCCCTGTACAGATGTTTTATGGGAAATACATTATTAAAACATTCAAATTATTGAAATATTGGTTTCATTACAATGTACAATAATATATTTCCTTTTTAGTAAATATTTGTCTATTCCTAACTTTCCACATACCGCTAAAATGTTTTCATTAAAATTCTCTGGATTTTATTGAATATGACATCAGATTTGATTATCTTATTTATATTTGCTTATATTTGGACACATTCAAACAGGCTGGTAACTAAAATGTATTTTAGATAACTCTAATCAATTATATTTGTATATACACTAGAGACTGTCACAAAGTGACCTTACAGGAATTAACATTCTTGATCTAAATTAAAAAGAAATGTATAGATTTATAAATGTACAGCTTAATCAGTGGTTAGCACTGTTAGCACCTTGCACCTCCAGGGTCCGGGTTCGAATCCTGCCTTGTGTGTGTGTGTGTGTGTGTGTGTGTGTGTAGTTTGCATGTTCTCCCCATGGTTGGTGGGTTTCCTCCCACAGTCCAAAGACATGCAGATTAGGCTAATTTGTGTTTTTAAATTGCCCGTAGTGTGTGAATGAGCAGGTGTGTGTGGACGCCCTGCGATGGATTGATACCCCGTCCAGGGTGTACCCCGCCTGCTGAGAAAGGTCCAGGTCCCCCGTGACACTGTACGCAGGATAACGTGGTATACAGTAGATGATGAGAGAGTGAGTGAGCTTCACCAGTTTGTCCCTGATGACCGAGCCAGAGGTAACGATGGTGACAGAAAACTCGCTGAGATGAAAATGAAGAAGAAACATTGAGACTTTAGAGAACCCTTCCTCATTTGGGAGATACCAGATCATGTGACTGCAAATCAATCTCTGCTGTAATTGTGTGATATTTAGTCAAATGTGCAATTGTGTAAGAGGAAATGTACTATACCCAGCTCCACTGTGTTCCATGATCCGGATTTTACAGCTCTCACATTCACCTGAACTCTAACACACCTGTTTCCTGTTTTCACTCGAGCAACTCTGAGTATTTAAGGAGCTCTGTTTCAGTCCATGCCTGCGCATTTTAAAAAATATATATATTTTATTTCCATCTGTTAGTCCTAAGCTTTATCATTCTGATCCTGAGTTTGCCATTTCTTTATTTTATTTGCCTGTTTGACCAGGTTTCTGTCTGGAGTTTTAGATTGTAAATATTGATTTTATTTACATCCACTTATGTCAAAACTTTAGACCTTTCCACTAATGCAAATATTCACTTTGTAAAGTGAAGCAATCACAGACTCCTAGATCTCAGATGTAGAAATTTTACCTGTCTGTACAAAAAAAAAAAAAAAAGATATTTTACTTAAAACTAAACAAAAGGTCCTTTTTTCAGTTTCAGCCTGCAGAGATGGAAATCGCCCAAATGGCCTAAACGTCATGATTAAATTAGTGAAACAGGAGGCAGTAGGCCTGAAGCAGACGTGCTGGGGTAAAGAAATCTCCCCATTCTGCCACACATCCCTGTTTCCATTGAAAAGTGCTGTAAAAAGTATATTTCTATACTCTCATGCTCCAATGGGAGCCAGAAAAATCTGTTGAAGTAAGAGTCAACGTTCAAGGTCCTGGGGTCGAGTCTCCAGCACTATAGCTTTCAACACAACAGAAATTTAATATTTATATACTGTACACTCTCTGTGGATTAAGCTGTGTTGTAAATCCTGAGTTGAACATCTTGCAGGATTCTCAGCCTGCTTTCATGGTTTTCTCGTTCTCTATCAGAGGCTCGTGTTTATTCAACCCTCAATTACAGAAAGCCTCAGCCGGCAGGCCTTTAATTGATTGCTTTAATTGATTGGTCGGGGGTAACCATGACTGAAAAGCAGTTTATCTTAATCAGTTGAGAGGAAACCCAGAGTGGGGCTTGATTTCCTCCAGCTGATCACCCCTGTGTGGGCGACAGAGAGAAGAATGAGGGGAGAGGAAGAGAAAAACTCAAACCTGGAATATAGAGATGAGAGAGCGGAGGAAGAGAGAGAGAGAGTCTGAATGGGGATGAGTGGTTTGAGGAGAGTCCTGCCTTCTTTTATCTTACAGATTGTTCACGCATGTTTTATACCTGTGATTGTGTGAGTATTATGGGATCACATGAGCACATGTGCCTACTGGGATTAATCTGTGATAAATAAAAGCAGATGTTTTACAAAAATTAAAATATGAATAAAAGGAATTGTGTGAAAGAGTCATGAAATAAATAATAAATGGTAGGAAGCATGATTAAAGCAATCATGATAATAACGTGGAAAATAATCATTAAATAAAAAAAAGTGTGAATAACGAAATCATAATATTTAAATAAAATAAAAAAACAATGAGAACTAAATTAATTCGATTAAGTTTTATTTATATAAAAATATTTATAAAATATATGATTGCATGTGAAATTAAATTAAGCAGTTAAATTACGTGAGGGAATCTAATGTTAAAGGAATTTTAAAGCATCTGCAAATAAATTAATCACTTGTTTTAACAAGATTTAAAATAACAATAAAATATTGGAATCATGTAACAAAAAGGACATCAAAGTAAAAGAATCATATGATCACAATTTCTAATGCTTTAAAGTTGAAAGTGTGTGTGTGTGTGTGTGTGTGTGTGTGGGCGAGGTTTGCTAGCAGTCACCCACGTCAGGAAACTCCGAGGAAGGAAGAAAAGCTATCTTTTTTTTTCCTTTTGTTATTGTATATAAATTTTTTTATTTATATACAATATGCTTAAAAGTAAGTGCAACCTGAACTTAAGACTGCACTCTTCTGAGAAAGCTTTCCACTAGATTTTGGGGCGTGGCCCTGTGGATTTGTGTTCATCCAGCTACAAGAGCATTAGTGAGCTCAGCCACTGATATCGAGGAAGCTCCAGTTTCAATTCCATGTTATCCCACAGCCGTTTAGTGGGGTTGAGGTGGGTTATAATGTTTTGATAGATACAGTAAGGGGTTGGTGCTCTTACCTTTTCGGGAAACTGTAATGGAGACACTGGAGACTCATTCCATCAATTTTGCATCAAATACATTTAAATCTGTTTGTTTGTTTATTTATAGCTAAGTTTTTATAGATGTCTTTGTGAGTGAGCTGCTGCTAAAATGTAACATTTTTGAACCAGTATACTGAATATAAACCTGTGATTTGCAGCTGCACTACTGTCAGAGCTGCTGTTACAGGAAACTAATCAACATTTTTTGACTAGAACGAACTCACTCGCGCATCATCTGAAGCCTAGGAGACTTAGGGCACAAGACATAATACACCCTGGACGGGGTGGTAAACCATTTCGGGGCACACAAATGCACACGCTCCTGCATGTCTTTGGACTGTGGGAGGAAACCGGAGTAGAACATGCAGTGCACACAGAGGCGGGAATCGAACCCGGACCCTGGAGGTGCAAGGTGACAGTGCTAACGACTAAGCCACCATTCTGCCCGACAAGAACTCAGCATATAATCAGACCTTCGTGAATGATGATCCTGGCCAAGCTCACTGCAGTCGCTTCCGAGAACATTCAGAGAGTCGATTGCCTGATCCTAGAAAATCGATGGATAACTTGTTTCAGAAGAGACGCATCTGTGTGTGTGAACTGTACACACAATCATTCACCAACACCACTTGCACATTACAGGAACTCAGCTGGGAGTTATTGCCACGTCCCCCGTACAGTCCTGACCTCGCTCCAAGACATTAAAAGAGTTCAGACAGGCAGTCCGATCACGGCTCCGGTGTACTGAGAGAACTTTCTACAGTTGCTTGATGGTGTCCACGCACTAGTGAAATACTGAAAAAGTGCATTAGTGTATCAGGGGATTATATAGAGAAATAAAGGGAAGTTTTTACTCTTAGAACTGTGTTCTGTTATTTTGTACAATCAAAAGTCTGTTTAACTTGAAAACCTATTGTTTTCAAAAACAATTGAAAAACTTGTTTAATTGTTCCAGATTTAAAAATGCTTGTTTTAGTCTGTTGTAAAGATAATAATTAGCGTCACTAAGATTTCTGAGCATGTTTAAGTAATCCTGTCTGCGTATCAAACTGGGACTCGTGTGTGTGTGTGTGTGTGTGTGTGTGTGTGTGTGTGTGTGAGAGAGAGAAGAAGAGAGAGAGGGAGAGAGGGAGTGTGTGTTTCTGTGAAGCTATAGAGAGGGTGGAAAGTGTATTGTATTGCATAAAGTGTTGATTTCCACATCGTTGTCTAGTTGAATATCAATGATTGCTCCATTACAGCAGTTTGACGTTTCATCTGCCGAGTATTTTTCAATCTGTTTCTCCGAGATCGCACGCATCACTCTGTATGTTCTTCCGTATGGTAGCAATTGAGCGCTAACGTTATGGAGGAGTTTGATTGACAGACATTTGACACTGTCTCTCTTATAAATTGTGAATTGTGATGCTCATCTCTCTCTCTCTCTCTCTCTCTCTCTCACCCATCCTGTCTCAGCCACTCTTCCCAGATAAATGTTTCATAAAGGCAGCTTCAATAACGTGGTGCAGAAGAACATGTGCAGCAGATTACAGGAGACGTCACTCAGTCACTTTCACCTTAGCCTGCACATCTGCATTTCATCCGTCTGAAAGTGCACACTCCACACAGTTAAAGTGATGGAGAAGCGTGTTTAAATATCTCCGTGCGACCGTCGGACGAGATATAAACCTATTAAAGGATGAATCTGTATCAGGTGTGAAGATTTGAAGTGGGTCACGGCTATAATGCTACAGTAAAAATTCATCAGCTAGTCATTAATTAATCACACACTAATGGAAAAAAATAACAGACTCGGGCTTCAGATCGAATTATTTCTCAACTCCTTACCAGTTGTGCACGATAGCATGCTCTGATTATTATTACTTTAAGTATTATCACATAAGAGGAAGTGCTGTACTGGTGATAGCACAGCTCTGACGTGGTTGTAGACATCACAGCCTACGTATATAAAGCAATACAGCACAACCTCAAGTGTGATATCGTTTTTCTACAACAGTCCTGCAAACAGCATTTATTATTAACAGATTATGTTTTGTTTCTTTATTTAACTGGTCATTTTGCTCCGCCCACACATATCCTTCCACACCTGGTGAAACTAACACAGCTGGCGACTGAAAGTTAGCAAGTGACATTTAGTGTAACTAAGTAAAAGTAGATTTAATCTCTAGTTTTACCGGTTCTCTGTATCCAAAAGGTGATGAGAATAAACCATGGAGGTGGTGGACAGTCCTGAAAAACTCACCAGATTTACTTTATATTTACACTTATTACACATCAGCTCCGCTAACTTCAGGGTTCTGGGGTCGAATCCCAAATAGCATTAAATGGAAAGATAGTGCACTATGTAGGGTGTCCCTTGTTCCACACACTAAGTAGTGCTCTTGATCAGGGGGTTAGAGCGGGTTTTCTGTTAGAAGCTAGTTAGCTTTGTAGCTAAGCGTTAGCCGTGAACAGAACGACACGGACGGTTCAGAGGCGATTCAGA
>JAOVVB010000004.1:839245-856745 GCA_028570985.1 Heterobranchus longifilis | reverse complement strand
AGAGTATAGTCAAATTACTGCAGCGCCATCTAGAGGACTGGAGCCATGTGTTTAGCTATGCCTGGTAAGTATTTACACAGGGAAAGCTCTCAGCGTTCAGGGGTGCTCAGGTGATTTAGGCTAATACCCTTCCCTCCTTTTAGGTCACGGTCGGTCGTATATGCATTTCACTGCGTACTGTACATACATGTATGGCTGTTCATGTGACAAATAAGATTTTAATTAGAATTAGAATTTTAATACCAACATGTCATGATTTGATATCCTTATCCAAAACAAAGTAAGAATAATCTTTTGGAGGTGAAAGGTTTTTGTTAACAGGAACCAAATAGTGAATATGAAAAATATATAAATAATTAAATAAATATATACTAAAAAAATAAACACTTTCAGTGGAAGAAAAGTAGCAAAATGACAATTTTGATGAAATTAAGAAAGATAAAAACAAATAAGCTTTAAAAACTTCTGTTTATTTTAACTTAGAGAAGATTCTCTAAAGTACATAATTATATAATAAAGTGAGATCAAGTGAACTTTGTAATTTTTCATTTACAGTGCTGAAAAAATTGTCTATTTTTCTAAATCTTTTCAAAAATTAGAACCTCAATTCTACTGTATTAGCATTACTACCTGAGACACCTTTACTACTTTATCAACTAATTTGACAGTAAAATATTTTCTTTCCTGTAACTAGTTTCAGTTTTGCTCACGTTTGGACACAAAGAGGACGAAACAGCAGGAAAGAAGCCGCGTTAGTTCCTGTGGTTGCAGTAAAAAAGGAGCGGATGTAAGCAGGAAGTTATTCTTATTGGTTCTTTGGTGAATATGATGTCACCTCTAAATAATTTAGTCTCTAAATAAGTCGCTCAAGTGAAAAGACAGATATTGTTGTGTCAGGTTATAAAAATAAATGGATGAATTCAATAAAATGCACAATCGGAGCAGTAGAATCTTCCTACAGTCAAAAAAAAAGGTTTAATTTAAATCCTTTTTAAAAAGCCTTGCTAGCTGACCTCTGCAGAAGCAGAAATCTCTCTCTCCATCACTGATTGACTGAGATATGTGAAATCGCAGTGACCTGTCTAAGCATGTGGGATGAGAGAGAGTCATTTCCAAAGTGTTCTCTGTGTCAGAATTAGCGAACGCTAGGCCGAGACACGCCGCGAGCCGAGAATGAGATGCTGAAAAGGTTGGAGATTGCTGAGGCTATGTGACAGCGCAAGATGCTAATAGACGAGACAAACGTGCGTGTTCTTTCGCAGAAGCGGGCTACACCGACACCCACCGTCTTCCTGAACCCCTCCACGGCGGCGTCATGACACGCCTTGCCTCGATCAATCACCCTGCCGCTAATCACATGCTAATAAATTAGCTCCTGTCCTTGGGTCATATCCCCCTCATGTGAACAGCGAACATCCACGTTGTCACTTATCCTTTTTCTCACCTTCAAAAAAATAAAAAATGAGGAAATAGCTGTGATGCGTGGAGTGTGAAGATTATAAATAAAGAGAGATTCTCTCCTTTTCACTCTACACTCTCTTTCTCTCGCTCTCTCTCTCTCACCATTCCCTGGTTTTTGGAGGAGACAGTACAGAAATTCTTCTGCTTTGTTCTGTATGTTGAAGTTTTTCTACTGAGTTTAATTTTACTCTGTGTTTGTGTAGATACTTATGGCAAAAAGCACCTGTTACATGACGGCGTGAGAACCAATGATCATATTTAACTCATCTAAAACAAATATATGATTAAAACATTTAATTATTTTTATTTTATTTAAGCATTTTTATTTTAAAACCATTTTAAATAAAAATATTATTTATATTTTATTTCATTTTTCTATAATGAATTAATTAATTCATTGTTTGTGAAAATTTTATTAAACATTTTAAACATGTTTAATAATGTGGGAAAAAATGTATTATATAGAAAATTGGTTTAAAAATTTAGCATGACAATGGTAATAATATGTAAAAAAAAAAAAGATTTAAAAAAATGTGTAAAAAATAAAGAAAAAGAATCATGAAATGAAACATAGTGAAAGATAAACTTTATATAAATTTAAAATTTTTGTGATTTTCATCAATGAAAATACATGGTAACACATTGCGTTAAAAAAAACTTGAAAATGAAGACATGAACTAGATTTTTGAACATGAAACATAACATGTAAAATATCTAGTAACCATGTGTGAACCTGGTCTGGTTTTGTCTCAGAAAATATATATACATATATATTTTAAACAGATAAATAAATAAATAATAAACGCTAACGCGGCTGCCTTTGTGTTGCAGTAATTATTATCCCTTTGTGTGTTATTGAAGGCCCGGCGGCCGGCGTCAGGCCCAAGTCTTAGTTAAACTGGGTTTTTGCGGTGAGTTCCTCTGACTTCTGCCGTGTTGTTTAAGACATGGTTCGATTTGAATATCCGTGATTACTACAGATGCATCTAAAAGGCGTTATTATAAGCATTTGCTGAACCTTCAAAAAAAAAAGAAAAAAAAAACGCTTTATGACGAGCGTGCACTGTGAAATGTGTGAAATGTGTTCATTGCTGAATGGTGTTTAAGTGTATTCATCAGGGCGATTGAATAAGGCTGCGGTGTAGCGCTGCACTGATCACAGAGCAGTTGGTATTCGACGACGAGTGACACAAATCTATCGACTATTCAATTTCTGGTCATCGGTCAAGCCAGGGAAGTTTGTTTTGATGGGATTTAATTGCTTCTTAATTGTATTTACACACAGCCTGGTAGAGATGCGAGCTTCCATTTGACGTAGTCATGCTTTATTTAATTTTGTATTTAGATTTAATTAGAATAGCAACGTTTTACAGAATAATAATGTTTTCTTTAAAGTACCGCTGAATTATTTTTTTTTATGTCACATTTAATGTCATGATTCACTCTGCTTCAATGCCTAAGACCCTTTATACACTTCAGTGACATTATTAACACTAACACACACAAAAAAAACAACAACTTTGGACCAATCGGGTCAAAGATTAAAGGAACAAAAGATAACCACGGGATCGAGCAGTTGTTATGTTTACATGTTATTTTTGACAGGTTTAGTTTTAAAACCAGCTGACTATGGTAACAAACACTAAGTGATAGCAGACTGTTAGAGATCCTATATAAGGAGGACTTGAGAATCTGGCGCTTTCCTAATTTGGATATTCATAGATATTCAAAGATTAAATAATTCTAATTATCAAGGAAGTGAACTTAGGCTACAAATAGATTTATTACACAAGAAATATGGTGTTCGTAAAACTCCAGCTGTAGGTTTATTTCTGATCGTTTAATTCAAATTGCTTTTTTAGCGATTTTATTTACAGACCACATAGTCACATTTAAAATATTTATTTATTTTACTTACAATTCAGTCTAATTAACATTTATAATTTGGTTGTTTTGTAACAATGATTCAAAATGGGAGAAATAAGACTAGCTGTTTAATTAAGACGAAAGTAATGGTGCTGTATTAAAGGAGGAGGAGTCAGTGTGTGTCTAAGGTAGCAGATGCGCCGCAGTGGCCGAGCTGCATTACTGGAAGATTTCGCTGATTAGAGGACATTATGAAGTTTTTGGGCGTGGCTAAACACAAATGTGATGTGTTTGATCTTTTACCTTTGACTTGCCTTTATAAGCGCGTGAGTATGAAAGAAAAAAATTTTGATGGCAGAAATATCAGTAAAAGCTTATTCATTATGCAGCTCATCATCATCACATCGAAGCCTCCTTACATATTATAAAGAGCTTAAAATGTACAATGTGTCGATCTTTTATAGATATACCGTGATTGCTGGCGACTTGCTATGGTATAAAACATGAAAGGAATAAAACACTCGTGGGAGTCGTGCTGTTTTGGGAAAATATCCTCCTCCCACTCAGTGTCCTAGTTATTCTCCTTGTTGCTTTTAGAGTTAAGAACAATTACAGTAATGTGTTTAGAATACGCTTTTGCTGAGAGCAGCAGCTTGTAAACGTTTAGACTGAACATCAGAGAACACACACTTCGCTCCAAACGTGTTCCATCTCTGAAACTCCGAAACTCTGTTTATTTGCCGTTTATGTAATTGCCTGTAAGCGTACAACACTGCCATTTTGTCTAAAGCCCAATTCCTATCAAAAGGCCCCTTTAATATTCGGTCGAGTGCACAGACGGCGAGTGTTTCTGCACTTTGTACATGTTTGAGCATTTTCCTTTCTCGGGAGAATTTCTGCACCACACAGCGGAGAGTTTCTCATAACTTCACGGCAAATAAAGAAGGAACTATCTGTGCGTTAACATTTATATTTATATGCAGTGTCGCAATTTTAGCCTTTCAGCCCTATTTACTCTGGGAAAAAAAAATCATATGGTTTTGGAGTTATTCTGTCGAGCCATACAGTATATTGATGTTCGGGCTGGAATTCAAAATGTCATCCCGTAGAGGCATTTCCTTTTGCAGAATCACTCCTTTCTCTATAATTTCCTTTGAAATTTGGTGTGCAAATGCAGTAATAGACACATTTATAAAATCAAAAGGATTCAATTTTCTTTTCAATCACACAACAGTATGAATAGCTTTTTCTATTGAACCTAACAACGAGGAGCCATTACCCGACGCTAAAGGATGGCTTGCTCTAAAGGGTTCACTTGCAGGGTTTTTTTTTTTCCCTCCTCTGAAAGTGTGTCAAACAATTTCCCCTCGTCTTCACATTTGTTCTGGGCTAACGGGGGCCTGTCAAAACAGGTTTGTTCCTAATTTGTCTGGTCCAAAAAAAAAATGTTTATTCCAGTGTGTGGCAGAGTGATCAGCAGTTAGTGCTGTGTGTATTTATGTGTGTTTTAATGCAGACTGTTAGTGGTTTTAATACATTAACTCCGTCGTGACGCAGATGACAAGCGACAACGTCTAATTGAGGCTGGTAAATTATTCGGAAAAGGATGACATGCCGAGAAAGCCATTGACTCCTGAATGCCTCGGACCGCAGGACGCGGGGATGGCCGTCGCGCAAATGGACGAATGAGAGCCGGAAACATTGACATTTCTTCCTAGAATTGTGTAATGGCTGAAAATGATGAGAACATGAAAACGAGTGGAATTTATGACTTCATGACTTTTCATTTCTTCTGCTTGAACTGTGTCATGGTGTAGATTTCAGCTCACTGTAAGCGGACGGTTTTCATTACGCTAATTACGATGCTTCCGTCACCGCGTTTCTTTTAAATGAATTTTGACAACCTTTACATTAAACTTGAAATCTCAACGGTTCTCTTCTCCTCTCGACTCTTCTCTTTTCTTACTTTCTCCCCTCTAATGCGGGTGTCCTGCTCATCTGAGGTAATTAATCAGTTTTCACACTCCTCTGACCCACCGCCGAGCCGTCCTCGCCGCTCGTACCGGAGCAGATGGGCTCCGATTTGCAACACATAGGTTTTATTAAATTTTTTCCTCATCTCACCATCAGGAATTTTAATTATGGCCGCCCCTGTTTTTTCTGTTTACAATAAAACTCATCTTCGACAGCCGCACATATCTGTTTATTTACAGGAACTATTGAGATAAATAATCCATCAGGAATGTTAATGTGGCTAATTACGACGCTCGGTTTTGATGAGCAAATTATTTAACGGAGTAAAGACAGGCTGTCAATCAGCAGGTGCTGGGTTTATATTATTCTCCTCCATCTGTAGATGAAAATACAATTGAATTAAAGCTTGAACATCAGCACTCCTCTACACACTCCTCTATGCACTTCAGTATTTCCAAATGTTTCTTCTTATTTATTTGTTTCACGCTTTATCTTACCGCTGGAGTTTAATGCAATGCGCTTCACCAACAAGAAGAAAACCCTATAAACCCTGAATGATTAACTGAAACATTTCCAAAGCAATAATATTTGTATTCTACAATAAAGTACATAGTATTTGTGCAGTACAGTACTGTATGTGTGCACTGTTTGTCAAGCGAGCGTAGTGTCTTTGTAGTATTTGTACAGTATTTGTGCAATATCTGTTCATTTTTTATTCAGTACTTGCACCATGCTTGTATTCATACATTATTTGTGCAGTGTTTGTACAATATTTGTGTAGTTTTATAGTGTAAGTAATTGTGTAGTATTTATATAGTGTTTGTACAATATTTGTGTAGTATTTGTACCGTGTTTAAGTAATTTATTGAAGTATTTAGGGAGGGTTTGTGTAGTAATTGTGAAGAATTCATTTAGTGTTTGTACTGTATTTCTGAAGTAGTTGTGCAGTGTGTAGTAATTGTGTTAGTATTCATATGGTGTTTATACAGTAGTTGTGTAGTATTTATGCAGTGTTTGTACAGTGATTGTGTAGTATTTATACACTGTCTGTGCGATATTTGTGTAGTATTTGTACAGTGTTTAAATAGCATTTGTTTAGTATTTATGCAGTGTTTGTACCATAGGTGGCACGGTGGCGTAGTGGTTATCACTGCTGCCTTGCACCTTCAGGTCCTGGGTTCAATTCCCACATCAGGTCTGTGTGTATGGAGTTTGCATGTTCTCCATGTGCTTGGTGGGTTTCCTCCAGGTTCTCCAGTTTCTTCCCACAGTCCAAAAACATGCAGATTAGGCTAATTGGTGGTTCAAAATTGCCTGTAGTGTGTGATTGTTGACCGGAGGTCCTACCACGGTCGCCTCCACAGCCTAGATGGACTACAGTGGTTCCTAGATCGATGGTAATTGTGTAGAATGCCTTATTTGTGTAGTATTTATGCAGTGTTTGTACAGTATTTGTGTAGTATTTATGCAGTGTTTGTACAGTATTTGTGTAGTATGTATGCAGTGTTTGTGTAGTAGAGTCTCATCCGTGAGAGTACTAAGGGTATTCCTATGGACCCATGTCCATGTCACAATTTTCTGTGCTGTATTTATTTAGCTGTGTTTTCAGCCTGCAGGTATTAATAGGTATTATGTTATGAAACAGATTGATGTCAGTGTCGCTTGTCTTCGTTTGAAGATCTCAGACACTGCCTAGTGAACTTTGCCCCTCAGGTATTCATGATGGCTTCCATGAGGAGACCTGCAGAGTGCCGACATCTGCTGTAGACCAGGCAGAGGAACAGCTGGAGCGACTCCCATCACCCTCGGCCCAATATTTTCCTCCTCTATTAGGACCCCGGCCAAAATGCCTGTACATCAGGGGCGTCGAACAGCAGCACACCTCCTGCTCCATTACCTCCTCGGCCTCCAACTTTCTGCTGAAATGAGTTCCACAATTTACTGAGAAATGTAATCACATCATTTACTCAAATTAATGGCAACAGAGTTTTCTTTCAGGTTCTGGTCCAGAATATTAATACAAATTTAAATGATTATGTAGCATATATGGAAGGAGTCTCCAGAATCAGTGTTCTGTAACAGGCGGGGATGAAGCTATTTATTTGTGGTTTTACTGCAACATGGAGGAACAACTGTTATAAAGTGAGTGGTGTATTTATTATACATTAAATGCAATGATGGATAAAAATAATTCTTTTTCCTGCTGCAACAGGAAAATAATTAAGGGTGCTTTGTGGTCCCTCAATATTTTACGATGATAAGTAGATGAATTCAAATTCAAAATTCTAATTTTATTTGTCACATACACAGTCAGACACAATACGATATGCAGTGAAATGCTTTTACGACCACCAGTGACCTTAAAAAAGAAAATTAAAGCTTATAGATAAGAAATAAATAGGAATAAAAAGAAATACTATAGAAAATATATTTAACTAGGATAAAGATAGAAATATACTGTACAAATAAGAACATTTCACAATATAGCAAAATAGAAAATATAGAGAAAAATATATATAAATTTGTAAAAATGTAGAAATTTGGTGTAAAACAGACTGAGGGTGTGCAAATATGCATAAACAGACTTATTATTAAAGTGTCTTGTGCAATGGCCCAGAGATGAAAACATAAATATGTAAATGTAGGTGTGCATGAATGTGTCCATAGTGTCCATGAATGTCCAGTCAATTTTGGATGTTAAAAAGATGGTATTAGTTCTGCATGGTGGTGTGGTTGAGAGACCTTATCGCCTGCGGGAAGAAGCTCCTCTTCAGTCTCTCTGTGTTGGCCTTCAGGGAGCAGAATCGCTTTCCAGACCGCAACAGAGTGAACAGTCCATCGTTGGGATGGAATGTGTGTAAGCTCATAAATACTTTGTTTGCTCATAAAAAATGCTTTGTTTGCTCCAAAAAAATACTTTGTTTGCTCATAAATACTCATTGTTGGGATGGAATGTGTGTAAGCTCATAAATACTGTTTAGCTAAAAAATATATTTAGAGTTTGATATTTGCATCATTACTTCTAAAGGAATGTCTTCGATCAGTGGGACCACATGGAACCGTCTGTTGCTAAGTCGGAAATATAATATAATATAGTATGACTGTCATGTCCTTTCAAAAATGTCCGATCTACATCACGTGCGCGAGCATGCAGCACACGTGGGCCTCGGCTTTGTTCCTCCCGGATTGTTCGGCCCTCGGCTGTACGGACGCCATTACACCTGACAGCGCTTTCACTTCCACACACATCGGCGTGACAGCAGAGCTTCTCCAAGGTGGATAATTGTATCCCAGGTCGGCAGCTCGCTGCTTATTATTGATTCATGGCGAACAGAATGAACTGCTCTTGAATGTATAAAAATATGCTTAAAAGGCCATTTTTGTCGGCTAAAATCGCAGCATGCCAAATGACGGGCTTTTGTCACTGGCAGCTCCCACTTGCCTGCCAGCTCTGCTTTTAAGGCTTTGGCAGCGAGGACGCAGTCTATATTTAAAGGACCTGACAGGTCGGACAGTAATGCAGTTGTCTGGGCTTTTATTTCCTACCCTGAGATCTGCTTTGCAAAGTCATGACGCATTAGGATGAAGCACGCTTGGCATGAAGAGGCCGGAAGCAAAGACTTCAGTCTTTAACTTCTGGCTGAAAGTTATTGATTTGGTTTGGAAATAAAGTTTGATTTGCTTGTCAAAGCTTTTAAGCATTTTGTTTTTGTTGTGTATTTATAGTAGCAGTATGAGTGGAGAAATATTTTGAATATTGGTAAAGATTATTTGTTCATATACTCACCTCTGCATCTACACCTGCAAGAGTAAAAAAACAAAACAAAAAAAAAACACTTTGGGTCAGGTCAGCTCTGAAACACAACACTGAAATACCTTCAGCAGTCATAGCTGCGTATAAAGGTCATAGAAATGTGAATACCTGTCCATCAGGCTCCAGGTCAGAGCCAACAGACTACCGTCATTAAGTTTTGTTTTTATTTGTGAATTAACTTCTTTGGCATTTTTTGTGTCTATTTTTTTTTCAGTTATCTGGTTAGTTTAACATTTCTCAACAAGCTGTGCTGCTCAAATACTCACCTGCGTACCTTTGGTACATATGCAGGATCAAAATGTCTTTCCACTAGGGGGCAGGACAGAGCCAAAACACACTCCACCAATACCCCAGTACTTTCTTTTAGCACTTCCTCTGCTTTATCAGCCATGTTTGTTTTTGTGGAGTGGTGGGTAAATGTGAATGACTACTGATAAACTGGTTGAAATCTCAGTTTGTTCATTTGTCTTCTTTTTTTGCCTGGAGAAATGATTCAACTACATGTAGGATCCTAGTGGTAGCCATCTTGAGCATGCCTACAATTAATTTAAAGCAAATATAATCCTTGTATAATGACTAGTAATTCTACATAAGAAGTAGCTATGCATTTTCTTGAGATGCGATGTCCTTGGTAAAATCAAGCCATAGCCTTTTTTTTCCATATACATCCTGGAATTAAAGTCAGGCCTCGTCAGAGTTTTAGCTGCTCGTTTTTGCCTCTGGCTTGATGTAAATGGGAGGGATAACCATGATGACTGTTTTAAATGGCACATTGAGTCAGAAATAGAGATAGAAGGGGCTGACAATCTGGCTTTTCCAGCTTCCATCCCATTCCTTTTTTTAACAAGTTCCAAATTACAAGAGTTTTCTTTTCCTTTTTTTCCCCTTCTGTGTTCTACCACCACTCCCTATAATTTTAGCCAGTGGCATTGTATATTGTTCATCATTGTAAATACGCCCAAACCGCCGAACATGAGGTCACCTCCACCAGGCCTGCTCCATCTAATTGCTACTTACGGCTTTCTGAAAGGACTCACCCAGCCGAGCGAGATCAGGGGACACCACGGCCACAACAGCACAGCTGCTCCTGCTTCTACTGCTGCACACAAATCAACAAAACACACACACTTAACTGAAGATAGTCCTTCTGACATGTCAGGCAGTAGCACAGGATCTGGGAAGCATCTCAAGTGGATAAAAAGATTTTGCTTAAAAACTTCAGATGCTGGAACAGCACTGATGGTAAATGACAGTAGAGTGCGGTTTCAGGAACAGCTGGAAAATATCAGGATCACGAGGCCAGACTCTGTCTCCGGCACGCTGCTCTGACCTGGTGCTGACTTTTATTTGCTCATAAAGAATCTTTAAGCTCTTTAAGCTTTGATTTGCTCCATGCATTTCTAGAGAAATTAAACAGGAACTTCTTCGCACAGTAGATGTTACTAACTGATGGTTCCTGTTCCAGTTTGTATATTAGTATCCTTCCCAGTGTAATGCCTGTGTGGGCCACACCCATGTAATATATATATATATATATATTTATTTATTTATTTATATATAGGCATATGTCACAAGCGCAGATAATTGTGCATTAAACTTTACAACCCTGTGATTGTTGTGTTCAACAGATCTGACCACCGAATCTGTGTGTTACTGCATTAACCACTGCGAGATGCGAAACTCTTAAAATTCCTCTAATCTTTTTTTTCAAAACCTCTATCATTCCCTGAGATGTTAACTATCATAATTAAGTTTAATTGAACCATCTGACAGCTAGCACAAGGAGGAAAAAAAACAGATGAAAGAAATGAAATTCTGATGGAAGGAAACTGAACCCAAAACAAAACCCCTTCGAAAGTTTGCAGATGTGACCCATCAGTCACAATTCAAAGAATGGCCATTGATGAACAACTCCAATAAGGAAGTAGGAAATGACTAAACACCCAAGTCACTGCCCATTTGTCGGTGGTTGGGACCACAACCAAAAACTTCCTGAATCGACAGGAAGCGACACGTGCGCGGTGGCTTTTTGGCGACAGAACGGGTACAGGAAAGAGGCCGGGCCAGTGCACAGGACTGGACTTGGCAGGCCGATGCTCAGCATTGTGGGACGAGCCACTCGACGTCGCAAGAGCTCAGGCTGGCCATTCATCCACACCGGCATCCCTGTGATTAGCATTGTCCTCTTCCAGATGGCCCATCATCTGTTTCAGACTGTGGGGAGGAAAGGGAGCTCAGCGAGAGCTGCCCCTCATTCTTATCATCCACTCTCAGAGCAGCCATTGTGATTAGCTGCTTGTGTGACTCTTGGACTACATCATCCAGAAATATTGTCACGAGGGTTGTAAACACGTTTGATGAAGTTTGGGGTCGTCTGGCACCTACGTGGTAACACAGTATAACACAGAATATACTAGAACTGTAACTCTTATTTAAGTGTATTCATTTGGCAGCAGATTGAAGGTTAAGGACCTCAATCAAGAAGACCTGATCAAAGCGGTACAGGAATTCACTCTTCATTTTACTCTTCAGATTCAAACACAACGTTCCTAACAGAAGTAGAACCTGATAAGCAAGCTGAGAACCATTATCTAATCCTGGACACGATGAAAGCACTATGATCTTACAACTTTTATGAATTCACGCAAGAGAAGTTTTGTTTCTTTCTAGGAATTCATAAAGATTGTTTCAGAAATGTTTAGAAAAATATTTATAAAGCTAGTGTAACTCTGGAAAGGTTACGGTTAATGTTCAAGCATTGTAAAAGCTACTAATGAAGATGCTTTCAGAAGTTTAGAATAAAAACTCATGTTAATCATCCATAAAACTCTTTTTAAAACCACAGCATATTTATGAGTTCTTGATTTTATCTCTTTGAAAGATTCATTAAGATACTTTAAGGAGGATTTCAATCAGACAATCATACAAACCAATGATTAAAAGAAACTTTACAGGAACATCTCCTCTGTTATGAGGAACCCTTTTTTTCAGAGCGATTCCAGGCAAAACACATTTTGGCAACAAGCATCTTAAAGGTTTCTTAGGGTTGTTCCTCTGGAAGAACCCTTAACTTTGCTTTTAGAAATGCTCTAAGCAGACTATACAGTATGTCAAAATCCTAGAACAGTTATTTGTCAAATGAATCCTTGAGAAACCCTATTATTCCAAAAGTCTAAATCTAACGTAACTAATGAGGCATAAGATGTGAATTTGCCGGAAAGGTTCAAACCAGTTGAGGACATTATTTATTATCTCGATGGATGGCAGAATGTATTAAGATGCTAGAATTGTCATTTGTCTAAGGAACCCATGGGAAGCCTTTTAAGGTAGTACCATGAATACCTGTGAACTTCATTCTGCTGCGCTGCAGGTCGTTAGCGTCCCTCACCTCTGCGCATGGAGGCACTTTACATGATGGTCCTTCTCTTCTTCTTTTACTTCCACTACCAATGATGGGCCTAATCATGAAAGCCATCTTGAAGCTGCTCGGGTGCTGAGGAGAGCTGGGGAGAGAGCATCGTCAGGGCGAGTGACATGATCCAGAGGGACAGGTCGACTATTAAATATCCATCACGCCACGCCACATCAGTCCTAATGCGATCAGAAACACATGGCTACGTTGCGCGGGACGATGCTTCCATCCACAATGATTAAGTAAGTCTTTAATTTCCAAGACAAATAAAAAATGCAAGATCATTTTATCATGAATGTAAATGACCTGTCTCCTCTGATGACAGTCCGCTTGTCTCACTGCCGGAGACTCGGTATACTTCAGAGAGCAGGGCATTTGGGATGCTGGCTTTTCAGCGTATTATCATTTTAATGAAGCAGGATATTTCAATTTTTTTTTCATGGCCATGGAGCTCTAATGCAGTTGTCTTAGCATCCCTTTTCATCTGTCTTCTTCAAACACTGGAGGTTGTTAAACAAATGGACGTGTCTGAGTGCATAAAGCTGATCCGGCTACGTTATTGTTGACTGGGCCAATTAGGGCTTACGGGGAATGGAAGGAGACGTGCATACTCCCTTGGTCTTAGTGTGATACAATACGGCCTGGCGGCTTCTTTGTATTTATTAAAATCACCTGGCCCATTAGGACATGTGAATGGAGGAGGTTTTACTTAAGACTGTACCAATATACAGTACAGAGGCAGGACGGTGTGGATGTTTCCTTTCTTTAGTGTATTTATTTATTTATTTATTGTTTACTTGCAATGTCAAGATTATGGATCGTGTCACTTTCAATAATCCACCTAGAGCTTTTTTTCCTTTTGACAAATTCCAAATCAGTGTTTAGTCTCTGCATCTGCTGCAACAACCGTCACAGTTTTATCTTCATATAAAATGAAGAGATTAAAATGAAACAAACCTATGTGGCACATACATACATACGGTACAAAAGAACACAAATACAATTTTATTTATTTTTAATTGTTTTGTTTTTTTTCAAAGCTTTAGCTATATTGACCAATTTTCACAATTTTTTTATTTTATTTTTTTTTTTACAAATGCGTGCTGGCCTTTGAGACTTTGGTCTTTGAGTTTGAGAGAACAGAGAAGCGAACTCTGACAGACATTAGACTGGGTTTAACACAACCATGAGGTCATCCATCTCACGTGTGAAAACTTAAGACGTTTTGGTAAGTTTTGCTCTTGCTTTCCTGAGAAGGTCTTCATGAGAGCCAGGTTCATCATGGTGTCTGATGGGATTTGTACAGTAAATGCACTCGACAATACTGTTTTTACAAGAAAAAACAGCTGACCTTCATGTCTTAAAATAACAACTCTATTTTTTAATTTATTATTATTATTACTCTTTTCCTTTCCTCCTGTAAATGACTGTAAGCAACTGTTACCAAGTATAAGCAATTTCCCTTTGGGATTAATAACTCTTTGAATCTTGAATCTTGAATCTTGTTGCTTAATTACAGAATGCCATATGTGTTGTTTCATACTTTTGAAATCTCCAGTATTGTTTTAGAATGTAGAAAATAATTTATTAAACAAGGAACTGGAAAAAAAAAAAAAAACTTAAATGTGTGTCCAGACTTTTGACTGGTGCTATACTGTATATAACTCAACTTTCACGAGACTGGAGCTTTGTGATCTGTGAACATCTTGAGAATGTCCTGCAAAAACACACCCAAATACGTCCCTATATACTGTAGCATCTTTCAGTATCTTTAAGTCTGGATCCGAAGGTTTTTTTTTTTTTTTACATGGACTGCGATATATGTATTTTTTGTCATTAGTTTTAGATCCAAAATGGCTTAAAAATTAACATTGTAACTATTAACACTAAGACTATAACAGAACAGAACCAGACTGTAACACCACTTATCTTTTTTTCTCATCTAAAGTCAGAATGTTTAACATTCTTGTATTCAGTGCACACATAAGTACCGCCGTGTCAGAGGCCTCACCTTAAGTTTGCTCTAAGTTGTACTTTTAAATACATTTTTGGATATGGATGCAACATTTTGTGCCATTGTGTGTGTATGGGACAGCAGCTCTTAATTTGCAGGTGTTCATTCTCATCATGCAAGTAGAAAGAGTTAGGAAGGAAAATCTTGTAATGAAAGTCTCAGTATACTGGTTTTGATGATTATACAGAAGTAATGTATGGAATTAATGTTTGGAATAATCAGTTTACAGTTCTTGGATGTGAAAACAAATTAAAAATATAAATTTGGAAATAAACACAGATTTTTTTAATATACTGTTTATACACACTGATAAAGAAATAAAGGTTTTTGCTAGTAAAATTTGCTTCATTTATAAAAAGTTATAACAAAAAATATTGGATTTTTTTAAAATTATTATTAGCAATTACATTTTTTAAACTTGTTCTTAGTTTGATCCAAGGTTTGTGTTTTTCATAGTAGAAGAAAGAAGCTCAGGTTTGAACTGCAGGTGTAACTGGTTGGTGCAGTGGTGCAGGACACCTGTCTTTATCTCGTTTTTCTCTTTAGGTTTTTTCCTTTAAAAAAAAAAGGTGACTCATCTGTCACCTTTTTTTTTTTCTCGCCTTAGTAACAAGTAACCTGTTATTAACTTCAGATTGATGTAAGTAGTAGATTAGTAAGGGTATACGATGAACACCCGAGAGACAGATGACCCTGAGTGTCGGACGAGCTCAGCATCTCCCTCTCTCCATTGTTACCCGGCAGCGAGACGACTCGCTCATTCTAAAACTTCTAATACTATAAAGAGGTCCTTTAATGTCAGGTGAGATGATAAAATGTGAGATTGTGTGATGTGTGTGTTTGTGTGTTATGTGTGTGTGTGTTCGACGAGAGAGAGAGAGAGAGAGAGAGAGAGAGAGAGAGGTGTCAGCTGGCAGAAGCTTCTCTTCTCATGTTTATGCACAGAAGAGCGGATTTCTTTTGATTTGGCGTTGAAGTCGTTGATTTGCCGCTGACTGGCTGCTGGCAGGAACTCAGCACAGTTCAGGAGTTCACTAATTATCCCTAAAGTAGAGGAGGAGAAACAAGAGACCCCTCTCTCTCTCTCTCACTCACACACACACACACACACACACACACACACACACAGTTTCTCCGTTACACTACTCAGGAACCATCTTTTTGGAGTTTTGAGTTGTTTTATAAAACACACACACACACACACACACAGGATAAATCTAAGCATTTTTTAGTGTGTTGCAGGAGATCAGTGGGCGTCTGTCATCCTTCGTTATTCATCCTTCAAAGCTTCTCACAAACTGCTTTTTATTTAAATCAGAATTATTAAAATTAGAAAAACTGCCGGTCTTTGAAGCCAGAGTTACCTTTATGTCTTTAGAAGTTGTTTAACTACTTAAAAGAAAAAAGAAAAAAAAAATGTGTAGTTCAAGAGTCATTGTAACATTTGGATATTAATTGTAACACCAGCGCTGATTTGCTGGTTTTCTCAGTTTCCATTTAAAATTGTGTTTCAAACTTCAGACCAATCACAAGCCACATTAC
Organism: Heterobranchus longifilis; assembly: GCA_028570985.1. Classification (NCBI taxonomy): domain Eukaryota; kingdom Metazoa; phylum Chordata; class Actinopteri; order Siluriformes; family Clariidae; genus Heterobranchus; species Heterobranchus longifilis. The sequence goes on along the minus strand of JAOVVB010000004.1, from coordinate 840,662 downwards.
AGAATGTTGATGATGATGAGGATGATGATGATGCATATGGAACCCAGAAACCTTTAGAAACACAACCTGCATGCTAAGCTAGCGTAAATGTTACGTTATTGTAATACATATATATCTATATATATGTAATACAGCAAAATTGGTTTGAAAAGCATCTGAACAGAGTCGTAAGGGTTTTATGTTGTTGTTCTTGTTGTTATGGGTGAGAAATAAAACATGGCTGCGGAAGATAAGTGAGAGTCGTTCTTCCAACATTAACCATAACAAATTTACGACGAGCCGATCTTTTATAAATGATTGTAATTGTTACTGTTGCCTAACGTAAGAGGAATAAAACACTTCAGGCCTATCATATAATCAGCCTTGCTTCAGACTCCGAGCTCACTGTCATGGATTATTTTCCTGTAAGGACATGCGTCACTGTGTTTTATTCCATACTTGGTCAGAAGAATATCATTTATAAAAAACAGCAAGTGTCAAGACCCTGGGAAAAATAGACACACACGTCATCGCACTTAGATAGTTAACATGACGAGCGTATAAATTCCAATTCTCCCGCAAGGAACGCACGGCCGCTCGGGATGACACGCAGATGAAAAACAGGCTGAAAATCTCATCAGCTCGCTGATAGTAATTCAGGATGAAGGTACGAGGGAGGGGCCTGCTGCTTAATTAACTTTCTCTGGCCTGGCACGGGACAGAGATACAGAGCCTATGTGTGTGTGTGTGTGTGTGTGTGTGTGTGTGTGTGTTTCTTGTTGTTGCTGTTGGTGGTGGTGTTTTTTTTCATGTACTGGAAGAACATCGCTTTTATTTAGGCATGCATTATAATTAAATGTCAGGAGAAGTAGGCGAGAGCGGGCGGATCTGCATCCACGTCTAAAACCCTCGCATTCATCATCTTGACTGATGACACAGGTGCAACAGGAAGATTGTTTCTGATTTGGTTTTGTTGTCAAGGTCTATCCGTGTGTGTGTGTGTGTGTGTGTGTGTGTGTGTGTGTGTGTAGCCCAGTTAATAGCTCACCCCTCCTCTGGCCTGTTTTTGTATTCTCTTTAGAGGCTCACAAATCAACCTGGGTGCTTTTTATTATTGTTCCACAGCGTGTCTCGTCTCTGGTCTTCATTATCAGTGAGAAATGCTGTTACATGGAGAATTGTTTTGGACTGAGTCAGTTTTACATTATACACTTATACAGCAGTGCTGTTACAGAAGGAAGAAAAAAAAAACATTTGAGTGTGTGTTAAGATTTGTTTATTTCAAACACAGTTGCCAAACCTTATCATTATAACTGTTTTTACATTTAGTCAGTTATTTACTTAATGAAACAGTTCATGCTGTTTATAATATAATATAATATAATATAATATAATATAATATAATATAATATAATATAATATAATATAATATAATATA
>JAOVVB010000004.1:822701-833580 GCA_028570985.1 Heterobranchus longifilis | reverse complement strand
CTATAACATAATGAATTTTATGATGAAGGCCTAATATGAGCTTCCCCTGTTTCAAAAGCTAGCAGCCGCCACTGGTTCCCACGATAAGTTATCCATCGATTTTCAAGGATCAGGTGTTCCACTCGCTGAGTGTTCATGGGAACGACAGCAGTGGCCTATGTACAGCTTTCTTTAAAACGTTTGCAACATTCAAATTTTCTACTGTGGCTGAGTCTCATCACTGTACTGTGCTTAAAGTTTATGTGTTAATTTTTAATCTAATTAGTGTTTGGGGGGAGTTGATAGCTGAATTACTTAGCAGAGTATATTTAATATAAAAACTATTTTTAATAGGTATCAAAATGACATGAAAATAAATTAATAATATAAATCCCCATAAGCTTTACAAATTTTAAAGCAATAAATTAAATAACGATTCAGAAGTGCAATGTCCTTTTACTTTCTTTTTTCTCCTCTTGTATGTACATGTAAAATGTTTATAAATGGTCGGTACAGGTACGTACTTCTGATAAGAGGTATCAGTGCAGCAATGTGTGACCAGTAGAGGGCAGTATAGGTACATTTATTAATGCTTACATGTACCTAGACATTTGTAGACGCCCTTATGCAGAGCAGCTTACATTTTTCTTAAATCTTATTTAAACAACTGAGCAGTTGAGGGTTAATGGCCAACTACTGCTGCCAAATGATTAGAGAATCAGAGTCAGTCAGAATCATATCTACGCAAATAAAGGAAATATTTTGTCTATCCATTGTTCAGAACTCACTCTTTTAATGATATCATTACGTTACATACATTGGAGGACCAGAAACCAGTCTCAGAAAATTTCTGTATGTCTTTCTGTATGTCTGTCCAGTATCACACATGTCTTGTCACAGTATCACACAAAACTGTCTGGCTAGAATTTACTGAAACTTTCGCAGTTCTTAGATATCTACCTTAAGTTTAACCTGATAAGTGAAATCAAAATGTTGATTTCAAAATGTTATGAACAGTTATGTGCCGGATTTAGCACCCGCACCAATAGATATTACTTAGAAAAGCTAAACTAATTATTTTTGGGATTAGTTCATATTTTCACCACTGAAATAACAGCGCTGAAGTGGTATAAGTGAATTTTAAACAAGTTTTAAATACCTAAGTGCGGGAGTCATTTTAAGACAAAACTTCATCTTTATCTGATCTACTTTTTTGATTTCTCATCTGTGATTCACTCTCCGATTACCGAACAGGGAGTGTATTGCGTGATACTCACCCTTATAGAATGTGATTGCTTTATATTAATAAGTTAGACAGAGAGTTCTGCGATACAGAAGGACAGGCAGACATGTGAACGTGGGCAGACATGTGGGCTTCAACCTGAAACAATAATATTACTTATTACATTAAAGATCACCAGATTACTTTTAGCTTTAAACTTTTAACTATTTCTACAACTCTTTAACCATCAATGATGCGTACTTATATTAGTCAAAATGAAATAACATGAAAAAATGGAAATGACAATCAATCAAACTTAATAAGAATCAGAATTTTAAATTAACTCAAATTCATGTCAGAGCCAATCTGAATCATGTTCAGAATCAGAATTAGTCAGAATCAGGGGCCAGCAAAATTTTAATTAATCAGAATGACTCAAAATCAGAAATAGAATCAATAAGAATAATAATTTTTTTTTTAAAAAGAGTCTGAATCAAACAGAAAAAAAAGAATAGTGCTTAATCAGTCCACTAGGAAACCAGGAATTTGGCTTATTGTAGAGCTTATAGACATTATAATGTACATTATAGTAGGATAACAAGGACAATAACAAACACAGACAATACTATGAAAATAACACATTAAAATAACACATGAACCATCCTCAAGTGTAATATCATATTAGGTTAAATAAAATTAATAATTGGTCTTTCCTTTCCGGTTTATTTGTGGTCGTGATGTATTCACAAAAAAAAAATCCGGCCAAAAAAATTGATTGATCATCTTAAAATAGATGATGCATTACAGATGAAAAATGCGCCTGCAATTCTGACATTGACCAGTTGAGGCGCACATTTAAAAGATCAGAAAGTGCAGCTATGCAGCTGGATGATTCATACCACAGAGGTCAGTGTATTTTTATTTTTATTTTTTTTTTTTTGACTCAGCTGACTGTGAGATACGACAAGATGCTGATGTTTCACAGAGCCCCAGAAACACAGATATGCTCGGCAGCTGACAGCTAAAAGTCAAAGCTCATTTTAATTGACTATGACACAGAAATGATCTTGCTTTAATAGCTTCATCAGTATTCACAGTTCATGTTTAGACTTTCATTATTAGGGAAGTGATGACTTCAAATCTGCTGATTTGGCTCCTAATTAGCACCAATTATTTGATATATCTGCTAACTTGTCTGGATTAAGTCATCATATACTATATCACTTTAGATATAATTTAATCAACTGTCCCAACATTCATCTATTATCTGTACGACTTGAGGTAACCTGGAGCCTACACCAGCGAACTCATTTAGCAAGGTGATGTATACCATGGATGAGGTACCAGCCCATCAAAGGGTATTCACTCACACACTCGCACACACACCCACACACACACACACAATTTGGAAATGACAATAAGCCTACTGTGCAACACGTTTGTATGATTGTGAGATGAGAGACGGATTACCCAGAGGAAACCCACCAAGCACAGGGAGAGCGTGAAAACGCAATGCACAAAAATTAAAGGCAAAATTCAAACCCTCAACCCTGGAGGTATGAGGCTAACCACAAGGCGACCATGCTGCTACTTTTTTTTTTTTTTTTTTGGAATTAACAAATGCTATAAATTTGTAATCAACCAGCAAAAATTGGCATCTGGAAGTTTAATACAGATGCATCTGTTTACATATACACACAAGTTACTTATAAAGGGCAAATCCTAATTGATAATATAATAATATAATAAGTTAACCCAGGGCAGGGGTGGCTCTGTGGTTAAGGTGTTGGACTACTGACCAGAAGGTCTCTGGTTCGTGCCCTGACGCAAGGTCTTTCACCCCAAGTGTTCAGATACTGCAGGGTCTCGAGCTGGCAACCCGATCCTGTAAATAACACCCACAGAAATAATAATAATAATCGCCCGATGTGCCAGGCAGCAAATAGATGGAACCTACATAGGTTAACCTGTGGAAAGCCCAGAATCTTTTCACCTTCAAGAGACATTAGGGGGTGTATAAAAGAACGAATGTTCAATATCAGTCAGTTTATTTTAATGCAGTCAGAACTGTTTAAATATAAAATATAGGATGTTATTAAATCATTATAACTGTTAAATCGAATGGAAATTACTTTCAGTAACCAAAAAACAACCTTTTTAAATTGTACTAGTAGTTCTGTCACATGTGCTACCCGGGCAGACCACCATATTGGAAAGGATCTCATGGGTACTCAAATTCACAGACTGTTAGATGACTGCAATAAGACATTCATTAGATGTCACTTAGGGACGTCATGAGTTAAAGTCAAGGATAAAGCTGAATGAGGAACTTTCCAGAACTTTTAAAGGGTGTGTGACATCTGTTACACCATGCATTCTTATAGACTACGTCACCTGCTGACTAACTTGCAACAAAAAAAAAATTGTATTACAACTCTAGATGTAAAGGCTGTGGCATATAATTAGGAAGGGTGTGAGTTCATATCCCGGCCACTGTTATTTTTACTTCTCTGGTGTTTTATATAAAAGCAAACTTAGGATGGCACTTCAGAGAAAGTCTCAGCGCCGACCACGTTACACACTCCACTGATGCCCCTTGTTGGTTTTCATTATTCTGCGTCTATCCTACGAAGGCAATTTTCACCATGTAAGCGATTCTCAAACAAGCTCAATTTAATTACTCCTGCATCATCTCCAATCAAGAAAGAGACTTCATTTACTGCTGAATCCTTCATTCTGCGTTCCCACACCATCAGACTGTGAAATGATCATTTTTTTTTTTTTTTTTTTAAAAAGCACGCCCGTGTCCAGCGCCTATCTTCTCCCAGTTTGACAGAGTGGCAAATTAGGGTTATTGATTATGGGCAAGCAGTTAGAAGTTGCAGCGGTGCATCTCCATGAGTGATAGAAGTGATTAAATGAGCACATCATTCCTGGCTCCTTTCTCTATCTTTTAACGCACCGTTGCTGCTGAGCGATCCAGTGTAGTGTAATAACCATCATCCCTTTCTTTACTTACAACTGGTTGTTGGAAAATGTTTACAGTTGAAACACATTAGTCCCAAGCTTACTATTAACCACAAGGTTTACTGTGAATTAAATGATTTATTGGTTTATGATGTTGAATTATATTACATTCATTCCATCCATCCATCTAGGCACCTCTGTAGTCCAACTATTGACCGTTGAGGCCAGTGGTTACCATTGTATTTATTCCCATTTGTACGACCGTGGTAGGACCTCAAGTCAACATTTACGTCCTTATTCATACACACTACGGGAAATTAGCCTAATGGAGACGCCAATTGTGTGGGAGGAAACCAAGCCGTGGGAGAACATGCAAACTCCATGCACACAGACCCTGAGGCGGGAATCAAACCCTAACCCTGGAGGTGCAAAATGACAGCGCTAACCACTAAGCCCCTGTCCCGCCACATTACATTCATTGTGTCACCGGTTTTTGTCATTTACAGTATAAGCTATTGTCCTTAAGAACTACCTTACACGTGATCAAATCACTGGGACACATGTTGTTTTGTGGTTAATGGCTTTGTTATTATAATTATAATATTTTTTAGTACTAGTAGTGTCTATTAGCAGACACCTTTCTGCATTATTGTCAATATTGGCTTCTCCAAATTGTAAGTCTACACGATGAACATGTCACGGTGTGCAAGCATAAATAATGATTTTCCATTTAGTAGATTAAAGACTGATTACCTTTGGAGCCCAGAGATAATGCACGTTATGATTAGCTCACATAACCTATACACACACACACACTCACACACACGCACACCACCGACTGCTTCCAACACTCAACCAGGAGCATAAGTGCTCCAACAGTGTGCATTAGAGAAGTAACAGCGTTAGCACAGAAATGTGTGTAGATCTGAATCCATTCTTATTTCTGTACAGTGTTTTATTAGTCGTGTATGTTTGTTTTGTTTTTACACCGTTTATGACGCATTAGGGTTCTTATTTCAATGCTCAGCTTAGCAACACTATCCACTCTAAAAATACATAAAAATTGCAATCTTTTTGAACACAAAAATGACCAAACTGATTTAAATTGCTGTCTATTTCATTACGTTTTTACAATGTTTCCGATGTCTGATGACTCTACTATAGTCATGTGGAATTAGTTTAATGGGCATCTACTTTATTATGCGCAATTCACTTTTTAATCACATTAAGACGTTTAGGAAGGGCTCTTTTTTGTGTGTATGTACGAACAAAGATCATGAGAACATCACAGTACATTCACTGCTTTTTCTTCTTTTTTCATTGTTCTACTGGCCGAGGCTTAAAAAAAGACAATTTGATTTTCCACCTATTCCACCTGACTTCAGGTAAGAAGAGCTCATCCCTGGTTTGTTGCTCAGCTGTGCTGTTCTCTGTGACATGTGTTAGAATGTTAAAGAAATAAGAAAGTACTGTATTTGAGAGGCAGCATGGTGGTGTAGTGGATTCCCGGCCAGGCTCGATTCCCGTCTCTGTGTGCATGGAGTTTGCATGTTCTCCCCGAGCTTGGTGGGTTTCCTCCGGGTACTCCGGTTTCCTCCCACAGTCCAAATACATGCAGGTTAGGCTAATTGGCGTTCCCAAATTGCCCGTAGTGTGTGAATGAGTGTGTGAGTGAGTGTATGTATGTGTGTGTGCCCTGCAATGGATTGGCACCCTGTCCAGGGTGTACCCCCGCCTCGTGCCCCAAGTCTCCTGGGATAGGCTCCAGGTCCCCCGTGACTCTGAATACAGGATAAAGCGCTATAGAAGATGAGTGAGAACAAAAAACAGATCTGAAATTGAGACAAAAATATAGATTTTTTCTTTTCTGATTCTTGTCTTTTTTGTACTCAGAGAAATGGATTATAAAACAAATAAAATATAGAAGTAAATAAAAAAATGTACAATTATTTTAACAAAGATTAAAGTATAACATTGGAAAATTGAAAGATTTTTATACTTTAGTAAATAAATGGGTAAATATTTTATTCACAATTTAAGTATTTTAAAAAAGTATTTAAAATAAACAAAAACTATTTATAATTGTTTAAAATTTTAGAATTAGACGCTGTACTTGCTTTTATTTTAATTTTTGGTAGATTGTTTTGTTTTTTTTTATCAAAAAACAAAAACAAAATCAGTTTGTTGATTTACTGAGATGAATAAAAGTGCTTCAGAAATGTTTTCCATGTCCACTGGTCTGTTTTTTTTGTTCATCACTCTTCAGTTATTACAATAATATTCATTACATTATATATTCTTGCATTAATTCAGATGAAGACGAGGTTTAAAAACACGACACGTTTGTCACAACACACAATCCGTTTCTCCGAGGTCAGGTCTTCCTGCTGCTTTTCCGAACACACTTATGTTTAATTAAAAACCGGATAGATGTCGATGTCTGTCACAAGCCTTTGAGTTTCCTCTCGCCTGCTTGAAGAAACGCGTTCATTACCCGACCGTGCTCACTTCTGTTCCATTAAACAATTTTAATTGTTGCCTCTTATTGCGTCTGAGCCGTGTGCTTATCTTTCCAGACCCTGAAGGCATCATGTTGCTGTCACAGTCGTTACTTAAGTGATGAAAGCCTTCCGGATTCTCCCCTCGATTCTTTCACAGAGCCGTGTATTAGGATGCATACGCTGCTAATTACTGATTAGCATCGTGGCATAAAACATCCCGGCCTTTCAATCAGCCCCTGTAATTTCTCCTGCATTTAATAAGCGGCGCAGCACAGACTGCACGTCGTCTATACAAATAGTTTGGAGAAGAATCCCGAGACGGATCGGGCTCGTCTCGGAGATCAGAAAGAGCAGTGCTGCTTTGAACTGCTTTACTTAAATGCAATTTCGGTGGAATTTATTCAGCATTAAACCTAATAAACAAAGCACATGTGTGCATGTGTGTGTGTGTGTGTTCCTGTAAGCGCGTGACACATTGCCACTTTGACAGATCTGACATCAAACGCTCGGGAATAATGAAATAAGTGAGTAAGGAGCGTGATTACCAAGGGCCCTCGGTTTGTCTCTTTTGGAGTGCACCAATCCGATCGGCTAATTAACTCCTCTACTCGCGCAACAAAGTGCCGTCTCTTTTTCTAAAGCTGTTCTGGCACATTGCGCCGACTCGAATGTGTTATGAGCATTTCTAATGTAAATTGAATTTGAAGGTGTGATGCATTTTGTTAATAGCTCTGTGTTCAGAGAGAGAGAGAGAGAGAGAGAGAGTATTTTACCTTTTAATATGGAAATAAAGAGATAATTGTATGTGTTGGGGAGAAGATGGCCTATTAACGTGCATAATTTTGCATGTTGTGCATCACTAAAGAGAGCGCGCGAGCTCGCGGAGCAGAACTGGAGGAAAATTGAAGCCATTTTGGATCATTTTCACTGCAGGAGATGTTGTAAAATAAAAAATATGTTTTAAAGAAAATAAAGCAGAAAATAAACTTGATATGGAAGATGTGAGATAGATGACTTGTTTAACACGTGTAAAGCAAAAGCACTATCGGTATCTACTTTCAGATTTAAACTGAAAATAGCCGTGACCTAAACCTGAAGAGTTTCAGGATAGCGTGTGAACTCTGGCTCTGACAGTTCCTCGACCCCAGCTACATCACACTCTTCACAAGTAGAGATTTATCCAGGACTGTGTTTTTAATCTCGTTCATACACATTGTATTTTAGTTTGTGATCGTTTCTGATTGATTTAGTTAGTTTTGTTTCCCCAGAATAATGTAAATGCAAATGATCCGTTCCAGCCACCCAAAAATATTACCAATGTTACCAATTTCCAACACTATAATCATATTTTTGCACAATAAAAACAATCAAAACATTATTTTTTTTTAAAACATGAAGTGAAATATGAAATAAATAGATATTAGACCTCACTTAACCTTAATTTATGATTCCTCTTGGCACTGGCTGCTTTAAAAACCAAACTGAAAGCGGCCCCCATTTCTTCTTGGTACCGCCCTTGTTTCTTCTTTCAAAAAAAAAAAGAAGACACAAAACATAAACTCGCTTAGCTTGGCTTTCCACTGATGCAAACACCTGGAAGTTTCCAGAAGTGCACATCTGCAACGTAGACGCAAGCCAGTGTTCGATTTAGCTTGGCTTGGTTGCTCGTATCCCAAAAATCCAATGCGAGGCAAATTTCTTGCAAAATTTCACCTCTTAAGGTGAAAATTCATAATTCTTAAGGTTTGTAGTTCGAAGTACCATTGTATTTAACTAAGAACAAAGTTAATCAACCAAGAACCAACAAGAATGTCAACTCAGGAGTTGAAAACGTCCTGTGCTCTTACAAATAGTTCAGGATTTTGATTAATGTTTATGTTTAAATTCTCACTTTAGTGTTTTTGTTCATGTTAACCCTCACAGTTTGATGAACATGCCATTTTTTCCATGGGTTTAATTTCTGAAAAAATAAAAAAATAAAAAAAAATGCCTTTTTTGTTGCTGTTGCATCCTATGCGATCCCAGTCACTAGGGTCAACTGCACACCATTTGAGAGCTTTAGAAACCCAGTATTGCTTGCTCCTCCTACTCATGTCTATATTTGTCACAAAAAAAGCATGTGATCTTTTTTTTTTCTAAACATCACATTTATATTTCCTTACACACCTACAGTAGCTTACACTGACTACTCATACATACATCACAACATGGTACCGTGACTAATATGAAGTGACACCACACACACACACATACACACACATACACACACATACACATACACACAGGGGCTCGTGCAGGTAGGAGAGGTTTAATTTTGTCTTCAGGCTCTGCTCCGCTTTCGTCTCGCAGCAGGTACGGCGTCTGTAAATTATAGCCCGAGGGCAGACGCTTTTAACCCGGTGTTCAATGCTGTTTGAAGCTGCCCTTTCTGCCGAAATCATCAATGTTGGATTTGTTTTGGTCATTAATCCGTTCATACGCCCCGTATTTCAATGCCATTTACATGAAACATTGATTCCACCTGACATCCAGCTTCCGCTCGATCCGAGTGACGGATGAGAAAGCGCATACGTATTACTCTTATTGTACACTGCAAAAAAAATGACAAGCTACTAGAGCTTTTCTTACACCACACTCTAACCTGATTGGTCAGTGGGTGTTTTTTAGTTTCCTGCAACAGCAGCTCTGACAGTAGTGCAGCTTCATATCACAGGTTTATTTATAATTAATGCGTTCCTTTTAATTCAACATTGTTTCTTCAGTAACAGTGTATTTACAGGAACATGTACAGTGGACACTTTACTGATGAGAAACCGGTTTTCTGTAACATTAGTGGAATGAGTCTCCAGTGTCAGGGCTGTGTAACAGTCAGAAGTAAAGGGATAACTTAAAGTATTACAATGTCTTTAGGAATGAGAAGTTTACACTTCTTGGTGGTTAGATCATGAGATACAAGGTGTGCTTTTCTTTTGTTGTTTGTTTGTTTGTTTGTTTGTCTTCTTAGGTTTTAGAGAGAGAAAAATAACAGGCTGCTAAGAGAACGGGTTCCGTAACAGTAAACATAACTATAATACTACGTATATAAATACATTTTTTTAAAGTATGATGTTGTTTATAGAAAGAAATTTGAATAAGTATAGTTGTTGGTAAATTGTAAATGGGTGTAAATCTTTAGGACATGTTATTATTGGAAAATAATCAACTTCAGGGTGACGGGGAGTCGGCTTCATCGGACAGCCATAAAAAAAGCTTTAATTAATTAGCATTAACATACAATATATTCTACAGCTTAAATGAGTAAACTTTAGACTATGTGCTCATGTGCTCATATATCATATATAATAATCATATATTTATTTACAATTAATATATAAATATACAAATACATGAAAATATAATAATTTAAAATGCTTAAGATTATTTTTTAAACTCATATTTAAAATATTATCAACAATGCTTTCATTTAAACTAAATATTTAATTTTAGTAAATGATTAAATTATTACTCAATTCAAAATAATGTCATATAATAAATATACCGTAAATACTATAATTAAATAATTGTTAATTCTATGTAATAAAGTGTTTTATCAAGTTGTCATAGTTGCTGTCATTTTCAAGCGATTGATTCCAGTGATGTTCATTTTATTTTACTTTCTTTAATTTAATTTTATTTCTTTATTATATTTTCCCCTGATGCAGTAAATCCTGGCTGCTGCCTCATCAGTTCTCGTGAAGATGTTCAGTGCTTTTGTCATGTTTGTGTTTGCATTTGTTCAGGCGACTCACTGCAGCCTTTTAAAGCTGCATTTCAGCTCAGACACTGAATCAGATTTATAATTCATCATCCATCTGCCCCAGTTTCCTCTTATTTTTCCTCTGATTCCTTTGACACTTGATGACTGGATGATGTTCAACGCTCTTTAGAAGTGTGTTTGTCCAGATTCTCTAAATCACGGCAGTGTGGGGTTTGGCGTTGCCCCTTGTTTGTTTTTGTTTGTTCACTTGTTTGTTTGTTGTTGATGATCATATTTTGCCATGTTGAGCATATTGGTGTGTATCAGTGGGTATTGGTTTGTGATGTGAATATTGATGTGCATTAGTGTGTTTAATGTGTATTTATTAGTGTGTATTGGTGTGTTGTAGTGTATATTAGTGAGAGATGTGCGTTTTATTCCGAATACAGTTATAATTTTGTTTATAATTATTAG
>JAOVVB010000004.1:794651-806804 GCA_028570985.1 Heterobranchus longifilis | reverse complement strand
TTAACTGTTCAAAGGAGATTAATGCATTTTTTGGACGCCTTCAGCCTTTACAATGTAGAAAGAAATAAAAATCAGGAGCCATCATGGAGTTAGAAAGTCACCCCAAACTTTTGAACAGTAGTGTATATATATATATATATAACAGATAAAGAGTGGAAAATAAAGATCCTCACCTTCAAATCAAGATACTCCAGGTCCTTCTTCAGCTGTATGTATGTATCATCTGCCTTTAAGTGGGAAACAAGAGACAGGTCACATGACAGGAAGTTGTAAAGAACACAAACATGCTAAGCTGACACCGACACTGACGCGGGCTCAGTCAAACTCGTTTGTTTTTCCTTTTAACTTTTTAACGTAACTTATAAATTATTATGAAATGGTTTAGAAATTTACTTAAACCATAATTAATAGTTTTCCTCTGCTGTATGAACATTTGGCTCAAGACTGTGCTGCTGTATAACTATATACATTATCTTTTTTACTTTTAGGTTCACACTGAATCCTGATTACCTATTACAAAAAATGCATTTGTATATTATTGTCCTGAAAATGTACTGTGTTTATTCTGTTTATCAACCTACAAAATTATCAATTAACTAACCGCAACGGCGACGAGAGTTAGTGTAATTAATATATAATTATTATAAAAGTGAGCTATTCACTTCCAGGTTCCGTGGTGGAATCCCAAATAGCGTTTAATGGGAAGCAGGTGCGCTATGTAAGGACTACGATCCCTTGTTCCACACACCAAGTAGTTTGGGTACTTGATCAGGGATTAGAGAGGGATTTACGATTCTGCTTAGTGTTAGAAGCTAATGAGCTAACAGAACAACAGGGACGACTGTCTGGGAGATTCAGAACGACTTAGAAGTGATTACTGCAGGGACAGCATGTTGTTTAAGATGACATAACGTTATCAGATGTGTGTTATTGCTAGTTAGTGTAAATTAACGATTGTAGAAGAGCTAAGACGGCGAGTTACAGTAAATGTCCCAGTGCTGTTACCGTCTATTATCACGTGGACTGCCGCTTGTCCAAACCAAATTATTCGTTTGGAACTAACTAACTAAAAACTTTGGATGATTTCTGTATCTTCATTTTATTTCAGGTAGAAATCAGCGCATGAGTTAACTATTAATAAATAGATTTTATTTAACTGAAACTGTCATTCAGGTAATGTAGGTAATATTTTTTCCATAAATATTTCCCATCTTTGCCTCTAATGAATTTGGAATTAATTATAAATGCGATTCTTTTTGTAAATAATTTTTTTTAACCACAAACACAAACATTTCAAAACTGTATGACGTTAAACTTTGTGAATGCAGGCGTGTTACACAAGCAACATGCTTAAAAACAACCACTGTGCATGACATCATTCGGAAGGTTCAATTAATAATAATAATAATAATAATAATAATAGTAGTAATAATAATAATAGAAACAACAAAAAAGAAGAAAAACTGATTTTAATAATGCAAAATGCATAGAATCTGTATGACAACAGTCCAGGCTGTGGCTCGTTCCCCATCCATGCCACCTACTGCTATCACCATCACATCACGGCCATGACATCACGACCCACAGAGCAGAGCGAGCACACGAGGACACACAGAGAGAGAAAGGGGGGGAGGAAAGGGATTTGGAGTAAATAAAAAATAGCCAAGATGCAATGGGGTCTCTTCTGGTTTAGGACCCCTGTGACCTCTGACCCTCTAACCTGAAGGGCGGGGCCCGAGAGGTCGTCGTTGTGGAGGTGAACGAACGTGTCGGCCATCATGGCCTGGTGTCTCCTGAGCTGGACGAGGAGCAGGGTCAGCTCCTCCGGCTGCAGAGCGGTATAAGGAGAGAAAGTGGGTTCAGCACGTGACCCTGAGGTCACAGGGATCGAAATCAGGAGCTGACTTTATTTTCCACCTCATGATCCACCTTATATACAGTACACCACCTCATACACCGCCTGATACACCACCTCACAAACCACCTTTTAGATCACCTGATATAACTCATCCACCACCTAATACACCACCTGTCACACAACCCAATACTGCACCTCATACACCATCTCATACACCACCTCACAAACTCACAATACCTTCTAGATCATCTCATGGACCTCCTGATCCACCACATGATACAACACCAATCTCATACACCACCACATACATCACCATGTACACTACCTCATACGCCACCTGCTACAGCAAACCACCTCATGCACCACCTCATACGCCACCTCATACACCACCTAACTAAACACCTTCTAGTTCACCTGCAACACCACTTCATACACCATCTCACACACCAGCTTAAATACATCCTAAAAAAAACACCTTCTAGATCAATATAATACCACCTCACACACCATCTCAGACACCACTTATACAACACCTCACACACCACCTTATGCACCACCTCATTTACATCCTAACTAACCACCTTCTAGATCAAATGCTACCCCACCTCACACACCACCTCATACACAACCGTGTACGCCACCTCGTGGACCACCTCATATAGCACCTAACAAACCACCTTCTAGATCACCTCACCATCTGCTACACCACCTTACAGTATGTACCATCTGATACACCACCTGCTGCACCACCTCATAAACCCCACCGGACACCACATCACAAAACACTTTACCGAGCACCTAATATGCAAATTCACACACCACCTCATACACCACCGTGAACACCACCTAGTACATCATCACATACACCACCTTTACACTCCACCCCTTCTATAATCGCCCTGCCCTAAAAAAAAACGTTGTTTTGTTTGTTTGACGCACCGTTTTCCCGTGTAGGCTTGGCGCACTGACAGTGTGTGTGATGTAGCCCATCGTTGGCATCGATCTTCTGTCTATTTGTACTGGCTGTGAGGATAAAAAGAAATAAACAGACGTTACCAATATACAGTACAAACATGAATCTTATTATACAGGTAGAGCAGATTTCTGCTTTTAGATTCAAAGTTGTTCATTATATTGTTGCCATACAGTACGTTACCCCTACTGGTAAACCCTGGGAAAAGTGTGTATACTCTTTCATTTATTTGTGCATGGGAAGGCATATTTTTTTATTTTATTTATTTTTATTTGTATACAGCACATTATTATGTGTGTGGAGATGTGTGTGCTTAATGCCTTTTTTCACATTTGTATTATTCCTTAATCTGTATATTTTCCTCATGTTTCATGCCAAATGTTTCGCCTTCTTCTTTTTCTGCCTTTTATACATATTTGTGCTTTAGTTTTTAATTTTGCATTTCTTATGTATCATATTATTTCCACCTCTTTATCCAATAATATCATTATCTTTAAACTATGGAGTTTTGTGACGTTAACATTTTTTTGCCGATCACATAGAATCTCTCCACCAGACCCACAAACAACAAGTCATTTCATTAATTACACATAATTTTTCTCCTCCTAAAATAACGTTTGTTTGCTAGCAGCAGTTGATGCGATGCAGATCTCTCCTGCTGCTCCCAAAGCTTGAATTTTTTGCTGTGTCAGATGTATTTATTTATTTATTATAAATGGAGGCACGAAAGAAGAAAACATAGCGGTTTACAGCAAGTCGTAAAAAAAAAAAAAAAATGCATACATACTTAAAAAACGCCCTCAGCATAATTTTATAATTTTAACAGCAAACTTTTTAACTTTTTAACAATCCTCGAAGGAGCTAACTGGAGGGAAAAACAAAGTGTGTTTCTGAAATAAATAAATAAATAAATAGTTCATGTGAAATAATTTCAATTTTTTTAAGCTGACTTTTTGCATCCTTAATTAACAAGAAAAAAACCCTTATTAATATATTCCGGCTTCATCCAGAGAACATGTACATTTAATATTTGGTAATAAAGAAAAAAAACAACAAATACTAACTATTTTTAGAACACATTAGTTACAAATAATGATAAATAATACACAAGCATAAGGTAAGAACATTTACAGTAAATCATTGATGTAATCATTTATGCAGAATTATAATAAATGTATATAATTAATATATATAATGTATATAGTAAACACTATTAATAGTATACAATTAGTAGCACTAATTAGTACATTTACATAGTACATTCTACTCTTTATTTTAACAATCTAATTTAATTATTGTATTTAATTATTAATTTATTAATTACTACTAACTGCAACTATTATTGTAAAAGTAGTAATAAAAACAAACTATAAAATGTAAAAAACAAAACTATTTTAGAGAGTACAGATTCTATACAATAAATATATTATAGAGATTGATTGATTGATTGATTGATTGATTGATTGATTGATTGATTGATTTGATAATTACCTTTCGTTTTTTTAACAGGATGTGATGTGATCTTAAAAACGTTTTATAGCTGGAACTTTTCTGGTTTTTGATTTTTTTAATATAGATTTTAAGCAATAAAAGTCCCACACACATTAAACATACAGTTAAAGTATAGAATACAGTTACAGCACATTTTCATACAGTATGAAAACAAAACTGATACAAATGTGATTTGTCTAAAAATGTGCTTTATGTTTATTAAAGAAACTGAGAAAAGCACAGATTTCCATAAATGATGTTAAAAATGGCTCGTTACGCCCCAAACCTGACACACAGGACGAAGGCTGTTGTTCAGTGTTACAGCGTGCACTCGTCTTCTTCCTGTCCCTGTTTGTGTGTGTGTTTGTTTCTGTGTGTGTGTGTGTGTTGAGGATGTGTGATTAGTGAGTTCACACTTGAGTTAATTTATGCTGAGCTGGGAGTGAAACTGACACAGTGACAGAGTGAGTGACAGTGTGTGTGTGTGTGTGTGTGTGTGTGTGTGTGTGTGTGTGAGACTGGTACAACCTGTTACTGATACGTAAAGGAAGGTTTGCTCCTGCGACCTGACGAACGCTGCCCTGCTGATCTCCGGATGTTAAACTGTATTTTTATGATGTTCCTGTACACAATGCTCTAAAGTTCAGACAAGAAATCTTATATTTATTTTATATTTTCTGATACGCCAGCAGGATCTCCAAAAATAATCACTTAAATCATATTAAAGATATTAATTTGTCTGTTTCAATTCTGTGCATGTTTAGTCATTCTTAATTGTTCCTGTTCCACTGTTACTAAAAAACTAATAAATAAAAACCTTTCCAACTGATCTGCATTATTATCATCTGGGGGAAATTTAAATGAGCACAAAAAGTCTAGATTTAAAAAATTAAAAATCATTGTTACGAATATGATGTTCATGTGTTACGGATGTGACGTTTATGAATCCATCCTCTACACATCAGGGATGGGACTCACCACCGGGGGGAGCCGCCGATACGATATTATCTCGATACCTCGGTGCCGATTCCATTTGAATTGCGATTCTGTAAATATCACGATTTTATAAATATCCTTTTTGTTACAATTCTACACAAACTTAACAAAAAACCATGCTAACTCCACACAGGATGCTGTGCTGCCTGCCAATGTGTGAATGTCTTAGAGCGCGCCACCTGCAGGATTATAGAGGAATAACAATATTTCACCACCTTAAAGGCAAAAATAAATAGATAAATAAAAAATAGATTTTGGAGATACTGCGCGAGTGCATCGAAGATTCACAATACATCACTGCTTTCCCCCAGTTCTCCTAGATACGTGTATACACGATGCAGTCTGTTCTATAAGTTAAAGTTAAATACAGTAAAAGTAAAATAACTTGAAATACATGTTTCATGAGTTGTTTTGCGATGCGTTGAACGGCCTGCGTGCACTATAATGTACTATAAAGTTGTCCATTTCATTGTGTCTCAGCTCCATAGTTGATTCATAAAGTGAACATTTCTGAGCTTTCTGGAAAATAACAAACCCAAAATCTAAAATGAATCTGAATAAATGTTACGAGGTGGCCAGCTCTAATTGCTGGAGCTCCTTGATTTGGGAAAGACTCGGCTGATTCCCCCGAGTGAGACGGATCCTAAAGACGAGCGATGTAGCTGAGGTTGAGGAACTGTACAGTGTTAAGACTAATGTCAATAGTCCTAATAATAATAATAAATGTTTTGCAATTTGCTGTGTTGTTATAATTGTTAAATTTAAACAAGACGTCTGACACCAGGTCTGATTCTCTTTATGAAACTACATTTTTTTAATCTCTTACCTTGGAGAGCGCCCTCGGTGAGGCGACACGGACTACGTCCACGCTCGATACTTCGTCGATGGGTCGCACCGTCACTCTGTCCGCAGGCGTGTGAGGTCTGCGAGGTGATGCCAGTTTGGACGGGGGTACTTCGCATGGGGAAGGGGGCACGGACACCGAGCGCGGGACCTCCAGCATCACCCTGAAGGAGGACGCGTCCACGTAGTCGGGTACGGTGAAGGTGGGTGGAACCACGGAACCGCCGTGGCGGAAACGCTGCCTCTGCTGCCACTCGTAAAGCTGCCACACCATGCCCTCTTTAGCGGCGATGCGCTCGTCTGTGGACATGCGGAAGTGGCTGAGGCGGTCGTGGGCGTACTTGTAGTCACTGGGCATGTCGTGGGGCACCGGGGGCGAGCTGGCCGACGGACGACGGGCGCTCTTTGGGAGAGACTGGTAGGACTCGGTCATGACCAGCTTGGGTTGGAGGGGAGGGGTGCGTCTGGGGAGAGTGTACTCCGAGACAGGATGGCTGGATAGACTGAGACACAGACATTATGCCATTTTAAAAAGTGCTTTAAACTGGATTTTGTTCAAAATGTTTGTCTTTTTTATAACACACGAACAAATAACGCAGCTTTCAAGTAACGTTCCATTAAATCAGAGGTGATTACATTAAAGAGAAACTGCATTACAACATAATGTACTCTTTTGTGCAAAAGTTTGTGCCCCCGACACATATTTTTAAGTAAATTTCCAAAAAACTCAAATACGTTTGCATGTTTATCTAGCAATCAGAGAAGAACTCCATGAAGTTTTTTTAAATGAAATTAAACAACAGTCTAAAATTTAAAAACTAAAATGTGAAAATAGCTTATGGTTTCCACATTGCATGCTTTTGCATCAACCTTTTCTTTGAACACTTAAAAACTAGTAATAATGCATCACAGAAAAGAAGATGTGTGTTGCAAAGAATACAGATTATTATACATCTGCATTATTAAGCATTCTAAAGTATGTGGCTCCATATGTAATTAGAATGGTGTGTACACTGGCTTATAAGTGCATTCTAACATATGAATGTATTTAAATCATGGAACATAAATAAAGGCATTAACCCTTTAACATTCTGCTCAACATTTTGACTCACTATATCTTCTTGAAAAATGTGTTCAACTAAACCTGACTGAGCCATCTCTACCATTCGGTTAAGGTATGCTATGCTAAAAAAAAAATCCAAAGTAGCTTTACAGAAAAAGCTGTAACAAAACATTGAGCTTTGTGATAATTAAAAGCTATACAGATTGAATTGACTTGAATATCGCCATGTTTTTAAACAGAATGGCTTTTTAATCGTTTTTTGTAACTTTCCACAAGAAATAATGTGGATCTAATGCCCCAAAGACTTTATGCTGTTGCACCAGCAAACAAAATGTTAGCATTTTACATTACAAATTTATTATTTGTAAATTTTCCCATGAAGCAACTCTGTAGAGACGGCTTAGAACTGCTTTCTGTTTCTTGTTTGTTTAAAACACTGTTAATGACCCAAATAAATAACAAAAAAGTAAAGAAATTATTTCCATTGTTTTTTTTCTTAGCGAGAGTCATCGATTTCCTTATAAATTTTTTATTTGCTGGTATTAGGATTACTATACATTATTTCTCACTTTTTTCCCTGGCTTTATTTATTCAATAGTTATAAAAGCAAACATTATTTACCGTTTTACATTATGTACTACTCCTAAATACTATTATGTAAAACTCATGTTTAAGAAACGTTCATGCTACTGTTTGTCATGCTGTCCTTGTTTCTCACCAGTAGATGGAGCTCTTTCAGTAAGGAAAAAGTGTGTGAACTGACCTTTTAGGCTCTCCTTTCTGAACTTTGACCCAGTGCTCCACCTGCGCCAGCGCCGTCTTCCTCTGCACGTGTTTTTCCGTGTCCGTCCGGGGCGCGAGAACCCTCTGATACGTCACACCGCCGTTCTGTTCGCTGTGCACGCCGTTCCTCTGAGCGGTCACAGACGGCGTGATTCGGGGCGGAGCTCCAGATTCCAGGGAAACGCCGTTTGCATCTCCATCTCCCGTGTAGACAACTTTGACCGGGACCTCCAGGCGTGCGTCTACCTCATGCTCATGTCTGGGCTCTCGCTCCGTCACCTCCACCCATCCTGATTGGTGAAGGACCTCAGCATGGGTGGTGCTGTTGCTGCTTCCTGGGACGTGATTGGTCTGTGGCATGGCCTGTTGCTCAGATTTGGGAGTTTCTCTGTGAAGTGAGAAGAAAAGTGCTTACGGTCAAAATGGGAAAAAAAAAAGTCACTGATCATTTCAAGTAAAAAAAAGAAAGAAACACAGGTGTTCCTATTAAACTGGACACAGGGTGTATGGACTGTTTATGTACTGTTTATCCTGATGAGTGAGTCTTTCCCGGGAACGCTACACGTGAGGCAGGAATACACTCTGGGTGGGACGTCTGTCCATGGCAGGACACTGCGCACACACATTCACACCTAGGGACAATTTTTAAAGTCCAATCCACAGAGTGACGTGTCCCAGCACTCAGCTGGAAGGTGGTTTCATTCAATACTTTAGAAAGAAAACAACAACTCAGGACTCGGTAATTGGTCTCTGAGCAGCTCTGTAAACTCAGGCATACTGAAACCATCTGCACTAGACGCTGGTCTAACAAGTTTCTCAGGGACGTGCGATAATAAAATATAACTCAGCCAGGCCAATTCATCATAGAAACAACTGTAACCTTTTTATTGCAGCACAAACAGAAACGCTGATGGATTACACACAATAACTCCAACCCTGAAGTCTGACAGCAATTTTCGTTTAAAGAATTTGTGTTACAAGGAGTTTATCATTATATGTATATACTGTTTAATACTGTTTCAAATTCTATATATAAGAGATTTTATAATATAACCATCTAATTTACCATTCACACTCAATGGCTACTGCACATATTTACTGTCCTTAGCCGTGACATATACACTAATCAGCCGTAATATTAAAACACAAAATATTGTGAGCGGGTCTGGGGTGGTGGGCGGGGCCTCTGAGGATCAGACTTGTTTATCCGGTGCATAGCATGGACACTTGAACGGAACATAATCGGGGATAATAATCTGGCAAACGTCATCTTTTAGTACAAACTCTGTTACAGATTTTATGATTTATTTGTACTCCAGTACAACTATTATGTAAGAGGCCACCATTCAGACAAAAACAAAAAGAAATCCGCTGGGTTTTGCATGCAAACAAAAGTAGCAGGTGCGACAAAAAATCCTTAGACGAACTGGAGCCGATTGTGCAGAAAGCTCAGTAAAATGTATCAGCTACAGCAATGTGTAAAGTCTTAGACACATGCACACAACTGCTGGAGAGCAAGGAGGCCTTCATAAATAATTGGCTGAAATGTTTCTCCATCCGAGAAGGACTATAAAGAGCAGAAAACAATAACGAATGAAACAAGGTCAGTGTTCGGTGTGACGACCCTTTAGTATCAGGGATAAAGTTTTATAAGGAAATAAGCCATTAAATTTTACTGAGCATCCGGCAGATCCGTGTGTGTATTACGCCTAATTTGCACAATGCTAATATTTGCACTGTTGTACATACTGTATGCTGCTTTTGGCAGATGCCAGACTGCATTTCATTGCTTTTACCTGTAACGTGCACTGACTATACAGATCTATCTATCTATGAAAAAATAACACAACACGACATAGAGAAAGGGGATGAAATGACTGCGGTATAAGAGGAATAAATTCCACAGGATGTGCCTTTACAGGAAAATAATCAGTGTCAGGGTTGTAACTGTAACTCTGATGAATGTTGTTTAATTTAGAAATTACAAATTTTCAGTTGAGGAACAGGGAAGAGCACGGGATTAAAAACCAGCCTCGCTAAGTTTGCAATGGCAAGAAACGCAGCATCGCACACACCTGCATTAATTTAACACACACCTCGTCTTCTCCACGGAGAGATGTCGAGCTTCTTCAGCTCAAACTCTGACAGTCGGCTTATCTTGATAACAATACCCCAAGGTATTTTCTCTCTCTCTCTCTCTCTCTCTCTCTCTCTCTCTCTCTCTCTCTGTGTAGTCTGGTGAAAAGAGTTTAATTTTATTTCCAGCCATCGCACACCATTTCTGTTAAAACTCCACCTCCACTGCATCACCTTCACAATGACTCGTATTTCACCAGATCTCAACAGGAAGTCAATTTATCTACAGTATAAATAATTATTTATTGCCGTGTGCATTCAGCATTTTAGTGTTTAATCCATTGTAGCGTTAGAGACTTGACCTGACCTAAGATTAAGATTTTACAATGAAAGACTAATTTAGCCCTTTTATATGTTTATAAACCAGTCTCTACCTGTAATGAGAAACACTGTCCTCTAGATGGCGACCTTCGATCATGTTGAAATCCCCTAGATGCCCTGTTTCTACAGCAACATTCCACACTACTTATCATCTCTACACAACATTACACTTCTTTTGGGCTGCTTTAGGTTTAAAAAAAATATTTTTTAATGCTGATATGAAGGAAATGAAAAAAGGTGGCCTAAAAGAGAACTTTTTGGCATACCATACTTACACATGCTACTAAAAAGACAAAACAAAGAGGGATTCAAGCCATTTGAGACACCATAGTGCACTTTTTAAGATGTGACAAATTTATATTAATACTAATATAAAGGAAAACATTATATGACCTAAAACAGAACCCTGAGGGACACCTTGTTAGATTTTTTTTTTGTCTATGAAAATGTCTTGTTAATGCTAAGTGTATGTAAGTGTAACTGTTTAGAGCCTCAGGTTAGGCTAGCATGTAGCAGCTATTTGCACTAGCATTAGCAAGCTCACTGGTAAGAACTAACCTATCCTTTTTTAACTATTTAAGAGAAAATACAATTAATATGAAAGTAAATCAGAACAGAACCCGGTTTGATGTAGCTTGGTTTTAACTGTTATTATTAACTGTGTGCTATGATCTAAGTACTAAAGCAGGCGAGAAATATTGATTGCATCCATAATCTGAGACTGAATCTCTAACGAGATTCTTCTACAAACTGAAACAGATTGTGCCTCTTATCCTTACTTACTGCTAGGCAAGCTTCCTGTGTCTGTCTGTTTGCAAACATCCAGATCTCATGTTTCTGTAAAATGATAAGGCTCAGCTCTGGACGTCTGGATGCTGCTAGCCATCATCATCATCATCATCATCATCATTGTCATCACCATCATGGCTCTGAGACAGAGAACTACAGAGCAGGGGAACTCAGATATGAGGAACGTGTGCTAAAACCTCAAAGGGTTTAGGATCGATAGCGTGGCTTTACACTCGATACTGTGTTTAATTCAACATCGGTTTGTAAATAGCAGCAGGAATGTGACTCAGTGATTCCAGGGGGAAAAAAGTCGTTCTGACAAAAAGCAGCTGTTCGTCTTGATGTCATTCAGCCTCACTGAGATCAATGAAATAGACAGAAGCACAACAGGAAGCACAGATTTGTACTTTACATCCATAAAGAACTGAAAATCCTGCATCACATTCTGCATCATCCATCCAATCTCATTAACGTGCAAAAGTAACGCTGACGCTTCACGGTTTAACAAGTAAAGTTTATAAATTTAATCAAATAAAAAATTATGCTCAGTCACCCTTTGCCATCATTTGCAGTATATTTAAAGTATACTAGAAAGTGTAGCTTAGTACTGACTGATAATATATCATTAGAGCACTGTTTAAAGGATTTTCAGTTATTTTTATTGTTATTATTTTGCTTGTTATGAATTTAAGAACATTTAGACACTAAAACTCTTAAGACTAATAAAAATTAATCAATAAAACCCCAAAATAAAAATAAATAAATAAACAAAGTTAAACAAATTATATACATATATATATATATATATGTTTTATTTTTTTCTGAAGGTTCACCACTGTTCCATGTTTTTGCCATTTGTGGATAATGGCTCTCACTGTGGTTCGCTGGAGTCCCAAAGCT
>JAOVVB010000004.1:752634-765987 GCA_028570985.1 Heterobranchus longifilis | reverse complement strand
AATCATGATACGTATCGTGATAATATCATATCAGTTGGTCCCTGGTGATTTCCGTAAACAGGGTCGCGGGAGGCCTGGAGTCTCATTCACACACTAGCAGCAATTTGGGGACGCCAATTAACCCGATCTGCATTTCTTGAGATTTAACTGTGGGAGGAAACCGGAGTATGTGGAGGAAACCCACAGAGCACGGGGAGAACACGCAAACTACAGTATACGCACACAGACCCCGGAGGCAGGAATCGAACCTGGGACCTGGAGGTGCGAGGCCGCAGTGCTAACCACATAAAAGTTACTTGTAATCATGATGCCGTGCAAATCCGATCTGACCAAGAAATCAGAACTGAGCAGTAATGTGGCTCATCATGTGAACATAACCATAAAAAAAGCTGATTCAGGTATGAAATGTGAAAAAAATGAAGGAATATTACTCGGATCTGTAACTCTAGATATGTAATCCTAGTGCTGGAAAATACGTTTAAAGAAATCAAAATGTTAGCAAGATTTGCATTTACATACATCTTTATTTTTAATAATGGAATAAATAAATATTAGTGCAGCTTTATATTTACTAGTATACAGTATAAAGAAAAGTTAATTTCAGCATGTTATGAAATTGTTATTGTTCAAAATGAGTTTTAAAGATTAGAAAAATTTTTCGAATTCAGCAGACGGTTTTCTCAGACCGGCTCACATTAACTCATAACTCATAATCTTTCAGGCATAAATGTGATTCAAACGGTGAGATAACGAGGTTTAGGAACGATTAAGTCGACTCTGTTTGTCCAGGCACACATTAGGAGTTTTTACATTTTACTACAATAAAAAAAAGAATAAAAATGCAAAGCAAATAAAAGAAAAGAATTAATGAGCGGATGAGTGAAGGACTCGTTTGTGAGTGGAGTCCCGACGCCGTACAGACACCCGGAGCTGTTATCTGATGTCACAGGAGTGTTTGATATCATTATAGCACTGAATATATTAACTCACACTCCGCAAAGAGAAACATGTCGAACAAGTTTTACCGAATGTTTGCTCATAAAGACTCAGGGTTTCCCTTGAGTAATCTCTGCACATAAATCCTGCGATAATCATCAGCACACACACACACACACACACACAGTGAGAACACACTGTCGCTTCCTTCAGCCTTACTGCTGTAAACACCCACATACACAGAGACGCTTCATCACAGCAGCGCTCTCCAGCTCCATCCTTAAACCCCTCTCTCGTGTAGAGTCAGCCTCAGAGTCAGCGTCCCCACACATCTGAGTCACAAACTGTACCTTTAAAACACAACGGCGTTGTTTTGTGCCTCGACCTCCACGTGAAACTCCTTAGAAAGACAAATGTGGAGCAAAAAAGTATTTAAAACGCCCCTGAGCATATTCAAAAAAACTCAAGCCATCTTAACTAGCAAGTAAACCTGTTTGTTTATTAAAGGTCCCGTATTTTACTTTTTTTTTTTTTTACATTTAAAGTGGTTAAGGTGTTATACTACTGATCGGAAGGTCTCAGGTTCGAACCTCAAGTTGCCAGGGTTGAGTCTTTGAACAAGGCCCTTTAACCCTCAACTGCTCTGACGTATAATGAGTTCAAAGTGCAAGTTGCTCTGGACGAGGTGCTGCAATGTGAACGTCACAGAGCTCCTCCAGCGTGTGTAGGTTTCGCTCCTCCTCCAAATGCGCTGGTTCAGTGTTTATGTAAATGATGTCGTGTTGAGACACGCCCCCTTCCAGAGAACAGCAGGGCTGAGCGTGAGGGAGCGTTCTTGAGAGCTTATCTTATATGAGGTCATATTAGGGGGAAAATCTGATTTGCTTGTTTAAGCTCCGGTCAATACAGAAATACAAAAACAAGGAACAGTTTGGCTCCAGTTTCCGAACGCCTAAACATGACTAAAAAGCTAAATGTGTACTATAGCTGCCCTTTAAAGAGCGAAACCCACATCCTGATTTCTATTAAAAAAATATCTGTTGTTAAAAGCGCACTTTTAATAAAATTACTAAATTAAATTCTCACATTTGTCATGAAACTGCACAAGTGAGATTTTGTGATCAGAGTCTGAATATATGTTTTTATTTCTGTAGTGATTTATTTAATAGCAGGCGAATCTGTTACAGTGTAAAACAGAACGGAATAACTTTATCATCATCTTGCAAAAACAACAGAATTTGGGACACGATTCCTGCCAAAAATCCTAAAACTTGTCCTAATAAGGATTAATAAAAGTTTCGACTTTTTTTTTTATTACCATTCCTCAGAGCTCATCATCTTGGCTCGGGAAAAAACCGTCATGACTGTTACGCTGAAAACCTAGCTAGCTAAGCGTGCACTTTCTGCTTCTAACTATTCCCAGGTTCCAACATTATCTTAAGAATCAAAAGGTACTAAGACCAAGAGAGACAGAGATCCTGGAGGACAAAAGCATTCAAGTTATTCACAAGCCCCGGGTAATACACACACCACCTCCATCACAACACACTCTTCTTTTATACATACTGTACAATTAATACAATTTCCCTTTGGGATTAATGAAGTACTCTATCTCTCTCTCTCTCTCTCTCTCTACATGAGTCGAGTACACGTGAGTAAATGAGAGCAGTACCGTTCCCCCGGTGTGTCCTGCACGTTGCATTTCCTGCAATCTCCGTGTAAAATCCAGCAAACCGATTCCTCGTCTTCATCTTTAATCCACCGCTTTTCCCGACAGCCCGTCAGACTGAACGCTGCTTGTTTTTGTCGCCGCATTACTTCTGAACTATTTGTCACGGAATCCATTCGTCCTTTCTGAAGAAGCGGAGACACTGTTTGTTTGACTCGGCGCCAGTTCCAGGAGACGCGCAGCTCGTTCCGCAGGTCTGACGCTCACCTTCTGGTTTCTGTCTTTTTTTTGTTTTGTTTTGTTTTTTTTACGTTAGTTCATAAGCACTAAAAGTCGAGTGTTAATCAATTCATCTCCCGAGCAAGCTGTGGCTTCATGAGAACATTTGAGACATCGTGTGTACACTTTTTACACAAAAAAAAAAAGCAAAGCTCTGTTAATAAACACTTTGAGTAAAATGAATACACTTGAGATTTGTGCTTTCAAACATGCCATCAAGAGCAAACCACCAATTACAAAGCTGCGGTTACACAAATATCACGTCTGTCATTACACACACACACACACACACGCACACACACACACTCTGACATTTTACTCTAACAAAAGACAACAGAGCATCCATCACATGACCAGTGCACTCCCTGGAATGCTTCGTTTCACAGACCTACCCATTTTATTACAGTTTGTTATTTGAAATCAAGAAATAAAATATACGAAAATCGGGCCCAAGCACCTGTACCATCGCCGCCCGCGCACAACACACTATCTGTATGCTTTTTGAGCATGTTAAGACCTCCAAAAAGCCCAGAGTGCAGGAAAAAAATTATAATTCTTAGAACAAGATGGCCTATGATGTAATAGGGTGATGTCATAGTGCTTGGGCCCTAAAAAGGCACACGGTTCTTCTATAAGTTTATGCTACACGTTTACTAAGTTCTCCTGCACTGTAGGTAGTTCAAGTACCTTTTATCACCACCACTAAAATGCGATAAAAGTGTTGATTAGTTTTCCAGAACAGCAGCTCTAAAAGTAGTGTAGCTACAGACCACAGCTTTATATACAGTACATAAACACAATTTTTCTTATACACTATTGTTTCTATAGCAACAGCTCAAAATAAATGACCCATGATGTGTGACATTGTTGATGAAGTTTTTTTTCGGTAAGGAGTCTCCAGTTTCAGAGATAAAGCTCTAGTTATATTTTCTTTGTGCTTTCGTACTGTAGTAAAGTTTCTATGAAGTCGAGAACTGTAACCACACACTCCTCTTTACGCTTCCTGGATACTCAAAATTAAAGAGCACTCAACAGACGTGGTGTAATCAGGAGGCGTGTAATTACACCACGCTCACGCTCGCACTCCAAAACGCCGACATGAGCTTCCGCGTAGGAGCCGGAACTAAACACTTTTTCTTTTCTTTTTTTAAATGAGCGCCAAATCCAGGCCACGGAGGCGCCGATATCATCAACCAGCCTTTTAGAAATGCAATAAGATCCGTGGTGTGTGACTAAAACTGTGTCGTTGGCTTCATCGCTTCGCTTTCTGGCTCGTATAAAAAAATGTTTAAATCAGCTTGATAATCAAATGAGGTGAAAGCGAAGAAACCAGAGATCCGATGGGAGAAAGAACAATGGCGGCCAGTTTCGGGTGTTTTGTCAGAGGTGAGGGCTGAACCACAAAAACCCGAGTCCAAGGGTCAGTTAGCGGCGTAGCACGGCAAACAAAAACGGCACGCGGGTGATTCCTTATCAAATGTCCTCGAGTTACGGTGCTCGTAAACGCTTAACGTGAAGGTCCTCAGCAGCGGAAAGAGGCGGGAGATTAATGGTACCATGACGTTACTGCTTCATTTAATGCTTTTACTTTTACACACTCGTGTTATATAATAAATCTTAATTAATCCCGAGAGAAATTGCACATTCTCTTTCTCCCGACGCTTTAACACAACAACAACATGTCACGTACTTCATTTGGTTTGTACTGACTCGAAATAACAAATACAAGCAGCGTTCAAGTCAAACCGAGACTTACGTAGGAATTTCTGAATTCAACTAATTAAAGGCTTAATAACAGAAAATGATTGTCTTGCATAATATTTCTCTGTAGCTCACGTATCTATTAACTGTCCAGCACAAGAGGCACACTTGCAGTCCAGGCAGCGCACACTATATCGTACGAGGGACATTCAAGTCAAACCGGGAAATTCAAGTCAAACCATCCATAAACGATAGGGTAAAATCTTTCCTGTTGCACAAACCTGAGAGCACACGAAACGTTCAAAGCAGGTGCTAACGACTCTCCGGGACTCAACCCAGCTTTCCAGGTCATATTATATGCAAGTCAAGTAGAAAAAAAAAGTTGTTTGTTATTTCGTCTTTCTATGAAGCATAATATGTTTAAAAACAAGTAACGTTGTCATATTTCCTCATGTAAGGCATTTTAATATTTAAACTATCATGATGAATCAATAAATGTGCATCTCAGAGTCGACACGGCGGCGTAGTGGTTAGCACTTGCACCTCCAGGGTCCGGGTTCGATTCCCGCCTCTCGAGTTTGCATGTTCTCCCTGCGCTCGGTGGGTTTCCTCGGGGTACTGCAGTTTCCTCCCACTGACCAAAGACACGTAGTCTTAGTAGTGTGTGAATGAGTGTGTGAGTGTGAGTGTGTGGCCTGCGATGAATTGGCACCCTGTCCAAACTGTACTCGCCTCGTACCTTGTACACAGGATAAGCGGTATAGACAATAATGATGAAGACATCTCGGACATCTAAGCAAAGTGTGGAGTGTGTGAGCGTCACACTACTTTCATACGATCGTTCAGCTCAAGTGAAGAATCTGAAGCTTTTAGCGGAGCACTAATGTTTCACTCGAGTAAAGAAAATAACAAACAACAATAGCAAACATTTAAGCAAATGAAAAGAAAACATAAAACTCATAACAGATTGACACTTCCTAGTCGAACCTCATCTGTCTTGTCTGCCTCCGTGTCCTCGGCTCACCTGAGCGAGGAAGATCTGATTATCTACTTCCTCCTGGTCTCATGCTGAAGGTGTGTGTGATCGTCCAGATGTTGATAAAAAAGAACGAGGAATCGTCAAATGCCGTGAAGTATCCGAATAATCAGATGAAGGAGATCTCGGATCGCAGTCGCCACAACCGGAGCACGGCTCTGCTGCAGAGTTTATCAGATCCTCCTCCATGACCTCCTCAGTCCAGCAGTGACGAGGTCAACCAGGAGGCAGGGACTCGACCGAGAGAGGAAGTACGCTTCATAAAAAAACAGAGTGTTTCGCTTGGGCTCACACACACACACACACACACACACTCAGGTCCTATCGTATCACTTCACTCCTCAAACTTTCCACCTTACAGCGCACAAGCTCCCAAAAGACCTCGGCTATTTTTACCGTATCGACATACCAGAGTTTCCTCCTGCAGGTTTCACAGCTGTGACACTTTTCAGGTTTCAGTGTAGAAAAAAAACCCCCACATATTTTGTGTGTGAACTTTGCGGGGACGAGATTCCCGACAGCATCGCACACCGAGTTCAGTTTCAGAGTAACTTCCTACGCAATCTGAGACATGACTCAAGAATTTAACCGCAACTTCGGGTTTGTACTGTAACTCGACCCACCTGATGTGAAGTTCACGTCCCAGACATGTCACGCCTGCTCGCGGGCTTTGAGCTCGTAAACACCCTGAGGGAATGACCTCATCGGTGCAGCAGAGATAAGACCATGTGACACGCTGTTATTTATTCACCTCCAGAGCAAATATTTAGCCCAGATATCTAACCACGAGCACCGACGGTTAAGAACCTCTGGAACTGTTTTGCTTTATTGTGAGATTATAAACTTATTGTGCTTTTTTTTGCATTAGAACTACAGCTTAATAAATAAATAAATAAGGATAATTATTTAATAAGTACCGTATTTGCAAAATATCATGCATCGGAGGCTATTTAATTTACTGACTTTTGCAGCTAAGAAAAACATCTTGTTGTTCTGGATTAAGGACGCTGCTCCAACAGAAAAGTCTTGGCACAATATTATTATGGAATTTAACTTTATTCCTAATGAATACATTTCTTGCATCTATGAATGCCTTCTTCAAGATCTAGGATCCTTATTTATAATTCATTGGCCCTTTGTTATCTTTCTCCACCCTAGAGGGGTTTCCTAATCCAGCGTAGGAATATTATTCTTGCTTGTTTACTTATTTATTGACTAATTTATCTATGTATTTATTTAACTTCTTTCTTTTGTATCCTCCCAAGTTCATGTATCTGCTAAGCTGTTGTTGTGTTTTTTGTTTGGTTGTTTAAGAACATTTAATAAACATATTGTTAAAAAAAAAAAAGTATGTGCAACCTAAAACCTCCAGGGTTCGGGTTCGAGTCCCATCTTGAGGTCTATGTGCATAGAGTTTGTATGTTCTTCCCCGTTCTCGGTGGGTTTCCTCCATGTACTCCGGTTTCCTCCCACAGCCCAAAGACATGCAGGTCAGGCTATCTGGCATTCCCAAATTGTTGAGCGTGTATGTGTGTGTGAGCTGTGATGGATTGGCACCCCATTCAGGGTGTACCCCACCTTGTGCCCCAAGTCTCCTGGGATAGGCTCCAGGCCGCCCGCAACCCTTGTTGCAACTTGTGCGACAGTGGGTTAAAATAATAATAATAATAAAAAACCTTTATCTAGAACATCTAGAGTGGAACCTCAAATATTTTGGCAAATTATATTGGAGTAAAAGTTTTGATGATGGGGTTATTTCTATGATGGAGAACTTTTTCTTTACCTTAAAATCTAGAACTTATAACATAACATAGCATAACCAAGTGTAATTAGTTTTTAAACAGGCTGTATAAGGGAAATAAGAAGTTTGCCTTTGCATAATATAATGTGTTAATATAAATTCAATCAATTAAAGCTGAATTTTAATGACACTGTTTCTGTAATCAGATTTTAAACCGTGTTAAATATCTGCTGAAGCGTCTAAATTAAAAATAAACCTGCTGAACAGACAAGCAGGACGAGAAGGGGAAGGATTATTTTTATTCTCCAACTGAGACGCTCACTCTCTAAACACAAATCAACACGATCCACTCTTCAGTAAACTGTGGCTTGAACGCTGATGCAGAAAAGTTGTTTTTTCTCTCTGCACCCTCTCAGCCGGTCCACCAGTAGAGACTGCTCTTTTCCCATCAGTAACTTTCTCTTCCACACCTCATCATCTTATGACATCATCACCTTGCCCTTTTCCCCTTTCTGCTTTCTGAATGACCTCCACAGCTCTCCCCGGCAAAGAACCGCAATTTAGTAGCTCGATTCCCCTGAAACACTTGCATCAGCCGTAACATTAAAACCACCTGCCTGATCTGATGTAGTTCCACTTGTGCCTCCAAAAAAGCCCTGAGGAGACGAGGCCTGGACTCCACTAGACCTCTGAAGATCAGTGTGGTATCAGTATTGGGTTGCTCCCAAAGTCTGGTTCATTTTGGTCAGTGAAAATGCAAGTGTTCTGCACTAGAAGACCACGCCCGAGTCCACTGGAAAAGAAGGTCTTGAGAATGATACAGCATGCTCTATCTAGTCAGATATGGAAGCCAATTGTACCTGAACAGGTAAGTGGACGTGACATCATCACTGCGGTGTGTCTCCTCCGAAATCTTAGTGTGTATGTAGCATGCTCCAATCTCATCCTCTCACCTACACATCCCAAAGCTGATACAGTTGGAAGGCGTGCGAAAGTGTCGCTTTGGACCTTTTCTTTTCCCAAAATAACAATATTAGGCCTAGTGCAAAGGTTAACTTTCTTTTCTCTTCTTCTCTCAGGTTCACAAACCTATTAGGCTCATACTGCCACCTGCTGTATCGGAGAGTGTAAATATGCAAGTGTACCTGTGTACGAAACAAAAAAAAACAATGTGACCACTGGCAAAGTGGGGGTGTGAGGAGAGGGGAGCAATTATCCATAAGAGGTCTTAAAGGATCACCTGCTAAGGTCTTGGTGTCAGGTACTACAGCCCAGAGTCAGACCTTCGAAAGCACACTTTCAGTTTTGGAATCATTTGAGAGGTTAAAGAGTCGACTCTGATTGGTCTGACTCACTGATCACCAGCGCTGGAGGTACGTCGGGGTAAACCTCGCTCGTTACACAGCGCATTTCAGGGAGCTGCCACGAACCTGTGGGCACAAAGCAGCTCGGGGAAAAGTAGTACGCCAGAGGAAAGCTAATTAGAATGCAGTGAAAAGAGCTGGAGACCCGGGAGATAAGGAGAAAGAACACACACACACACACACACACACACACACATTGGAGTAGATTTAGTTTTCCTTGCTTGGTTGTTCTAATATTCTGAGAGTAAGGTAAATAAACACAGACAGTAGAACCAGTAGAACATTATGATTCCCTCAACATCCAGCAGCTCTGCACTTACACAAGGTTCTCACACAGTTCAATTTAAAGTTTTAGTGACTTTGAAAGACATCTGCTGACTAGATTTATAATTCAACAATTTTTATATCTGGGGATTAAAATGCTCAGAAATTCAACTGCATGAAAACAATTAATATTAAGTCGTGTGATAAAGCCAATTTTCTTTTTTAAAGCAGACTGAGGTGTTTACATGATGCGATTTTTTTCTTATTCCAGTTATTAGTGAAATATTGTGGTGTGTGTAAATGCATGGAGGTCTCTGTGTGTAGAGTATCGTGACTCTGGTGATCAGGTGTGGCGGATGATTCATGTCTCTCCACAATAACACTAGTACAGAGACAGAGCACTGTACAAAACTGCCACAAGCTACTATATTTATACCTAGAAGCATAAATTAAATAAATACTTGGGTAAACCTGCAAGTTCTTAATGTCCTGATTCTCTTTAATCACTACTTTGTTATTTCTATTTTTGACAACTTTCCCTTTAACTCCACTACATTTCCTAAATAAAGTGTATACTTTTACTCCGACACATTCCCCTTAAGACAGTCCTACTTATTGTAGAGCTTAGTGATTGTGAAATCTCCAAGGAGAACTCAACGGGCGTGGCTCAGGAACAGCCAAATGGGCTACCTTCATTAAAACATGCCCCTGGAGGTTTTTGGGAACCGCCCTCTCAGCTGGAGCTTACACCCATGGCCTTATTGTCATGCATTGTTTTAAAAGATTCTTCTTATGCCTACCAAAAATCACTGAAATATTAGCATTCAAAAACCCGTTGAATCTGAAAACACATATCAAGGTCAGTGAAATTAGTGTTGGATTAGTAGAGCTACAACCACAATGTTGTTTAATGCTAATAAGCTCTGAATTCATAAGCCTGTTCAGATATCTGGCTAACGGGATGTCCAAGCTAACGTGTGCTATCTAACCTCGCTTATTAGCCTACATGCTGATCTTTACCAACACCACTGTTTTATTAATCTGGTGATGTTTAAGAAGGTATACGAAGCCTGATATAGTACGCTTTAGTATAAGGATCCCACAATGAAGTTCATAACCAAAATTCTAACTGCTCACTTTTATTTCCAATAAATAAATATTTATTAACATTTATTCATATAAAAAAAAATTATTTTGATACTTACATATAGTAAATATCTGATATTTTAAGACTTTTACTCTAAAAGTAATACTCTAAAAGATGACTTTAACTTTTACCAGAGTTACTTTCTGATCAGATACTTGTACTTTTACACAAGAATCACAATTGATAATTTATACAAGAGTTAAAATCAGCTTTCTCCCACCTGGACAGGTGATAAAATTAGGCAGAAGGCAAATCTGTACTCTTCACTGCACATACCTCTGATGACAGACAGACAGACAGACAGACAGACAGACAGACAGATAGATAGATAGATAGATAGATAGATAGATAGATAAAAATCAACATAAATTATTATCATCCCCTAGCTCCGAGTCCAGGACAATGGCCACATCAGCACTCTCATTACTTCACTGGTGCAAAATTGGTCGCTAATAAATATTTATAAAGTAAAATTTTAAGCGATGTAGCAAAAAAACTGCTGTTTTACGATGAACAAAATTAAATGACTCTCAAATGCACAACTCTTTAGAGATCAATAATAAGGACAGAGAACTGCCATGGCCGAGCAAAACCCGGACCCTTCCCGTGCATCAGGACAGACTGATAAAAAGCTCAGCAAATCTGGTGGAAACAATTAACACGCTGCCTTCGTCCACGCTGTGATGTGAGGACAGTAATTAGGATATACACTCCAGGTAGGCCAGTGGACCTTCCAAACAAAGTGCAACTCTCTTCAGACTTTCAGACAGCTATAACCTTTGACCCCCATGTCAAATCACAGGACTGTCGTGATTCCTCAAAAATATGACACAGTTCTAGTAACCTGTCCTTACCATTCATTTCTTCATTTATCTTCAATAGATAAAGGCTTATCCTGTACAGGTCACAGCGGGCCCAGAGCCTTTACGAGGAAACTTTGGGGCACAAGGGAGGGTACACCGTGGACACACACACACACACACACACACACACACACACACACATACATTTTTTTAAATGAAAAAGAATTTCATCTATAGATCCAAATGTCCGGAGGGAGGAAGAGGGAATGTGATGAACAGCAGCGGAGATATTTATTACATTCTTTCATAGTGAAGTCACTATTCGTTTCATTTCCTAAAGAAATATTTAAGAACAGAAGATCAAAGGAAGAAATGAAGCGAGTGCAGGAGGAAAACGAATCACAGGATTTAATGCTTAATGAAGACAGTGTCAGAGTGTCAGGGAACAGTAGAGCATCACATTTCCTCGGCGCATCATATCATTGCTTGATTTGATAATTGAACAAAAAAATGAATGTGCATTCATCAGATACTGCACTGGACTGGCTGTATAGTCTACTCGTAATCATATGACACCGTCACATTTACTTACTCCTAACAACTTTAAGCAAAACTGGATCTTGTGATTTTCTTTTAATCTATTTATTTATACAGCTATTGTGTGGATATTAAATGAAAAGCTTTCAGGTCACTGGAGGAATCTGGTTGCTGGAAACTCAAACACGCTGCAAACTTCCTGCCGTTCAATCAGGTTACACATTAAACCGTATTTAAACACTTTGCACATTTAGACACTTACACCGAGGTGAAGAGCCAAGAAAAACCTGACACGCTCGAAAAACAAACCGCATGAGCTGTGTTCATTGACAAAAGAGTTCTGCTAAGACACAACAGAAAAAAAAAGATCACAAGACTTTCAGGCTTTACAGTGTGCAAACACACACACGCAAACACACATGGACAGACACACCTTTCAGTTTCATTACATTTGCATCAGTTAGCGTTAGTAGCAAAGCCACAGTGTATCAATGCTAACAAGTCATTACCAGGATAATTAAGTTACGGCGCTAATTACAGGAGCAGCCGTTACAATCAGCACATGGTTTATTTAACTTTACACAAAGCCAAGGCCTCAGAATCCACGCTAGACTGCAGAGTCCATGCGTGTGTTACACAGCAAGCTAAGCTGACCTTACACCTGCTAATTGCTAACTCAATCAAAAGCATTTCTTTAAGTAAAATTAAACCAAGCTGCTAAATTTAACCGTGACACAACATAGTTGTTTAGCACAAACGTTGATCGTCTCACAAAGGAAACCGAATCAGGTGAAGCATGCTAGCTTTAGCTTTATGTGTATGAATTCAAATTCAAAAAAGCTTCACAGAAACAAAACATTCTGGATATTAATGTAAAAAAAAAGTTACAGGAAAATGTTTATAGCAGAATCCACAAAAACACTGACAGAATTAAATAAAATACTGAATAGTAATCCCGTTATTCAGATATTTAAACACTTTTTTGTAATAAAACATGTGACTTTATGCTCTATTCCTTATTTCACTGTTAAAGTTATTTTTCAAAAAATAAAATGACATCATGTATAGAACATTTGTTTCTAGACATGGCAAATCACTGAATTTAAAGAAAAAAAGAGAGGGGAAAATTTATATCCAATATTGTATATTAATTTACAATATATATGTATATAGTAGAGCAAAATTTGAAAATATTAATTTTTAAATAATAATAATAATAATAATAATAATAATAATAATAATTAAATCCTCTTATAAATTTTATTCTATTGTAAATTCTATTATAAATTTTATTATAAAAATCAAGAGAAATCTTGCATAAATTTAGTCGAATTTATTATTTTTCCCAGCATGGCCCTCGGGGCTGCACTGAAGCTCTCAGGTGCGTAAATAAAACCTGAATAAAACACTAACCTCACCTGCGACTTCTCGGCTGATTCTCCACCTGATGTTATAAACTCCTTTCTCCAAGAGTGGAGATAAAAATATAAAAAAAGAAATAAATAAATACACTCGGTCAACACTGATCCAGGCCAGGGGGGAGCGTTTCCTGTTTCCCAGACGCAGGTGATTTAGGGAGAAAAACCCGCCTGCGTGTGATGTAGTGAGTAAAGAGAGTGATATCTCTCCATATCTCCCTGTGTGTATTTCTCTCTTTGTGTGTCTGAATACGAGGACGATGACAAAAGGGAGCAGGAGGAGAGAAACACACGCTTTGATGTTTTTGTCCTGAGCTCAGCTGTAGGTTGTGACTTTTTTCTCTCGCTCGAGGTTCAGTGCATTTAATGTAGTGCGGAATGACTAAACCTCCGTCCACAATAACACAGACTTCAAAGACTCCAACACACACACACACACACACACACGCACAAACAAA
>JAOVVB010000004.1:713452-727356 GCA_028570985.1 Heterobranchus longifilis | reverse complement strand
CATGATACTCGGTGCTCGTAAACCAAGACTTGCTCATTTTTCAAGTCAAAATGTATTAAAAATCTTTGCTCGTCTTGTGGAACGCTCGCAAACCGTGTTACTCGCAATCCGAGGTTCCACTGTATGTGCGATCTTCAGTGCACGGCTGCGCCCTCGTGCCTACAACCACATCACAGCTGTGCTGATATTCAACTTCGAGTGTGATATTGAGTAATTATTGCTTATTTGAAAACAATTAATCGAGGTTCACATGAGTCTCCTTATACACACATTTCAAGGTTTCAAGGTTCAACACCACCATATGTGCAGACATACAATTGAATCGCAATAATGTTTCTCTTCTCTCTCTCATGTGTTTACATTGTCAATGCCATATGGAAAGTGTAAGAAAATATCAGCAGCCTGTGCAATATTGATTTGTATGATTTGTATGAAGGTAACAGCAGTATATTTGTAATAAATAGATATAAATAAACCGTGTGAATATATCTTGTAAACATCCGAATTTACATTCACTTAAGAGGCAAAGGTTAAGGAAAAAAACTTTTCCTATGTTAAACATTTTAATCAAAAAAATTGCTTGTATCCATAAAAGATAATTTGATAAAAGATAAAATTGAAAAAATGTGGGTTTTTAAAAAAAAATTTTTATAAAAAGTAGTTTGAAAATAGTTTGCAATGCTGCAATGACGAGTGTTTTAATTCAGCGTGAAAAGCAAAATTTGATTTGTGTTATTATTACAGGACGAGCTTAACAACGTAACATCACGGAGATGTGACTGGAATACTTTTTTAACATTTCTAAATCTGAAAAAAACTCTTTCTTTTACTTTTCTTAAAATCAGGAAATGTACATAAATGTGCTCTTGTGTGGCGGATCTACAATTCGTGCCACTTTTTTAGATCTGACCTTCTCTTTCTCAGACACACACACACATGCAGGTCTACACACTGTTTTATACCAACCCGATCAATCGTTTGCCGTCGGGTCTCTTAAGCAGTCATGGAAATGCTTTACTGCAGCCTCTCATAAATAACTGTATCCTGATGATCCTGTCACATCCCGTTATTCCTTTCCTTTCATTAGCTCTGTGTCTATTCGAGACGTCGTTTCATGATGTCCCCAGATGATAAAACAGTTGTCAGGTCAGCAGGAGGGACAAAGACACTTGTTGTTGATTTTTTTTTTTCTACCAGGGTGTCGTGGGAAGTAAAGAGCTCGTTTGTCACTGCCAGGAGTGATTTGTGCCGGTGTGTTAGCGGTCTGAAAGGGGAAGAGCGGGAATGAATCATGTGACAGGGACGTTATGTTCATACACAGCCTCCCCGCGTGTCTCGCGTCACTGAGTGTAACGTCGCAGCGCTCGCTTTATAAGCCGGTGTTCCTGACGGCTTTATTGCCTAAAGGACGAATGAGTTCAAAGTTCATCGTTTGAATCCTTTCTCTTTATTAACATTTAAATTTTAGATTTTCTTCTCAACAAATTAGGGACACGTAGGAGACAGAGAGTTTGAATCATTTCAGCACGCTCAGCATGACAGAAAGAATAAAACACTTGGTGTTGTATAGAGCGCTGTGATTTAAGCGATTATGCAGTTTAATCCATCTTTTGTTGATCAATTTAATCAGTTTTCGCACAGAATGGATTCAAACTTTTTGAACCATTTAGGTAAACTTTTAGACGTTAAATTCTCTGAAATTGACAAATTCATTGAAAATATACAACAGTTTCTGGCGAAAACGCATATTGCTTCCATCTTCCACATTTCACTTCTTCTTTCTCTACTTTATGTGCGGTTTGTACAATAGCGCCACCTACTGGACTGGAGTGTAGTGCTGGAGGTTGGCAGGAAAAAAATACAATATACCATATATATGACAGTTCCACAACCTGTCATATTTGAATACAGTCGTAGCCCTGCATACGAACGTCCCGCCTCACGAATGTTCACCTCAAGAACTGAAATTTTGCAAGAAATTTGCTACGGCATACAAAGCATTTTCGGGATACGAGTGAACGAAGCGACCCAAACCGAAGGTGCGGCTTAGTGAGCCGTTTAAAACTTCTTTGTGTCAAACTTGGACAACTTGGACTCGGAAAGCCAAGCGAAGTGAGTTAACATATTATTTTTGTGTTTTGTGCAAGATTTAGTGAAGACGTGGCAAGAAGAAAAGGGAGCCACATTCAGGTGGGTTTTTAAAGCAGCCGGTGCCGAGAGGAATCTTAAATTAAGGTTAAGTGAGGTTTAATAACTATTTATTTCATATTTTACTTAATTTCCTATGGGAAAATGCGTTTTGCTTCTAGAATGGATTAAATTCATACAGTATGCCGGGTCAACACTGTACTTTAAATCCTATAAGAAATGTAACTGTTTCAAACAAATCAGGCAATAAACATTACTGTTATCGAATCGAAAGTGTCAATGCCCAAAAATGGAACACACTCAAATCGACGGTCTATGTAAGTGTCACAGCTCGTGTCGTAGAGTTAAAGGGGAAGAGCGGGAATGAATCATTTGACAGAGACGTTATGTTCGTACACAGCCTCCCCGCGTGCCTCGCGTCGGTGAGTGTAACGTCGCAGCGCTCGCTTTATAAGCTGGTGTATAAAGGAGAAATAACCAAAATAGCAAAGTTATGACTGACATCTCGAACGTTTTTGAGCTCAATCAGCTCAAGTAATGTTGCATAACAGCCATGAAACGATGGAGTTCTTGTTCTCGCTTACACTATAGCAGCTCTAACTCCTTTCCCAGCCTCTTTTTTCTCTCTTGTGACATTAATAAGGTGTGTAAACTTCTGAAGTTGTCATAAAACCTGTCTAAGAATCCATAAATGTTAACTATAACATCTTCTCACAAATCCACAAATATATACGTTTTTAATCCGTTTATGTGGAGCGTCTGCAGTGCACGAATGAGCTGTTAATAATTTACTGCGATAATGTTGATGCTGATTTTGAAGCTAGAATAGAAAGTATTCTAATAACCGTAAGTGTTGTAAGTATATATGATTAGACTCCGGCAGAATATATCTGAGAGTAAATTAAATTAAATGTACTCTAAATAAAAAGTCATTCACATGATGTTGGGTTAAAGTCTGAAAACTGCTACATGTTGCTTTGAAGTAAAATCACTAATTAATGATGCTTTAATGAACATGGTCAGCTGACTCTGTGTCCTTCTTCTCAGATCAATACTCACGAAGCAGAGCACCTTCCCAAACACTTTCTCTGTAAAAAAAACACTAAAGTGCTCTTCGATGTGAAAGACTTTAAAGAGTTAAAAAAAAAAAAAAAAAGTAAAAGCGCTAAGCACCAAAAAGAACCCCTGAGAAACTTCTTAACATCTTACCTGGCCTTCAAACCCGAGCTCGGGTCTCCAAAATGCCTGAGTTTCTCCTCAAGTTACTCTGAGTCTTCTCTAGCAAACACATCCACGATACAAAACAATCCACAATGCCGTTGTCTGCAAAGGAACGAAGGTGAATGCCAACCCCCTGACCCTCACGAGCCAGAAATATCCGGCGTCCAGCCGAGACCCGAGCCAGCCGTGACCTTTACCTACTGCAGGTTCTGATGTATTCTTGGAAACTATGCAGCTTTTGCATTGCTGTTGCAGATATGTCGAGTGTTAGATTGAGTTCTGCTACATCCTCAGTCTGGCTACTCTCACCCCGTCAGCACCTTCTCCACCTCCCTGAGGAGCGCTCAAGGAAACAGCGAGGATAGAGACAGAGTACAGGAGGAGAAGGAGGAAGAGGAGAAGGAGGAGGAGGAGGAGGAGGAGGAGAGACGGGAGGCTTTCAGGAATGTCTCCATGCATTGATCATGTTACACCTGATGAAGGATCATCCAATCAGTCCCGGGTAGCAGGAACTGATGATCTTGCTTTTTTTTTTTTTGCAGATGCAACCGGAACCTTCCTGTGGGTGTAAGTGTGGAGCTCGGGGATCCGGAGCTGATCTGAGAAGACGACCGAGCTCATGAGACGGTTCGAGATGAACCAATTTCTAGGGTAGACAAGATTCCTGAGCTTCAACACTGTGACTTATCTTCTTATAGGGATGATTTCATGGAGTTTAGAATCAGAAAGAAAAAGTATTTCAATATGGATTTACGATATATAAATTATTTTTAAAAATGTATTATTATTAAAAATATGCTAAATAGAGCTGAGCGATGCAACAATACAATATTAATATTGGGAGAAATGAGGTCAAAATAACATATTCTGAGAAAATTGATATTATAATTATATAATTATAATAATAACAAAATTATAATAATTAAACATTTACTGGAAGCAGCTGATGTGATGTTCAAATTCTTTCCTTAATATTTACTTTTTTTTTTAAAGATTTGTAGTTTTCTCTTTAATTTGGAAGGCAAATGTCATTTTTTCATAAACAAACAAACAAATAAAAAATAGTCAAGTTTATTCTTTTAAGTTAAATTATGTTAAATAGAGTGTAGTCATATTTTATACATGTATTAATAAATACAAATTATACAAAGTGATAAATTAATTTATAGATTACAAATGTACTGACGAAGGGTTTTATACCTAAAAGATATTCCTAAAATTCTGGTTTCATTTTGTCATTATAGGCTACTGAGTGAAGATTAATGAGAATAAAAAAATATATATAAACAACTGTAGTATCAGGCTGTAATATCTTAAGAGAAATGAGAATATTAATTTCGTGATACTTTGCGTTTTCTAGACCAGGTGTAATATCATTAGCCAAACCTGCAGCTTGTTCCAGCAGCTGCAGCTAAACCATGTTAAACTTATTTCAATTCGACCTTGCTGTACCGTGTAACCTTCTGCATTAAACAAATACCCGCTGGACACCATGGTGCCAAACAACATGATTCAGAGATCAGCAGCGAGCGAGGTGATGTAGCAGGCGCTCGGTGTGCTGCTATGGATTACTCATGGCTCGTACAGGAGGTGATGGTGGAGGTGAGACGTGGAGATAAAACAGCCTAAATAAATCCCAGACGAGGACTTATCACTCATCACTCAGCGGTGTGCCATGATAACACACAAGAGTCGAGTCTGAAATGTCAAAAAGATTCAACAGCATTCCCTGGTGGCCCCCGGAGGAAGAGCAGCGGGTCGCGGCGGATCGCTCGCGCGCTCAGGCAGCCGGATGATTCATTCCGACGGAAATCAGTTTGTCCTCTCAGCGCAGATATTTCACACCGGTTTTAAAACCTGCCCTGCACGTCGCTCCGGGCTGTTAGTCGCCTGATCAGCCCTGCTCTACTGTATGTGTGTGTGTGTGTGTGTGTGTGTGTGTGTGTGCTGGAAGGTCAGATAGCTAAACCATGCACAATTAAAGACATAAATTGCACCAATCAGTGGCTTTGGTCTCAGTCATTGACGTCCTGTGCACTTGATTGTGCCGGGCTGCACATATTTCCTGCGTTCCACTCGCTTATAAAACATCACAGGACTAAAGTTCAGCGGGGTGAAATGTTTCCACACGTCCCTGCACAGACGTTACAATCTGCACTCGGGCGAAACGCCGCCCTTTCGCCAACACTACATTAATGCAAATGACCTTATAAACAACTGCTTCTAAAAGGTGTCTGAGTCTGCTTACACACACACACACACACACACACACTATTTATCTCGTCAATAAAAAAGCGCTTAGGAACTAAATAACGGTCCAGAAATTGTCTTGAGAAGACTTTACATCCTGGAGCAGACTCAAACACAGGAAACACACGTGCACGCAGGCGCCCAGTGTGTTCCAACAAACAGATCGACATACACTGTCGTGAAAAACCTATTTGCCTATCCGTTACACTTCATCAAACAATTTTAAATATTACACAAAGATTACCCGAATAAATGCAAAATGCAAGTTTTAAATGACGAGTTCATTTATTACGAGAACAAAGCTGTCCAAGCCTACCTGGTCCTATGTGAAAAAGTAATTGCTCCCTTGCTAAATCATGAATGACCTGTGATTACCCTCATTTTTTGGGGGAAATCCGAGTTAAAATTCACTTGCCAGGCCTGATTCCTGCCAGACCTGTTGAATCAACAAATCACTTAAATACTACCTGTCTGACAAA
Organism: Heterobranchus longifilis; assembly: GCA_028570985.1. Classification (NCBI taxonomy): domain Eukaryota; kingdom Metazoa; phylum Chordata; class Actinopteri; order Siluriformes; family Clariidae; genus Heterobranchus; species Heterobranchus longifilis. Next base: position 721,258 of record JAOVVB010000004.1, on the reverse strand, counting down.
GTGAAGCAAAAATCTCTCACATCATGCAGCGATCCTTAAACAGGCCGTCCATGCTTGAAAACCATCCGATGTGGCTGAATTAAAACTATTTTGCAAAGAAGAGCGGGCCAAAATCCTTCCACAGTGATGTAAAAGACTCAATGCCAGTAATCACAAACGCTTGATTTCAAGACCGATACAATCAGTTATTAGGTTTAGGGGGCAATTACTTTTTCACATAGGGCCAGGCCAGCTTTTTTTCCTCTTAATAAATGAAATCATCTGTATTTTCTATTTACTCGGGTTATCTTTGTGCAATATAAAAATTTGTCAATTATTTAAGTGTGACAAATATTTAAAAAAAAAAAAAAAAAAAAATTCAAATCATGAAGGGGGCAAATATATTTTCACGCCACTTTTTAATCAGGTTAATAAGACAAAAATAATTGCAGCTTGAGGAACTGCAAAGTGTAAACTCCGCCCTGAAAACTTAAAAATGACAGCTTTAAGCGCTGACACTGGAGACTCCTTCAATCTCCTCAATCACACACATACTAACAAATCTGTTTAAGTACGATCTGTTAAGGAAGAAAGATTAAATATCAGAATAAGCGCATTGTGATTTTAGGATTTATTTGAGATATTAGAGTTTACAAAGAGCGTACATATTTAAGCAATAATAAGCTGTAAGGATCAAACCCCACAATCCTTCACTCACACAACAAAGGCCTTTCAGTAGTCATCATTATAATTCTCCTCAGCAGGACAGAAAGAAACTCCGGATTCCTGTCATAGTCTGAATCGCAGAAATCCCACCAACCGAACAGTTGGAAAGTCGGAACAAACAGCGCACATTGTTTACGAGGCGAGCGGCCTCGGCTTCACCGAGCACGGATCATGTTTTCTTTTTCTCTCGCTAGGTTTCAGAAAGGCAAAGATGAGTTCTGGTGCAATTTAAAATGCAATCTCTGCCTGCTGGGAGTTTTTTTTGTTTTTTTTTTGTTTTTTTGACAGAATGCGGTAGATATTCTGTCATCTCTGATTCAGCACTGGGAATAAAACCCGAGCGAGCTCCAGTTAGAGGTTACTGAAGGACTCTGAGCTTCAAGAAAAAAAAAATGAGAAAAGAAAACTTTTGATTAAGGTATAAAGAGCTGCATCGATCTTAACCAGGTTACCTTTCCTCCGCTATGGAGCTTTCATCCCCTTCTTCACTGATAACCTCCAGATGAACCGGGACCCCCTCCAGATCCTGATTATCATCTTGCGGAGGTAAGCAGCCGCAACAGATGCCCATGCTGACGCTAGATCCCGCGCCACCTCTGCCCGTGGGTCCGCTGCGTCCTCTCTCTCGCGCACCGTATCTGCTCGCTCGAGCATGTTGTTTATCGCACATCGTTATGGTGAATGTACATCATCTCGCCTGTGAATGTCAATGCGTTCTGCGACTGCTCTGGGGGTTAAATATCACCCGTTTAATCATGTCTGATGGAACGGCCTCTGAGCGTCAGACACAGGACCGCACTGTGTCCTGCCGTCAATCCTGCCTTTGTTGTTGGTTTTTTTTTTTCTCTCTCCACGCTGCCCTGTTCCCCCGTATACTATTATTGCCCAACAAGTACAAAACAATGTGTTCTTAGCCTGGCGTGGCCTTCATCGCTCATGGTGGATGTGATGGTGCCATGACGCTGCTGAGGTTCCTGCTTGGTGGACAATCTGAAACAACCAACCTAAAAAAAATTATCTCACTATTTCATTCAGAAAGTCTTCACCATAGTGTTTAATGTAATGTCTGGAAGATGAATGGTGCAGGAAGCAGATTGTAAACTAGTGTTTCTGCTAAAAGTGCCCCCCCCTTCTCCATCTCCTGCTCGCTTTCCCACCTCCTGGCCGGTTTGGTCCATTGCGGCTTCACTGCGCACGAGCCTCACCGCAAAAGGGAAATCATTAAGCAGTCCTGTCACAGCGCAAAAGGGTCCTGCCTCCTCCTCCTCCTCTTCCTCCTCCTCCTCATCTCCTCCACCCCCTTATCCTCCTCCTCCTCCTCCTTACTGAAAAACGCAGCATAATCACTTCAGCCCTGATTCTCCTCCACACACACAGCTAGAGAGAGCTGCAAACGCCCTGCAGTAGAACACCAACATTCTATCCATATGCAAGAGTATATGCCACCGTGCATCAGAGCACTGTTACTCAAATATTCACAAGAGCGATACAAAGGTGACTAGAGAAAGAGAAAGAAGGGGTTTAACACAAAAAACAACTAGCATGTGTCAGCAGACAGCATCAGGAAATAAACCGCAAGATGATGCAAATAAGTTCTGCTTAATAATTTCCACCATTTATTCACAGACAAACACAGAACATTCCAACGTCTTGCTTTCTAGCGTCTCACGCATGCAGATTTAGTGTTCATGCCAGCTAGTACTGAGAAACAACCGCTACCAGAAACAAACACATCTTTCATGTCACACGTTCATGAATTTCCATTTTTGTTCGGTGAATTTTATTCACATTTGTTCAGGAGGGGAAAAAAAGCGGAAAAGCATATGGGTGTTGTGGCGATGCGTCAATATTATAAAGCAGCAGAATACTCGATGCTGAGGAAAGCAAAAGAGGCCCAAATCTGACTTTTTGATCATATCTGACTCAGAGTTATTTCTCTTATAACAGTGCGAACAGCACAAATCACGTGGAGTCTAAAGGTTACTAACGTAAACTCTGGTCCTCGGCATATTAGCACGAGCTGACTCCCCTGGTTAAACAATAAATTAGGCACATGGCAGGAACAAATGGAGCAGGCTGTTGTTTGGAACACACCTACTCACATCAGTTACCATTTACAAGCTAGCAAGCTTAGTTGAAACTGCTACGGTGGCTAACGTTATTTCATATGTTAATGTTTGTGCACACTGCATTTGATTGAACACCATCATCCATACCCTACACGTCAACTCCTATATTTCTTGCAGTGGGTTAAACTACAATGATTCCACTTAGCTGGTTTGCTAAAGTGCTGCACAGCAGACAGCTAGCGGTTCGACACTTGCAATGGAGCTGTCACTCAAATCACCCACACCCTTAATTATGTCTTATTTTTCAGCTTAATATAATTGTAATTGATGAGTAACATCAAAGTTCACTCCCTGTACAGTTGTCACGAAACAGGAAATCTAGCTATGGAGACCAAAACTGTGGGTTTTTTTGTACCAGCCTGTAATCGTTTATTTCTGTTATAAAGTTCAGGCATTATAACATGGGGCTCTATGGGGACTGACTCACTTTTGGAGCCTAGTGGTCATTCGAGTAACTGCACATTATGGCATTTCCATGCTGAAGTCGTTTTGTTTTGTTTTTTCTGAACCGGAGCTTGCCCCTTAGTTACCGCTCTGATTTGGACGACTTCCTTATGTGCCTCCTCCTGAATCAGATACAAGTTCTGGGATTTCGTACAAATCAGTCAGTGGCTTTTACATCAATCCGACTTGACATTCATTCAATTCACTTCAATTTTATTTTATTTATATGGTGCTTTTAACATTGATCACTGTCACAAAGCAGCTTCACAAAATCAAAATAAAAGTAGGGAAATGAGTATGAAATGTAGACGAAAATATACATAAAACAAAATGATCAGATTGTCCCTGATGAGCAAGCCGAGGACAACGGGGGCAAATTCATCAAAATTTCATGGAACATGACAGTAAAGAAGGATTCCAGTAGCAGCATAGTGAGGTAACAGACCGTGTCAATAAAATTTAGCGTGATGTTGCTGTACAAGCAAATTTCTGCATTTATTTCTGCTGCACCAAAGGAAAGCTAAAACGTTAACGTAAAACTGATAGACACTAAGCACGTGAAACAAAAAAACGGATGAATATCCTGCTTATTTTACAGCTAATTTGAATGCCTTACGTGTTCCTTTGTGCACGCAGGTCAGCTGAGGACCGTGATCTGTTCAGATTAATGTCAGTTATAGATCACACTGATAATATAGTGTGGACATCCTACAAAACTTGCTCTCACTTGGCCAGGAAATCACACAGTAAAGCCATCACGACTGACTAAAGTCCAAAATCCTGATATCTGACAGAGATATGGTCCTTTTATATGCCTTGAGTTGCCGCTATAGCTCTGCCAAGGTGAACTCCAGTTTGATAACTAGCCGCCTTCACATTTAATTCAGATTTAATTACGCTGCAGAAACCGAGGTAAAGATGAGAACAGATGATTTTTCAAGGAGAAAATTATGAACAAATTTCTCTATAAGCGTAGCAGATGAGCACTGGGCCAGCTTGTCCTTCAAAATGTGGGCACGTACCCGACGTGTACACTTTACAGGACCGCGCATCGAATTCACAAAAATATCGTCAATGTTTTATTAAATGAATAAATTCAATTTAATAAAAAGTCATTAAAAGATTGAACAAAACCTACCTGTAGCATTACAAGTTCATGACTTCGAATTAGTATCTCTCAGCTTCATTAAACAAAAAAAAAATGCAATAAACAAATAAGAGGATGTAGTGGATCCAGTGCTATGTTTATACACTTGAAAAATGAATGTTGATGCAATTTTAATTATAAACCAAAGTTGCAGTGATAATGTGATAATTACAACAAAGACTGTTTATACAGCAACATATTGGTGGGGTAGTGGTTAGCACCATAGTTAGCAATCATGCCTTCAGGGTTGAAGGTTCAAGCCCTGCCTCAGGTCTGTGTGCACTTTAGTTCTTTTATGCCATTACTTATGGTATAAACACTTGTTAATCCTCATTGTTCAGCTGTTCTGGTTCATGTTTCATCAATAAACCTTTAATACAATAGTTAATTATTTTGCTACTCTTTGGGTTGCGTGTTGTTGTAGGGAAATAATCAACAACGTAGTGGTGGTGTGCACTGGTTACCTCCTATGATGTGCACCAGTTAGGTCCAAAGACACACAGAATAGGCTGAATGGCGTGTGTATGAGTGTGTGTGTGTGTATGCTTGTGCCCTGAGATAGATTGGCACACTGTCCAGGTTGGTTTAAACTAGATCAAGTACCCGTCGTTGACAGTTAAAGAGTTTGGAGAAATAGTTAAAAGGTTAAAGCTAAAAATAAGCTGATCAGCTTTAATTTAAATCAGTGATATTTTTATTCCAGGTTGAAAGAGTGCATACAGAAAAGTTTATGTTTATGCCTTGTTTATGCTAAGTTATCAGCCAAGTACACTCCCTGTTTGGTAATCGGAGAGATGAGAAATCTAAAAAGTAGATCAGATTAAAAAAAAAAAGAGGTTTTGTCTTAAAGCGCGTTAAAATTCACTTACACCACCTCAGCAGTGTTATTTCAGCCAAAATGAAAATATGAACTAATCCCAGTAAAAATATTCAGTTTAGCTTTTCTGTTAAACGTCAGCCAGATATCTAAGTACTGCAAACGGTTCATTAAATTCTGTCCAGACAGTTTCGCGTGATGCTGTGACAAAATCCGGCTGGACAGACACACAGACAGGAAATTTCCTGAGACTGATTTCGGGTCCTCCCACGTATGAAACGTAAAGATATCATTGAAAGAGTGAGTTCTATAAATATTAGTATAATATTTATATAGATAACCTGAATGCAAGGCTCTGAAAATCCACTTAAGCATGTGTGTGTTACTCTGAACTCCCCCTCCAAAAGTACTGATGGATTTTTAACTTTAATCGCCCAGACTGCTTCTATCTAAACACTGTATATGATTATGTCCAAACACATACCTAAACACACACACACACACACATGTTTAGTTTGTACAGACACACCCTTTTGCAAATGAATTAAGTGGAAGCAGCGTTAGGGTGAAGCAAGTTCAACTTGTTCTGTTAGTTATAACTGTGTGACGCTTTTGTGATCAAAGTACGCAACACCAGCTCTTAAAGTCAGATAGATGTTACAAATGAGCCACCAGTTGAGCTCATTTTACTCCTGAATGACTTTCAGTGCTTGTGAGAAGAATATTAGTTTGTGAGACTCAGCTTTAATATTCAATAAGAAACTCAATACAGACCCACCACACACACACACACACACACACACACACAGAGTTTAACCAGCAACAGTGAAACAAAACCCTAAAGTAATAAATCTGAGCCGGAATGAAAAACCTATTAGATTTCTGAAAACTAAATCTTTTTTTTTTTTTTTTTTATGTTGAACAAAATTGCAATCCAAAACATAATTGACCCCTAAAGTCTCAGCTTAATAACTAGTAAACATTTGCAATAACATCAGATTTAGCATGATTATAAAAGAGTTGTTAGCATGGCTTTGTGTAAATAAGGGAAAAAAACAGCAGCTAGCATGATTTGGCTTAAAATTATTTCTGGTATGATGTGGTTTAATTAAAAGACAAAACAACTTCTATAATTTTAATAAGAAATTAAAAACTACCTTTTATATTTATGTTAAAGAAACATCAGCTAGCATTATTTTGTGGCAGGACTGCTAGCTTGATTTAAAATGACTTGAAAGCAACAGCTAGCGTGATTGTGATGAATGATTAAACATAAAAACAGCTGCTAAACATAAAACCATATCTATTTTAGAGAAAAGCAGTTGCTAGCAAAATGTGGTGTGATTATAAACCATTAGCTAACAACAGATGCTAGAACAAATTGTCTGATTAATCTGAAGCAACGAGCACCATTTAGAATAAATTTTAAAATAGCTACTATTATGATCTAGTTTAAAATGATAAACCAGCAGGTAGCGGTAACTAGCATGATTTTGGGTGCTTGCAATATACCTGTTAGCATGACTTACTGAAAGGATTCATAACGTCTAGGACAACTTTGTGTCGATAAAAACAGCAGCTAGCATAAAAATACCTGCTAGCATTGTTTTGTGTGGACCGGATTACAGCATGATGTATGTGAATAAAAGTTAGCTTCTAGCATGATTTAAACTGGTTAGAAAACAAGTGTTTGTAATTTTCTAAAAGGCAGCTGCTAGCATGAATTAATATCAGTATTAAGAGTTGCTAGCATTCCCCCAAATGAATAAAAAACAATGAATCTGAGCTAGTAATGTGGGAAAAAACACTGCTTCATTAGCAGAGGTGAGAACTTAGCGCCTGTAGAGACCTCGCGGCCCTTTCGTCACACTTTTAACACTGATTATCCCTTCGCACTTTACACATTCTACACAGCTAATTGGCACGTCCAGCCTTAGGTGCTACACAGAACCAGATTACAGAGAATAACACGCGCGCGACTCAGCAGAAACTTATTTTTTGAATGAATTACTCTTTTTTACGCAAGACCTAGTTTAGTTAGTGTCAGACAACCTAATGCTAATCAAACACCTGGGATATACTGTAAATCTAAACCTTAACAAAATAAAATCTAAAAGAGATGTCATTATTAAGTTAATAGTTTCTTCTGATAAGCAACAAGAACAGAGCCTTGCATAAGCATTTACCTCCTCAAACCTTCTCACAATATATTTGTGAGCAGAAATATATGCTGTGAATCTACACAAAGTGGGTTGAACAGATCAGTGGCTCCCAAGCTGAGCCCCCAATCGCTAAAACCCACCCAGAACAGCTCATGCACAAACAGAATAATAAATTATTATTCATATTTTAAAATATTTGTCGCTGCAGGCTTTTAATTATACTATAATTATGATCATATTTAACAATGTGCAAATTTAATTCCAACAGCCTTAGAGCAAACAAAGGCTCGAGCACCCCCTATAATCTTTGGCATCCCTTTAAGGAGGGACGTGGACCCTGTGTTGGGTAGGGAACAATGGGCATAGATGATTGCATAAGTATGCCCCCCCTTGGCCCCCCCA
>JAOVVB010000004.1:593562-603854 GCA_028570985.1 Heterobranchus longifilis | reverse complement strand
ACCACTGCAGACTGGGAACCTCCCACCAGACCTGCAGTTTTGGAGTTGCTCTGCCTCAGTCCTCTAGCCATCACCATTCGGTCCTTGACAAAGTCACTCCAATTCTTACGCTTGCCTATTTTTTCTGTTTTCAACACATCAACTTCAGGAAAAAAGGTTCACGTCCTGCCTAATATATCCCACCCACTTCCAGCCGCCATTGTAACGAGATACTGAAAATGTAGCTACTGTGAGAAGGACCGAATGGTGATGGCTAGACAACTGGGTCAGAGCAACTCCAAAACTGCAGGTCTGGTGGGAGGTTCCCAGGCTGCAGTGGTCAGGACGTACCAAAAGTGATCCAAGGAAGGAAAACCAGTGAACTGGTGACAGGCTCACTGTGTATGTGGGGAGTGAAGGCTGGTGCGTGTAGTCCGATCCAATAGAAGTGCTAGCGTAGCTCAAATTGAGGAAAGGGTTAATTCTGGTTGCGATAGGAAGGTGTCAGAACACTCAGTGCATCAATGTTTCAGTGGCAAAGGGGGGACCTACTCAATATTCGACAGGAGGTCATAATGTTATGGCTGAACATTGTAGTATTTTAAGGCACCTGCTGCCTATTAAGCATAATTGTGTGACTCGCCTTTCCTAATAACTCAGTAGGTGTTTGAAGTGAGAAGCGGAGCTGGTTACAGACAGTGATGAAAACAGGATGTAGAAGCAGAGAGAGAGAGAGATTTTTTTTTTACTAGAAAAAGGCTCCTGTGAGCTAATACAAGCCCTGTACTTTGGATGCTTAGGTAAATTTGAAGGTGAGTACTTCTTTACCTTTACTCAAGTTTACATGTAAATGAGGAACTTTTCCTTGAGTAATATTTGTGCCCTGGAGAGTCGCTCCTTTTACTCAAGTACAGGATTTGTGTACATCGTCCACCTCTGCTTCAGACTACATGAAAGCAATCAGATTTGGGCGAGCAGTCGGAACAAGGCCGCACATTGTTTCCTCTAGAGAACACACGTTTAGTACGTCTACCTTCTGGTGCTTTTCTTTTTAGGGAGAATTGTCCCGTGAATTCTATCTCATCTACCTGTAGAGGCTGTTTTAAACATTTTAATTACATGCTTTTCTAATGAAACACATACATTAATAAGACGAAATAACAAACAATGTTAATCTTAGTAATTACAGTGCCACCCATTAGCCTTCCCACAGAGAGCGCTACCTACCGCACAGCACCGTTTCCATCACGAGCAATAAAAATGGGGAATGAATTTGGGAGTTTTACTTCCACACTACAGATGTGATGTGGTACTTTGTGTGGTTTGAATGAACGGATTATGATGTGTGTGTCAAGTTCACAAATCCAGTACATCTACCTAATATCTGAGCAGTTGAGGGATAAGGGACTTGCTTAGGGGCAACTTAGTGCTGCTGGGGTTTAAACCCAGAATCTTCTAATTACAGTCCAAAAAGTTAAACACCCAAGTAAATTATTACTCAAGTAAAAGTTCAAGTCCTACATTTACATTTTCTACATGAGAAAAAGGACAGAAGTACTCATCTTGCAATGTACTTAAATATTAAATGTACTTGTATTAGCTTACTGTAGCCTTTAAGTCATGTTAATAGTCTTTCTGTCTCTGTCTCTCTGCTTCCTAACTGTGACCGTGTTGTTTGATGGCCATCTGTCTCTCTCCCAGCTTCTGATTTCAAGCACCTGCTACCTGATTGAGCTTTTCAGTGAGGAAGCGCAAATCACACAGTTATATATAATAATCAGCAGGTGGCGATAATACCTCTTCAAATACCACATACCACTCTGGTTATGTAACGCAACGCTTTGTAGTAATGTAATGAAGTAGAAAGTACAGATATTTATCGTAGGATGTAGTGGAGTTAAAGTAAAAAGTATCCACTAAAGAACTACTCAATAATGTACAGATACATGAAAACTTCACTTTAGTAACAAAGTAGATGTCACGAGTTCTACGAGTTCACCTTCTACCTGCTTACAGTCCGATCACCCAGGAGGCGCGTTAATACCAGGTGTAAACATGCTTGTGTTATATTTTCAGTCTCATGTCCCGCATGTCCTGTTGTTGCTTCAGTAACTTAATGTGTACACCCGAGTCGTGTTTTCTGATTCCTGCTTTGTTTTTGCTTTGTTCCTCCTTTTCCATGTTTCCTGCATGCCTGATCTCTGACTCTCACCGGTAATGATGATTTTCCAGGTTGTCCGTATTAATCACGCTTTCCATAAATGCACAGTATAAATTTTTAAAAATTATTTGGCAGCATCTTACGTTAAATGATTAATGATGGAGATATACTACTCATGCGCTTATTACCAGAAAACTGAAAGCTGCATTACGTCATGGTGTTTAGGAATATAAGGTGCTTTTTAGTGATTAGTGACGGAGCCGTATTTTAATAAGTGTTCAGCATCGCGCTGTTCTAAGTTCCAGATATTTAGGAAGCGTTCATGTGGATTTGCGTGCTAGATGATTAAATATGCCGAGCAGCAGCATCAAAACAACTTTCCCTGATAAAAGCATCGTAAGATAAAAGCAGGATTGATTTAAGGGTTTCTGGATCTCATGGGATAAATCCACGTCCTCCTAAAGTAAACTTAATCCTGTCTGAAAAGGGCTGGAGAGTGCAACTTCAGCAATAAACACACAGTTATAAATATCCAGTACAAGCGACATTTTAGTCAGCGTTCAGTGCGACACTGAGCTCGTGTGAAAGCACTTGGTTTTCCTGAAGCTGATGATGGAGTCGGTCTGAAGAGGAGAGAGAGGCAGAGAGGTAGAGTGAACGAGAAAAAGAGAGATGTTAGTAGAGACACAATAACATCTTTTTTCCTAAAGCATGAAGTGAAAATGTTTATTAAATGTATGCAGATAAAATATCAAACAAAAATAACAAGCAAACAAAGCGAAGCAGGAGGTTGTGAGAAAAGCTTTTCCAGATTTTATTGAAGCTTCTCTTAAATAAATGAAAGATATAAGAAAAAAAATAAAACAAAAGGAGAAGAGACTGAGGAGTGAAAAGCTTTACAGTATGAGATGAAGCGTTATGATTTTACATCAAGCAAAACCACTCGGACGTTCTGTACAGCAGATAATAACTGATGACCATGGGTGGAAGAAAGCAGTGAAAGAAAGCAAGGAGGAGAAATGGAGAAGAAAAAGTAACAAGAAGTAAAGCGGCTCGGCCGGAGCAGGGATGCAGGATAGAGAATTTATCTACACAGATAAAACGAGAGAAATAGAAACAGACAATGATGAACAAAAAAGAGGAAAAAACAAAGCGGGATTCAAATGGAAATATTTATTATAATATACATTTAAAGGAACAATGGTAGAGGATCTGCAAATTCTTGATCAAATTATTTACATGGAGGTCATGTCGTTCAGGGCGTGGTCGAGCTCCTCGCTGATGGCTTTGTACTTGAGTTTCTGGGCATAAGACTCATCTACACGAGCCGATCGGGACACGGGCCAAGGGATTGTGGGTAATGGGAGTGGTGACAACACAAAAAAAAAAAAACAAAGACAGAGAGAGACAGACAAAACGAGTGGGAACAAAGAGAAATAAAAAGTGGTTGAAGCAAAAAATAATAAAGGTGAAGAAAGCATGAAAATCAGCAGGAAATAAATAAATAAATAAATAGATAAAGCATTTTATAGAAAAAGAAATGGAATCTATGCTGCATTGTGAGACATGGGAGAGTTTTCGAGGAGATGACTTACCCTCCAGATCATCGATGGTCTTCTCCAGCTTGGCACATGATCTCTCAGCAAACTCAGCACGAGTCTCAGCCTGGGAGGGACACACACACACACACACACACACACACACACACACAGACACGCACGCACAGACACACAAGTTTACACATCTAAAGTTATACCAAAGTTGTAATAATTTGAGAATCTGTGATGCATCTAACAAAGCAAACACACCTCCTTCAGCTTGTCAGTCAGAAGCTTGATCTCCTCCTCATATTTGTCCTCCTTTGAAGAGTACTGTACACACAAAGAACAGAAGAAGTGAGTCAGAACACACACACGCGCGCACACACACGCGCACACACACAAGCGCACACACACGCGCGCGCACACACACGCGCACACACGTAAACACCTACCTTCTCAGCCTGGGCCTCCAGGGACTTCATGAGGTTAGTGACTGTCTTCAGTTCCTCCTCAAGTTCAGAAAATTTACTGTAAAGAGATTGAACAATCAGGATCAGGATCAGATCCGACCAGTATCAGACCTGATCAGTCTGTATCAGAGTAGTATCATTATTAGATTGGTATCAGATCAATATAAGGTCAGGATTAATAACAACTCAATGTCAGATCAATACCAGATCAGTATCAGATAAGTATTGTATCATATCAATATCAGATCATTATTAATATCAGAGGAGATTAAAGGAGTAGAGTTCTTACCCCTCGTTAAGCTCAGCTCTCTCCTCTGTACGCTCCAGCTCAGTCTCAACGATCACCAGCTTACGAGCCACCTACACACACACACACACACACACACACACAACATAAGGGTGAATAAGAACAGTAAAGAGTAAAAAGAGAACGCGGGGACAGAACTCATCTCACCTCCTCGTATTTGCGATCGGAGTCCTCAGCCACGTTTTTGGCCTCCTTCAGTTGGAGCTCCTGAGCCACCATCTTCTCCTCATCCTTCAGGGCCCTGTTCTCAATAACCTTCATACCTCTGACACACACAAATGTTGTGTATCGTTAGATTCTTTAGTTAGTGTTCACAGTTTATACTTTGCTGTCACAAATACAGCGACTATGATACGTAGCTGAAACGCTTTATCAGAGATACAGTATACACGCCTTAAGAAAACACAGACCTCTCGCTCTCATCAGCAGCCTTCTCAGCCTCCTCCAGCTTCTGCAGAGCCGTGGCCAGACGCTCCTGAGCACGATCCAACTCCTCCTCAACCAGCTGGATGCGTCTGTTCAGGGAAGCCACATCGCCCTCAGCCTGCGGACGCAACAGAACAGAACTCGAACACTCGCTCTTACACCGTCCAGACGAACAAAACGATCCGAACTCCACACAGCATGCAAGGATTATACTGAGCAACTGAATATTCTCCAGTGACAGCACGTCCTCAAGGGCGGCATTCCGCTCATCTGCTCATACAGCAGCAATCTGTGGAACTAATAGATTAATAATAACAACAGCATTTCTAGCCAAAATACATCATCCAACTAGTCATTATTTTATAGTTATAGTACATAGTAGGCTACATAATATGACATAAAAAAGATCGATAAACCTTGTTAAAGAAAAACTGTCAATTCACCCATTGACAAGGGGGTGACAAATCAAAGTGCTTAGTGATTGGTCAAATTCGGATATTTACATTTTTTGGTTTGTTTGTTTTTTTACAATACGTATTTTCCTCCAGTACAGAAACCAATCAGAATGAGCAGCCGATGCACCAATCAAAAGCAGCGCTGAATAAAATCAACATTTATACACAGAGGTTCAAGTTGCAAACAGTGTAATAAGTTTCAGATATAAAGCTGTTTTTAATCACATCTTACTTAAGATTATTAAGCTCATGGTCATGCTTGTTCAAAATATAAACATTTGTTTTCCATCACATGTCCGTAAGAGAAGCACGACGTAAACACACTCCCAGAGTTTGGACCTGAGCTTGTTGGCATTTTTAGACCTGCTGTGTGATTCCGTCTTCTCAGGCTGGAACATCTGTGTCTGTAAGACGATTCCAGAGAAACGTCTGATTTATAAAGAGATCGGATTGTTGTTCAGTCTGAGTGCGCACTGGCCCAGATAGCAATACTGAAATCCCCCTTTATACTGATAATAGTATTAAAACTGAGTTTTTTTATTTAAGTAAAGAGTAAAACATGAGCGAAGTCATGAGCTGCTCGACCCCTGGGCCTCTGAAACACGTCTTCATGCTGATCTGAGATCTGTAGAGAAGAACGACGCTCTCATTCTCTACCTGGGCCAGGAGTCGCTCTTAAAGCTGCTAAAGGAAAGTCAGTAAAGTGTTGATCAGGTATTAATAACTAAACCACACACACACACACACACACACACACATATATATAACTAGAGGTGTCTATTCAACCTGTAGTCTAAAAAGAAATGACACGATTGCATCACTTCCTTTCCATAAAAAAAGTGTGAAAACCAAGTACATACATACTCACATACACGTGTATATTATTAACACCTGTTTCTATACATCAGGTTGAACTCGTCACACTGCTGCAAAAACAACCAAATTACAAATAATAATTTTTAAAAAATCTATTGTAACACTGCAAACCTCTGCTCCTCGAGACAAAGAAGTTTAAAGGTTGTACAAACCGAGCATAAAGAACAAACATGCAACACCCACCCACTCTTCTTCCCTTTCTCCCTTATTGTCTTTTCACTTTTAATCATCACTTTTGATTGATAGATTGATTGAATTCTGTGCCGTGATTGGTCAGAAGGTGTTGATTAACTTTCTCTCCTGGAAGCTCAGCTTCAGATCACAGGATCGTTTATGATTAGTGCGCTTACGCTAATTGAACAAGTTATCGTTTCCATAGAAACAGAACAGGTTTAAAAATGTACCTGGTTGTTAAACCTAACATTGAACTTAGATGCCGGATAAAAGCAGTCGAAGGGTTGAGGACACAGAAGAAGTACAAGATCAGAGGAAAGATGCAATAAACATTTTTAAGGAAGGCTGGTCTGGAAAATCGGCCAGGAGGATGTGAGACCTACAGGTGGCGCTAATGTAGCCTACTGGATCCCAACCGCTGTTAAACAACAACGAAGAAGGAGAAGAAGAAGCTAAGATTTGTAATGAGAAGTGTGTCTTTATGAAAGGTGAACTTCGGTGGAAGAGCCTCCAGTCTCAGCGTCAGGACAGAGGAGTTTCTCATGTGTAACAAGCTCTCATCTTATAAAGAGCAGCTGGTTAGGGGACGAGTGTTTACAGCTGCTGTGATGTGAGTGAGATCAGGACGAGCTTTCTTAAGCTGAACGATGAGCCGCTCTTTAATAAATAAGAGGAATCATTAGGAAACTGGCTGCAGCGCAAGAGGAATAAAACACCTGCAGCTTTGCTGTTATAGGACACACACACACACACACACACACACACACACACACACACACACTGTCAAATCAGATCCTCAGAAATCTGCTGTTCTACAAACATGAAAACATTTATTAAAGAATTTTTTTTCATATAGAGCAGTGAGACATTCATGGTCATGAGGAAAACGTAAAACGAAACAAAAAAAATATTCCAATTACTCTCTCCCTCTTTCAAACACACACACACACACGATGTAGTTGTCTCTTGTACTATTCATATTCATATCATTATTATAATAATTATTATTCATTATGTCATTACATGATCATTTCATTATTTCTTGTAATTACACTGGTCCGTTTCTCCCACAATGCACTGCAGTATCACATGGATTTACAGTTTGATTTTTTAAACATATTTTTATGAATATCACTAAACCGGGCAGAGGTTGCTGAACGAACACAACATTCCTAAACGTCTTCTTAAACTGACACACTCGAGTAATCAGTCAGTGGCAGAATTATGGAATTATTGAAAGAGGGTGCAAAATAAAAATCTATTTCATTCAATTACTGAAAATATTGGCACCCCTAGAAATGATCCATTTAAAGAGCAGGCTATTACTTATTATCTGTATAATAATGCTGTATATTTCTTGCTGTTTTGAGCAGATTCATTATTAAAGTTTCAGGTTTGATATGTATATATCCCACACTTTGATTATCTCAGAGTGATTTGTTCTGTTTGTGTTGATCATAAATAATACCAAAGTGTTTATTAAAAACCTCTAAGCTTCCTCTGTACCATGAGACTTTACACTAATATCCGACTCAACACAGTCCACCTGATAACCGCAGAAAATCTGCTCCAGATCAAAGACTAGGCGAGTTACGTCTGAATCTTTATCAAATCAAACTGAAGACACGAACACACACAATGCTGAACACACACTCGCTCGCAGCAGACAGAAGAAAGCTCGAGAAAGTGTGTTGAGAAAAATTCAGAATTTAGAACACTGGCTCTTGATCTGGTTTCTGACTCTGACACACACGCACACGAATACACGATACAGGAAGGTCTCATGAAGGGCTTATTATTAACCTGATACGGTTAAACAGGAAGTGGAGCACATGGGGTCATCATAAGACACAAAAATAGCTGTGGGAGGTTGTGATCTCTTTCTCTCACACACACACACAGAGTGTTTGGGGAGTTTAAACAGAACCCCTGGTGTGTTTTTCTTTACTCAAGTGATAAAACAGCGATCACGCTCAGGTCCGAGCGAGCCGGATAGAGTCGATTCCGAGGGAGGGGGGTTGGGGGGGGAGAATCGACTCTGAATCGACTCACTGCAAGAAGTGAATGCTGCTCGACTGCGCTGCAGTAATGCCCTGTGTTCCCGGGGATAAGATAAGAGCGGCCACATATGACATACAGAATTACTTCATTGTTTATATTATTCTAAGCCGGCTCAGGTGACTTTGGTGATTTCTACATGCCCTTAAATGGTTAGGGTTTGTTGTAACTTTTTTTCCAACATTTATTTTCCAACCAAGGAATGGAAACGTTTTATATATGAACATTTTCAGCTCTATAGACCCCTAACAAAAGATTTCAATAATATCAATATCAAGCCAACCCAAGCGGCTAACGAATCATACGGATGGATTTCGCCCTGATTGGGATTGAAAAAAAAAAAAAAAAAACTACACCTTTAGGTACCAGACCCAGTTTCTCACACACGCACACACACACACACACACACACACACGGTTCGAGTCCCTCACTCTCGTGGCTGAATGTCCAACATAATCTCGGCCATGCTGATCAGCTTGGCTTCCTCCAGCGCGCTGATGAGACGCCCCAGTCTGGCGTTCCGGCCCTCTGATTGGATGAAGCGTCCCAGTAGCTGATAGGCCTGCTCGTAAAGCCCCTCCCTCTCGTACTCGTACGCGAGATTGTCGATGGCCGTCCCCTTCAGCGCCCGGCAGTTCTTCTGTAATGCTCGACCCACTCGCTTCCAGTCACGGCCGACATGAGAAGCGAAGCGCTGCTGATCCATGGGAGTCAGAGCCCTGTCCTCTGTAAAGACACATGCGCGCACACACACAGTTCAAATCATTAATCAAAACGTCATTATCAAGCCATCGATCTTGCGCGTGTCAGAACGCAGTCTCACCCCCTACCTGCCTGCAGATCACATGATCATCACATCCAACTAAAAGCAGGACCCAACTCTGAGCCCTAAGTCAAATTAATAACCCAAGAACCAACATCAAAGTCTCTTGAATTCATCGCCATTATTAATCAGGTTTTTGTGCTGCTTTATACATCCTTTCAAAATCATTAAAACCCATTAATTAAGTACAATAATTAATACACAAACCTATGCGGGTCATTAAATATATTGTTAACATGCATATTAAGTTGGTTTGTTCAGTTTTTAACAAGACAAGTCGACTATGATGAGGTTAGGGAGGAGTTAGGGTGGAGTTAGATGCTGACTTTACATTAGAAGAGATAAAGCAATAAGAGGAAAGCTGCAGGGTCAGGTGGATTTGGTGTTGAGTTTAATTTTATGAACAGTGCTTGATTCCTTTAAAAAAAATTATAGTTTTGCACAATCCCTATTTGAGTCTAACTGAACACATGTGATGAGGATACAGATCCTTCATCATATCTTCCTCCCAGCCTCCTTAAGTGTGATCAAAAGATTGTGGCCCAGGTGTAGACATGTGACAGAATTAATACATCTGGACCAAACAGGTTTTTGTCCAAAATTGATTTTCTTTCCCAAACGTTCGTCATATTTTCCATATCACATATTGCAAAAGGATCAAAGACATTACTCCAGCTTTAATCTCTCCTGATGCTGAGATATAGGCATTTAGTTTTAGCCAAAATATATATATATATATTTTTTTTATACATACAGACGATTCCCGTCTCTGTGTGCATGGAGTTTGCACGTTCTCCCTCCGTGCTTGATGGGTTTCCTCCGGGTACTGCGATTTCCTCCCACAGTCCAAAGATATGCAGGTTGGGCTAATTGGCGTTCCCAAATTGCCTGTAGTGTGTGAATGAATGTGTGAGTATGTATGTGTACAGACGCCCCGATTGCCTATAGAGCCGTGATTAATGTGGGAGCACCAAGTACCTCTCATCCCTCCCCTCTGAGAGAGCTCGGCCAATCAGCTCTCT
>JAOVVB010000004.1:538366-555214 GCA_028570985.1 Heterobranchus longifilis | reverse complement strand
CTGTCAATAAAGAAAAGCATGAATTAGAATAGGTACTTTCCTATTATTTTCCACTAATTCCCTCCCGTTCATTGCGCTCCACCTGTCATGTCTGTATTCCCCACTAGTGGGGCGCCCCACACTTTGAGAAGCACGGGGTTAAGCATACAGCGAATGCACTTGGTAATTAATGCCCAAGTAAACCTCTGTTCATTTGTGTAAATGTTTCTGTGGAATAAATATTCTCATTATATTTATTACGTTTCTGTTTTTCTTAGTACTTACAAACGTGTATGCCGATAACAAAAAAAAAAAAACATTTACACAAATGAACAGAGGTTTACTCCTGCAGCAGGTATAAAACAATTTCAGGAAACAATTTATCAACATGGAAAGCACAATTCCTGTGTGTGTGTGTGTGTGTGTATGTGTGTGTGAGTGAGCGAGCGCCCAGCAATGGGTGCGGTTGAGGAAGGAACACAACCCGGTCGGTTCTGTACACAGACATTCGAGATAAAGAAAGCGAGAGACAAATGACGAGTCTCACCCAGTGCCTTCACAGCGATCTGGCGTGTGTGCGGCGGTGGCGTCAGAATACACACGAGTTGGACTTCCTGCCGCAGCAGGACGTCATCTGATTGGCTGGTAGCGAAGGGGATGCTGAGCTCATCAGCCAGACGTTCCGCTTCCTCCTGCGTCCGGCCCCAGACGGCCTGAACCGGGAACCCTTCCTCCTGCAGTAAGGACACCAGGGAGCGCACGGTCTGCCCCGTCCCAAACACACCCACACCCGGCAACATGCTGCTCAGCACGCACCCACACACACACACAAGCCTGCTGCGCTCACACTCTGTCAGCCATTACACACATCCTGTTGGAAGCTGAAACTCCAAATAACGAGAAGATAATCCTAAAAAAAAACACAGAGAGAGAGAGAGAATTATGGACTGATCATGAATTGATGAATTTATTAACGGCTTGTCAAAGTCACTGCCTTTCCAACCGTAACACCCCTCGAATATTTATCGTTTCACCTTCACAGGTCACACAGCGCCGCGGGAAATCAATCAACACAAGCCGAGCCTAAAGAACCAGAACAAGATCGAACACACAGGAGTGTAAAGGTTCACCCCGCGCCGCACCCCTTACCAAAATTTCACTTAAAGTATCATCATCCTCATTTCAGTCTCACTTAATTATTCACCATTCCTAATGTAGCTAATTATTTATAGAATGTTTAAATTAATTTAAAAAATTGTTGCACTTTGTTTTTTTTTAATGAAAGATACATTTATACTCTCCCCCCTTTTTTTAAATAAATGTATGCGTTAACAGTATTAAATATTTTATATCTGAATTTTAACATTTTTTGTTTATAAATACATTTAGAAAATAAACTATGTAATTGCAGGTATTTAATTCTAAGCGTTATAACTTTTTACTCATTAAATTTCTACCCATTTACTATTAATTTAATAAATAGAGAGAAAATGGTTTCATTGATAATACATATAAATAAATCATGCATGTAATTTAATTAATAAACTAAAAATAATAATAATAAAGTATATATATTAATATGAATAATAAACTGCTGGATTTCCTGTGAGGAGAATGGGAGTTTATGCTAGTTAAAAGGGTTAGCTCTCTAGCTAGCTAATAAATGTCTACATTATACCCAGGTTTTGTTTCAAAGCGACTGAATAATAATCGTAATCTTTTATACTCACCCAAACTACTTTTTTTAATATCTTTTCCTCAAATAAAAATCCTCTTTTAGTTATTTTTTCTCGGATAATAAAATCTCCTGAGAGAAATCCTGACTAGCATCCGGGCCGCCTCCCTCCTCAGATCCGACCAGATCAGACCAAGATAAATTCACTTGTCTTCAGGGAAAAAAAACAGACGATATTCATGCCGTGTCATTCTGACAGGGTTCACAATCCTTTACGTGTTTATGTTTTAATCCAGTGTTGTTTTATTCCCCGCAGTAAGAGCGGTGAGGTCTCGGACCATCACAAACGCGTCCGACCACAGAAACAAGCCAATACTCCGCGCATGCGCACCACCAGGCAGCCCACCACCAGCTAGCCAGCGCATGTCATTCGCCACGCCCACTTCTACGCCCATCCTGTTCAAAAGCGTATTTATGTCACGTGACGTTATGTTATCATCCTCACAGGTCTCAGATCAGAGATGGCAATCAGACGCTGCGCTGTACAAAGTATTGGCACCCCAGTGGAGGTGAAAGGCGAGTTATACAGGAGTTATACTGGAAGCATGCACATGAGTGAAGACAATTTTAACCTTTAAAGTAGTAATTAAAAAATATATTAAAAATAGTGCAAATCTATATATATTTTTCTCTACTGATTAAATTACTATAGGCTATAAACTGCAGTGTAAATATAATGTCCAGGAGCCTGGTCTGTTGCCATGTACCTTATGTGTTTACTTCAAGTCAATTACCATAAATCATGCAGAGTAGTAAAAAAAAAAAAAAAAAAAAAGATTTCAGAAAAAGGGACCTTTGAGTACACAAGTACGTTAAAGATCTAAATAAAAATATAAGAAACAAATAGTAAGGCGTTCTCTTTTGCTGATTTCAATATTACTCAACTAAGGTATTATTGATGAACATGACGTCAGCAGGGTTACAGGACAGGACGATGTTTTAAACATCTCAGTCGTGCCGATATGGTCATCCATGTGCAGATTTCCTTTAACACACCTGACTCAAGGGTGCAGTGCTTGCGTTAGAGCAGAAAAACCCTGAAATGTACAGGACAGAGTATTCTCCCGGACCAGGCATGCAGTCGGAATGGGTGCCAGTACTTTTGCAGCAGTACAAACAAACACAAGTAAAGACAGATTAAAACTAGGCATTTTAAAGAAGCATATTTAAAGGTTTATTTATCATCTATATTCAACAGAATGTCCAAAACAAGTAAGAAACAAACAAACGAAAAAAACAACAAAGTAATTTTGACCTTTAGTGTCCATCTGCAGCCTGGGGAGCTTAAATAAAACACCAAAAGATCCAAAGTAATGACATTAAATCAATGAAAATTGGACTGTAAGAGATCTGTGTGGGCGCTTCATCTCCGCAGATCAGGAACGACTTTGTTGCCGCTGGTTGCGACGGGGATGAGGAGCTTCCTGTACTCGAGTGGGAGGAATTTCTCGATTAAGACGTTGAGCGGCGTGCTGTCCGTCACAAAGCCCTGCCTAGAAAGGGGGGAAAAACATAAAAAGATGACATGATTTTCCAGAAACAGGAAATAAACCTACATCCCTCTTCTAGTCTTCTATATCCAACACACCTTCTCATGAGGAGTTCAACATCCTCAACCTCGATGGTTTTCCTCTTGGCGTGGGCCGAGTACACCTCCAGGTCTTCCGCCAGACGATCGAAATACCTCTGCAGTCTGAGACAGGACATAGAATCAACACTCCGACCCCGATTAATAACGCTCCCTTTACTGTAAAAAAAATAAAATAATTCAACTTACATGTCACTGATGACGGGATAGACGTCGCTGGCCACCTTCGTTTTGGCGAAGTGTTTAAACACGCTCATGACGTAGCTCTTTGGCAGGACGCCGGTGGAGGCGCTGTGAGGCGTGTGTCTCGAACGTGGCTTCACGACCTTCGGTGCGGGACTGAAAATATGCATCGGAGTGAGTCGTGTACGGGTTATAATCCACTAAACAAGTTTATCACATTTAAATTTATAAACAGATTACCCAGCATTCTGAGCTTTGAGGATGGTGGGTGTGGCCAGAGCACCGGGAGTGGACACCTGCTTCCGCTGTCTGATAAACCCTGGGGTCTGCATCGAGAGCTCTGTGAGGTTAAATACACATGCACATGTTAAAACCAATAAAAACAAAAATATATAAACTGAATGTGTTATAGTCTAACCTTCACTCTGGTTGTCCTCCTCCTCCTCCTCCTCCTGAGGCTCCTGATCATGTTCCTCTTCCTGCAGCTCCTCAAATTCTTGTTGCTGCGGCTCCTGTTCTTCGTCCTCCTCTTCCTGCAGCGCTTCCACTTCTTCTTGCTCCTGATCCTGTTCCTCCTCTTCCACTTCCTCCTCCTGTTCTTCATCCTCCTCTTCCAGCATCGCTTCCACGTCTTGCTGCGCTTCCTGTTCCTCCTCCTCTTCCTGCTGCTGTTCTTGTTCCTCCTCCACTTTTTCTTTCTCCTGATCTTGTTCCTCCTCTTCTTCTTCTTCTTCCTGCTGCTCTTCCTCCTCACCAGCAGAAAAGTCGACAGTGGGGCTAACATGAACCGAGACAATGCCCTCCTCGTGTTCTGATTGGCCGTGAGGGTGAACTTCCTCCTGGTCAACGTTCTGTGTCAGAGACGGTTCAGGGCTGCGATGAGGTTCTTTTTCCTCCTCCATACTGAACACCTCTTCCAGCTCTGTTCCACCAGCCAAACTCTGCAGCTCTACACAGGAAACGAAGACACTGTTTTACTCAAGTGTGTGGGATACATGGCAAATCTGGACTCTTTTTTTCCCCCTGCACCAAGAAAAGAAAAAAAGGAAAAACTCCAAACTCACTCAGAACGAGTGCTGCATGTCTACACTTGTTTGTTTTCAGTTGAAGGTGTTTGAACGCGTGTAAATGAAGCTATAAATATATGGAACGACTCTTTTTACTGATTAGTGAGCTGTGTGTGGCGTATGGAGAAGATCACAAACCCTTCAGGAAAGTGTAAATGAACCGGAACAAATTTATACTGTTTGCTTTGGATGAAAGTCCATGAGAACAGACTTGGGAAGATTTTCTTTTTTGTCCGTCTCCTCCATGCTGCTGGATGTGTTTTATAGTCGAGATCAACATCTGTAGTTGGACTGTGTGAGCTTGGAGTTTCTCCTTCATTTCTTTTTTTTTATTTGTGAAATTATGAAATTAACTTTAAAAGAAACTTTAAAATAATCTCCATTACAACAAATGCTTCAACAACAAACAAGAAATATACAAAATGTACGCTCGGAGTGAATTTTTTCCTAAGTTTGTTTTCGAGATGTCTCGAACACTGTGACTAAGACACACCAGCGATACAAGCCGACACTTTCATGCTGATGATACAGAATCAGGATATATGTTTAATAATATTGTATCAGGTGGACCTGGTGATTCCCACCCTGATAGCCGATCAATTACGCTTGTGTAGTGACATCACAAACTGCGATTCTCTGTAGCTCCACCCCCAAACCAGTTTATATCAATATAGAGAGAAATAGTGAGTCTTAATATAGAGAAATATTTTAAGTTTTCTGCAACTCAGTCAACGTGCTTCTAATCTCTAAGTATTTATTAAAGCATCACACACTTTATCTCCTGACGGTTACTTACGTTTCTCAGTGAGATCCTGATCCGTCCCGAGGCTCTTCGCTCCTCTGCCTCGTGCCATCACACCATCCTTGATTGCTCCGCCCTCCGAGTGGTACGCTCTCCGGGTGATTCGCTGAGGCAGATGTGATAGCTCCTCCCCCTGAATGCTTTCACCCTCTCCCTGGTCCATTTCCTCCACCTGAGCTTCCTGTGCAGCAGCCTCGCTCTCCTCCTGCTCCTGAGGCTGAGACTCGCGCTCCACCATGGCCTGAGTCGGAGCGAACGGGATATCCTCGGGACTCAAGGACACGCCCTGGCCCCCTGGTGACGGAGGAATCATCTCCACATCGTCCTCCTCTTCCCGACTCTGAGAATCCGGCTCCAGGGCTTCTGAAGGATCTTTGTCAGGTTTGGAGACGCTGCTCTCACGAACTTTAAGTTCATTTTGGACAACGTCTTGAAGTTCTTCTCCAACATCACCATGGTTATCTCTCATCTCCGCCTCTGTAACCTCTCCATCAGCGTCTCGCAGCTCGGAGGCCTGTGGGTGGGCGTACAGCTCCGTGTTGCTCATCATCACGTGTGTGGTGAGCTCCGGCACGGTGACGTTACTCAAACCCAGAGTGAACTTCTGCCAGTCCGAGTCCTGGAGAGTTCCTCCATCCTGCACTGATGTATAATCTGATCATCAAAGCACAAAAAAGGGGAGGAGCTTCAGGAGCAGGGCCAGACAATAAGATTATTATAATATCAGTATTGTGATATACTACGTAATAATTTTTTTTATCAATTTAACATTTAACACTTAATCATTCTAATACTTTACATGAACAATTAATTACAACTCAAACCAGATAAACTAAGATGCAAAACTTTACTTAAAGTAAGAAATATTTAAAATATTTAAACTTTATAAATCATAAATGTTTTAACATTTTGAAAAATGAACTGAAAACGTAACAACAAAGAAATTAAACTGATCAAAAAAAGCCATCAAAATGTTTTAATTTTGGCAAGTTATAAAATGTTAAATTATTTACATTGTTAATTTTCATTTTCACTTAAAATGTAAAAGCATGTTCAAAACTATTTATTAGTACTAAACATTTATTATATTTTATTTCTGAATGAATAATATAACAACAACTGCATTGTCGGGAAGTGAGGAAATCTCCAAGTGGTGTTCGAGTCAAAGCGGGTCTTTTGATGGTACAGAATAACAGAACTCAGTCCTCAGTATAATCCCCTGATACACTAATGCACTTATCCCAGTGTCTCACAAGTGCTTGGAAGGTAGAAAGTTTTCTCAGAACACCCCAGCCATGATCGGACTGACAGTCTGCTTCTTGTCTGAAACGCCGGCCTCTCAGGAACTCCTTTGATGGCCCAAACATGTGTAAATGTCTTGGAGCGAGGTCAGGACTGTATGCGTGACGTGGCAGTAACTCCCAGGCGAGTGGTGTGAGTGGTGTTGGTGAATGAGTGTACAATCTCCTTTTAACGTTTTATCTCGACTAAGAGTCTCATCACCGTACTGTGACTGAAGTCTTCTGTAAATGTCAATCACTTTTAAACCCTTATTCACCAGTCCCGGTTTGACTTGAACGTCCCTCGTAAATATTGTGAATCATAGAAATGCTAAAAGTTAATGAGACCACACCAGACTGAAAGCATAATCCAGCCATTAATACAGTAGTTATTTAGATCCTTATTAACGATGGGCGCCAATAAATACGGAGCTGGCTATATACATTTTAGCACTGGAATTAAAGCAATAAAATCATACCTCATGCTCCAATCTGTTCGTTGCTAAAGGAGCATCCGCAGTACAAGTCGCTATGACTGAGCTGTTACCGTTCTAACAAGAGAGTTAATAAAACCTGTGATGGAAAAACTAATCAACACCTTCTGACCAATCAGAGGCCAGGATTCAGTAGTGCTGTGGTGTAAAGATGAGATCAGTGCAGCACCTTGGATGTCACGTGCCTCTAAACGTTTCTGGATGGCTTCATCGAACGCGTCCACGGAAACCCCCTTCCGTCGCCCGGACGCTTTTCGCCTCAGACCCGCCCTCTCGGAGGGGAGGTTCACGAACGGCGTCTTCAAGGTGAGGCTGAGGACACTGAGACAGAACAATAACATGTGTTTAGTGAGGAAGGGAGAAACAATATCCTGGGAGTCACTGGTGTGTCAAATTGAGACATGCTGGGGAAAAAAAAGGTAGTTAATTTTTTATAAAAGGAGAACACCTACACACACACACACACACACACACACACCTAATCATAAATGATTTGTATAACTTTTATTTAACATACAGGAGATCTCTTGCATTTATTTTGCTCCGCCCAAAGCTATAAAATTATTAATATTCAATTAGTAATCTTTAATATTCCATGGAGAATTAATTACGATTATCCATTGTGCATCAAAAATACTTCATTCGTTAGTCTTCAGACAGGATTAGTTCGTCAGAGTGGCGTCTGTGCCGTTATTCTCACACGTTTTCTCATGAGGCTCACGTATCCGTGTGCCACTCACATAAAGACGTGTGATAAGAGATTTCCGGTTGCAGTAGTGCATCTGTGAACTCGTATGACAGCGTTGCGTTTGGTCATGTGATCCTTTTATCTTTTGCAGCATTAAACATTAGAGGATTTGGAATTATAGATTTATACAAGAGATACGATCGCTCATTTATTCTAGAAAACTAAAAAATTTTAACTCAGGACGGAGATGTGTGAATATGCATAAATAAATAATGAGTATTTACAGTAAAAGGACAAAAAATATACAGTATAAATAAATCTGACTAGAGAGTTGATCAAAAAAAAGTAGGAATTGCTTCTGATAGTTCCTCAGAGGAAGAAATAGAGGATGGAGAAAAATGTCCGATCTGGACTGAAATAAAATCACAGACGAGAAAGTGGAATGTGTTATGGTCTGAATGTAAACCTAATCAGGGCTGAACACAGGCATCTCGTTTAAAGCATCGTTTAAGAAGTTTTCTAAGGATGCACTTTGCTCATCAAAGCCATAATGAGGAGTAACAGGAATAAAATGTCCTACGTCAAATGTCCTGGGAACAGATACAGAAACAAATAAGGCACCGAAACAGGTAGCAGCACCTTATTACCCCACTTCCTGGAATAAATCCACCCCCGCATTACAGACTGAGACATGTGGAAAATGTTTACCTTTTCGACCCTGCAGAGAGATCCTGCTCCTTACTGACATCTGGATTCTCCTGAGGGACGGCCAGCTCCTCTTCTTCACCTGAAATAGAGACACACCAATTATTCCCCTGTTATTCTCCTGCACTGACATCACTTCCTCCCTCAGACGGCTGCAGACTGCTGTATGAGGATGACTAATGGCGTACACTAAACCCATAAGGAAAATGAATACACTGTTAGCTCAGTCCTCCATCATGAACGTTTACTTGATTCGGATGACAGTAATGTCTTGTCCTATAGATCACTTCCTGGATCATTCTGAATCAAACAGAATAAAAATTCTCGTTTAACTGACGAACTGTGATACAAGTCTGAGTTCCAGTACCTGATGTCTGGTCCAGCTGTTTCTCGAAGGCAGAGACGTTAAAAGTGGGCGCCGGCCTCCTGCGGCTCATCCCCCGGACCAGGTGAGTCAGTGGCTCTGTGGCCAAGTCAGGCAGCTCGAGTCCAGACACACCATCACTGAAAGCGCGCACATACACACAAATAAAAAAATCTATTTTTCCTAAGAAGTCATTAAAATCCAAAAAAAAATTGTAAAAAATAGTAATAGATTATTATTATTTTTTAAAATTCTTAAGCTTTTATGGGTTTAATGACATCACTGTTCCTGGGAAAACCCAACTGGAAAAATGACTTCCGGTCTAGAATGATTCTACAGGGAGCGGAGTTATGTGAAAGTGGGCGGAGACTAATCTTCCCTAATGACCTTTAAACAGCTTTGTGTTTATTTATCAGATGTGTGTGTGCTTTACACACTAGGAGCTCCTCTTTTATTAAAATGATGATTTGGATGTTGTTATAAACACATAATAAAGACTTAATCAGCATGACAATGAAACTCATTGATTAATGATTAATCTCAGACGTTTGATTAGACCTATCCAGAGGATTAGTTTCTCTGGAGGCACGCCCACCTGCGTCTGTTGCTATGGTGACTGGTCTCTGCCTCCTGCTGATCCTCCTGAGGCACGGCAGTCTGACCTGAGAGCAGCAGAGACGCCTCCGCTTCTGAAAAGCACAACACATGAGTTCACAGTGAGCGCACGTCACGTCAGGCTGCACGAAGCGTCGCTACGTGCGCGTACTCACCCGTCCGGATGATGCCCCGGAGCAGCCCGCGAGGCGTGACGTCATCGTCGTACAGCGCGGGAGAGGGAAGCACAGCCGTCCTGCCCTGAGACCGGGCACGTTTACTGGGCGGCGGCGGAGACTGAGCGGCCGTCTGGACTCGGATCAGAGTTAAGCATAAATGTTTAATAAACCAATTGGTGTGTAAAGACACATCTGTGGAACTAGTCGTACCTCATGCAGCTTCTGTTTGAGTTTGTTACGGAGAGCAACGTGAGGCGTCTCAGGTGTGTTCCTCAGTCTGGAACTCCTCCGCGTACGCGAAAGCTGCTGATCACGAGACGCGCTGGAGAATGAGAAGATTCTTTAATGATAAATAAAAACAACTACGATCTTAAAAAGTGTAAAATGCTGTGATAATTAGAGCTGGACAAATTAACCGAGATCATGACCAATAATATCATAGCACTTTCTCTGAGATAACAACATGAAACATGACATAAAAACATTTTACAGATTACAGTAATAATTACGGTAAATAAAGTCTGAACTTTAAATAATAAAATACTAAACATTTCACAGACTTTATTTTCTTCATTTTAACCGCTTAAACTTTTTCTTTTTATATTATTATTGTTATAGATGTACACAATACAGAAGACAGACTGAACTCTAAAGGAAGCGTAAGCAAATCAATTACTGCTGTGTGTAAAAGTTTGTGCACCCCTAAACAAGCTGATTTTTATAAATAATGACATGAGAATCTGTGTGTGTTCTGCTTCAAAGATGTTCCGGGAAAAGAATCTGCATGTGTTGAGATATTAATACTGAAAACAAATGAACGAGAAGGACTCCAACTCAAAAGTTTGCGCACCCTTTACTGGGTGTGATCTATGATATAATGATCTGTTTAACTTTGAATCTTTATAAAAACACGTCGTGTTGATTTAGTGTCATGTACTGAACCGTATGTATAGAAAGCCCACTGTTGTTTTATTTTATTTTACTTTTTTAAGATCAGAAGCAGAAGGTTTTAATGCCACTACTCTTGCACGTACAAGGAAAGTGTTTTAGTGACAGAGCTTCCAGAACAAAACAATCACAAGACAAAACAACACGACAAAAAAAAAAAGTTAAGACTGTTTTAGATTGTTTTTTTTCTCTCCAACTGTATGATGACACAAACACACACCGCTAGATGCTAACCGCTAAGCTAGCTACAGTACTCGCCTCCTGGTGACGGGAGAGCGCTGTGTGTCCGTCTGCAGGACGTTTCTGAGTAAAACTCGAGCAGACACATCGTCCTCCTCCCCGGGGTCCATCACACGCGGAAAGAAAAATATCTTCCTTTAAAAAACGTACCAGATGAACACAAGTTACTGAAGCTTCTCCGCTAACACCAACAGCAGATTCAAATAGAATCCAGGCTGACGTCATCTCCCGCGCTCACCTACCCGCGCGCGCGCGCGTGCTTCATGGGATCTGTAGTTTTGCAGTTTCACTTCCGGTTACTGCAGCCTACATCTCGCGACCGAGCGCTGCGCTTCTTTTTTTAGTACAGTTATCGTTTATGTATTAATTTACTGATTATTTATTATTTATTATGAAAGCAGACATACTAAAATATGTTCTATAATATATAGTTTAGCCTTTAACATTTTAAAAAACAAACAGTTTGTATATTTAGTTGTCTGATTATTTACCCTCGTTACCCTTTCTTTATTATCATATGTACTAATTGTTTATAAACTCACAAGCTAGGTAAATTTTCACATTAAAAAAAACCCCAAAAGCCTTTATAACCAATAACCTTTTTTAACCAAAAAGTAATTTTTAGGTTTTCTCTCATATCCTTTAAATATTTAAATATTTGAGTTTAAAGAGTACAGCTTTTCAACCTCGTGTATAGGCTCTATACAGTATATTTAACCAATATAATGTATTGTATATTACATTTTGTTTCTTGCTTAACATTTATAAAAAATAAGCTTATGTTGTAATGTCTTCTTTTTCTGTCTTTAAATGAAGCATTTATATATTTGAAATAAAAAGTTAACAGGTAGAGAGTTGACACACACACACACACACACACACGATATGATTTTCCACTATTTTCTACATTTGGATTGAAGTTAAAAGCTAATTTTTTTAAAATCTAACAATATTCAATTTCTCTATATGTATTTTAATCAGATTCTTTTGTACAGTTATTATCTCTACAGTGTACTGCCATGAACCTGATTTACTCTGTAAGATGACATGATTTTCTCCTCCTCTAACATGTGTTATTATGATTTGAGATGAGTGTTCAGTATTCTCAGCGCGAGTCCTGAGCTCTGAGGTCAGCGCAGTCCTGCGCAGTGCGGTGATTATTCACGCAGAAAGCTCTGGAACATGCGCGCGCTCTGCGCAGACACGACGCTCACCAACGCGCCTTCAGGAAAAACAAAACAGGAAGTTGTAAGTATTGTGGGACGTGTAGTTCCGCTTTTAGGCCGCTGCATTTGATAACAGCGCACGAAGATTAAGAAAAGAAAACCCCCAGAGAAACTTGTGTGAGGGTGTTCAGGAGAGCGGGAGAGCGGCCCCGTTATGCCCGGCTTCACGTGCTGCGTGCCCGGATGTTATAATAACTCGCACCGGGACCGCGAGCTCCGGTTCTACACCTTCCCGAAGGACCCGACCCAGCGCGAGATCTGGCTGAAGAACATCTCCCGGGCCGGAGTGAGCGGCTGCTTCAGCACCTTCCAGCCCACCACCGGGCACCGCGTGTGCAGCGTGCACTTCCCCGGGGGCAGGAAGACCTACACCATCCGAGTCCCGACGCTCTTCCCGTTACGCGGCGTGAACGAGCGGAGAAGTCGACGCGGCAGGGGCAGGAAGGTACACGCCGCGTCTGCGCCCGCGTCTGCGCCCGTCCTCACCAGCGTCGGCGCGAACCACGGAGAGGAGCAGGGCGAGCCCGAGTTCCTGGTGCAGATCGGACAGAACGGGGAGTACATCACACCCGTGTCATCTTCATCATCGTCGTCATCAGTACCGGTATCGTTATCGGCGGAGGGCTCGTGCACGGCGCTGAAGTCCGAGGACGCGGAGGTGGTGGTTCCGGTGGTTCCGGTGGTGTCGGTGGTTCTGGATCAGCCCGGTCCGCTGCTGGCGCTGTGCGGGGAGGAGCACTCGTACTCCCTGACCACCGGCACCACCTCGGCGGAGCTCCTGAGGAAGCTGAACGAGCAGCGGGACATCATCGCGCTCATGGAGGTGAAGATGAAGGAGATGAAGAACACCATCCGCCAGCTGCGCGTGAGCGAGGCGCACCTGCAGGAGGAGCTGCGCGAGCGCGACCGCGCGATGTGTGGGATCGGCTCGGTCCGGAAGAAAGTCTGACACACACACACACACACACACACACACACACACCGGGCCAAGGACTGGGACAGGACAGTGTGGGGTGTGTGTAGGGGTGTGTGTGTGTGTGTGAGTGAGTGTGTGAGTGTGAGTTTATTTGTGTTTTATTTTTTTTAGTTTTGAAGTTTCAGTGTTAAATCACTAGGACTGGTTGATTTTTCGTGACGTTTTAACCAACCTGTGTGTGTGTGTGTTTGTGTGTGTTGAGCCTCTGGGTGATCGTCAGTGACGTCATAAAATCACCGGAAAAACATCATTATTATATTCTCATTGTTTTAATACCCAAGAAAGGAATGACATCATCACCATGGCTTGTCAATATGCACGAGTATGCAAATATGGACACGCCCCCAGCCATAATATCATCACATACTTTTTCTAACAAGGACAGAAAGAACATTTCTACACCCTACATGCTCAGACTAGAAAGGGTACCGATCAGTACCGTACTTTGGCCCTGGGTCAGTTCGGTCCAGTACACTTTTAGTTACTTTAGTGTGTAATTTGTGTTTAGGATAAAATTACATTTCTTTTTTTTTTTTTTACTTGTAGATCACTTTTTCTACAGTTCAAGGTAAAATATATCAACTAAAGGTACCGAATGTGTCCTCGTCAGAGATAGTTCCCCCACACACAGCAAGGGAGTACTGCACCCCAAGTTAAGGAACCTTTTTTTTTTTTTCCCCCCCAAAGCATGTATTCTGAAGATTTCTGTTTCACATCTTTAAGGCGATGACGTCACTTTCTGTGACAAACCACTTTCCTGTCTGTTCCTTGCACTGAGGTTTTCCATTTTCAACACAATACCCATCAGTGTTTTGGTTCTGATCCGATACCGCTGCCGTCTCTGTGAGAAATTAGAAACTTGTGGACAGCGTAGATCTTTTAAAATCATTAAAATCAATTGTTGAAAATGGGTTAAGTAATTAAGTAATGAATACATACTGCAACGGAACATCTAATTGGATATCTTGCGTCATAAATATTTATAAGTCTGGTCACGCCCACATGACCTGCTGACCTTCCTAATTTCCCGATGTGATAATGTAATGGAGAAGTACTAACCGGTTACCTGCTGAATCAGACCAGAGATTTCAGTATCAGAGTCTCAGCAGACGAGTCTGTAAGGAGAACACACTGAGATTTGACCCTGAGTGACCTGTAGCCTGAGGAACACCATAGTGTGCAGGACTGACTAAGGCATGTACAGTAGACAATTCTCGACTCTTCACGACTACCAGCATGATCGCTCCTTCTGTCTCTCACACTCTTCCATCATTTGAAGAGACTCATCACTATGTATTTAATGTCCTGTTTGTCATATTTTGATACGATCTGGAAATTCAACCCAAATCTTCACTGATTTCAAAAACTAATTTAGTCTATTTTCTGATATCGTGATCCTGTAATTTTCCAGGCGCTTGTGTTATACTTATTAAGATGTTTGTGTTTTTATTTTTTATTAAATTCTTGCAACTATAAGTCTGACTGTGTCTTATACCACTTTTAACTTTTGTTCATCAGCATCAGGAGTCGGAGATGATAACAGCACAATATGATTCTGTACACAGAACGCAGACGCCCACAAAACTCCATAAAAGGTAAAGTGTAGAGAGAGCTGGGAGCATGAAATGAGCGATCAAGGTTACAAACAGAAGTGGAAGTTATTTTGACTCACTACTATGTAAATACTTTTGGCCTGTCCTGACCCCTACACACCTGGAACCCCCTACAAGTTCTGCTGTTTAGGAGACACACTGACCCAGTCGTCTAGACGTCACAATCTGCTCGTTGTCAAACTCACCCTGCTTCTTACACTTGCCCATTTTTCCTGCATTAAACACTTCCACTTTGAAAGAACTGACTTCTCACCTGCTGTCTAATAAACCCTGCCCACTGCCAGGTGATCATCAGTGCTACTTCCACCTGGCAGTGGGTTCAATGTTACAACTGCTCAGTGTATATTATTAATGCAGGTGATCCATTCCCACATCAGGATCTTACGATCTCTCTGAAGAACTCTATGATTTCACGTTTGGTCATTGCGTGTGTACTTGGAGTAACCTTGAATTATTAGCTGTCCTTTTTCGCTCACATCATCAACTAAACATGCCCATGTCCAGTCGCGTCATGTCGATGTTGCACTACTGGCCTCTGACCTTCATTTGACCTCTGTGGATCATCCAGGATGCAGCTCCATGACTGGTTTTCTCCCACACCTCTCCATTACTACTCTCCCTCCACCAGCTTCCTGTAGCTGCTGCATCATATTAACACACTGATGCTCGTGTAAAAGGCCAAAACCGGACCACAGTCCACTTATCTTCACCTGTTCCCTCTATCTCTCAGGGTAGAAGGAAACCTCGTCTCTGCGAGACACTGTCAGTCTTTTACACCATGTCTAAACACCTTCCTCTTCATAAAGTACTTTGATTAACAAGAGACTCTGAACAGTGCTTAGGCTTATGGCACTGAAACCTCAGGAACCCAGTGAACCAGCAGGAGGATGTAGTTTTCAAGAGACGCCTGAGCACCATTGTAGGTGACTCTGTAGACCCGTGTCTGGCAAACGGCGTAAAGGTGTTGACTAAAAGCACTAGATGGCGCTCTGAGTTGCTGCTTAAGTGCTCTAAGCAGGTGGATGGGAATCCCGGACTCCATTCTGTCAGCTGTTTTTCACTGTACTGGACTGTGAACACTTTTGTTAAGGATTTTTCCCGAAATTAGGATTATTGTAATAATCCTAGGACAGCTTTACAGGACAGACATTTTCTATTATCGTGCTCCCGGACTGATTCATCACTGAAACCGGTGAGGCAGACTCATTTCTCTCCCCCCTCCCCCCCACACACCATATACTGGACTTTAGACATTTTATACATTCACTTACACGGTGAAAATATTGTATTATAATTGTAAATATTGGTATCTGGTGCACTGCAGTGTCTATTTTTTGTACAATACACGTGAGATAATTCTGTGATTGAACCAGAAGTAGAACCACGGTCCATTCGTATCTGCGGAAATTCGTAACTCGTAAGTCGGGGACTACCTGTATTTTACTAAAGATTTACAAATAAATGTCTTTGTATCCAGCTTGATAAATGAAGTTATTCAAATGAACCTCTTAAATGTCAACATGCAGAGTTTGTTCTTTCTTTGTGTTGCTGAAATTTTTACAGTTTTAAAAAACGTGAATACAGTTAACACTAAATGTGCGCTCGGCCCTGATGCAGTGTGCAGACGAGTTTCTGAAAAACCACAAGTTTTATTTCTTTCCCCTTTTGCTATAAACAGATTCAGAAGACGTTCATACCGTCACAGTTTCACTGTAAACCCAATAACACGTTTTAATCAGAATATTATACAAAATTCATCCCTCCATTCTCTTCACCTTTATGTTCTATAATAATAATCATAAATAACAGGAAACGATGCGTTAAGCTTCAGCGCCGGATTAAAGGCGGAGTCGTTTGATGTCTTCGCTGCGAAAGTCCACTCTGAGCGCCAGGACCTGCCGAACCTCAGCCGGAGTCAGACGCCACGTCAGGGGCCCC
Source organism: Heterobranchus longifilis (assembly GCA_028570985.1). Lineage (NCBI taxonomy): Eukaryota > Metazoa > Chordata > Actinopteri > Siluriformes > Clariidae > Heterobranchus > Heterobranchus longifilis. Next base: position 538,615 of record JAOVVB010000004.1, on the reverse strand, counting down.
GAGTTCGGGCCCCAGTAATCCAGGATCTCTGACACCTGAAACCAGACAAAGGGGACGAAACCTTACACCCTGTTTACACCCTAACGACCTGATAAACAGCTAAAAATGATACAAGAGCTGATTTTATTCGGATACGAACCCTCTCCAGGTTAAGGACGGTCGCGATCTGAGTCAGACGAGCGAATTTATCCCGAATCGTCCACGAGGTGACGGAGGAGAGATACGCCACCAGAGAACGCAACTCCTTAT
>JAOVVB010000004.1:486219-496219 GCA_028570985.1 Heterobranchus longifilis | reverse complement strand
GGTTAAAGAAAGTGCACTTGGAGTTTTCTTGCTCAGGCATTTAGGAGGGTGATTCGGAATGTCAACAATGTAAACACAATCCTTGTGCAGTGCAAAAAATAGACCTCTTAGCAAGTGAAAACACCTTGAATTGAGTCAGAGTAATCTACAATTTCTTAATATAAAATAAAATATAAAAGGGTAGCTCAGTGATTAAGGCATTGGATTACATTTCGGAAGGTGATATGTTCAAACTCCACAACAACCAAGTTGCCACCGTTGGGCCCTTGAGCAAGGCCCTCAACCCTCAGCTGCTCAGATGTGTTATGTAAGTCGCTCTGGAGAAGAGCATCTGCTAAATGCCTAAATGTAAATTTTCACTTGACACTTTTTCAGGACTTTGGCAAAATAATTAGTTTTTTTCCTAGAGATTAAAGGATTGTATCGGTTGGTCGCCGGTGATTCCTGTCCCTAATAGATCGATAGAAAGATAGAGTACGTTTTTAAATCCTAAAGGCAAATTAGAGAAAAACTAAAATATCTGGTAACTGGTAAAGTATTTACAGATTTTGGCTCATTAAAACGTCTTCACCTGCACAGCAATTATCAGATAATCAGATAAATGCAAAAGGGTCATGTTTATATTAATATTCGTTTAGTAATCAGTAGCGAACAACGTGCACATCTCTCTGTTCTTTTTAAACAAATCTTACTGTCAATCAACTAAACCCCGTCCCTCACTTATGGTGGTACAATGGCAGAAGGTATCTAATGCCAAATAAGGAGATCATAATATCATCATTTTCCTGAACGTTGTCCTGCGCAGGTTTCCACTAGAAGAGCTGGAGAGCACTGGGATGGCGCTGACGGCAGCAGAACGCACGCATTAAAGTTTAAAAAGCAGCTCATTAGCCGCGACAGAGCCGGGTTAATTGTTCTCAGCACCGTTGGTTTTAAAAAGTTGCTTGCTGAAGAGGAGAGGATGATAACACACACACACACACACACAGAGGATTAGCAAAGTGCAGGTGTACACTGCTGTTATCGCTCACAAAACACACACAGGACATGCCCAAGTGAAGCACAAGAACAAAATCCAAACTTAAGCCAAGATAGGGGCTGACTGTGAAGCGCTGATGCTAACGGAGATGATTAGCATTAATAATAGCTCGTAGTTCATTAGTTCACAAGGAAACTAAATTAGAAGCGATTAGCACACATGCAACAAGCAACATCTGCACACAAAAACCCCACCTTAATTCAGTCCAAAATAGATTTGTAATCACTAAATCAAAAAACTCATTATGAATGCACTTAAAATGTGCTAACACCAAGATATTTGCTAGTGCTAGTGTCTTCTAGTTTCAAAAGGCTAGCTGCATTAATATTAGCATGATTAGGAGATTATAAAGCAATTATTCAGCCATTATTCATCAGGAATTTCCAAATATCTAACATTTAAATCAGTTTAATTACCACCTCGCTACATTTTGGTACTTCAGTTCATGCTAGCCCAACGTTCACATAGTGATTCGTGTTATTTTATCTCAGGCATTTTCCAGCTGAAATAACCAAAGTTAGCATGTTAACTAACACCAATCACTAGCTAACTTTGCTATCATTGCCTATCTAGCTAAATCATATGAACTGAAATACCAGTCTGTGATTAGCTATCCTGGCTACATTGCTGTTAATGCAGTTATCATCGCTAATGCTATGGCAAAGTATGCTAGTGAAAATGAAGAGTGTGACTATTTTGTAAAACGTGTGCTGTCACATCACACAATCATACTTTAAACCTATGGATGTAAAACATTTCTAGTGCGCGCTAGCTAACGTTAGCTGGTGTAAGATCCCTGAGCAGGAGATTATTCCATCTGTTCTGTGCCTTCTGCAGAACATCAACACGTGAGCTGAGATGTACTGTACATTTATCTCATTTGTGCTTTTGATATGCAAAGTACAGCGGATATGTTCAGTATTTAGGAAACCCTGTTGCTAGGCAACTAGAAACATGTAATGTAGAGAATGAGCTAGCTAATGGTTTAGACTAGGAATTTATCCTGTATTGGCCATGTACAACATCTGAGAGACACAAGATTAGCACAGAAAAAAGAAAATCCCCGAAAGCCATTAGAAATTCTCTTGAAATTCTTCTCTTAAGAGTATTTAATGTGTTTTGATGGTCTGTAATGGTAATTTAATGGAATGCGTGATTACTAATGGCTAATTTTGCTCTCTTGCTTTTCTTCTGCACATGATCGTTCAGGTTCTGTTTATTGGGTTCTAATTGTGTTTAATATCACTGACCACAACAGAACATTCACGTGATGTGATGGAAACCATTGGATTTTGCTAATCTGCTGTGAGAACTTTTCTGGTCCTCAGAAATCCCACAAAGCCGGACGTGTTCGATTTCCATCTTTGTACAACGTAGAAACTCATTCGGCTCATGTTCACCACAACCACGAAGCGAATCAATAAAAAGAAACGCCGGTGCTGTAAGTGAACATGTCTAACAGCTTGTTAAGACGCAGGCTGCACTCCTGAGGAGGAGAATCAAGCAGGAACAAGCCTCGAACATCTGTTTTCACTGTTAAGCACTGCTATTGACCGAGAGCTGAGAGCAGAGCGCAGACAGGAGCTGTCTCTGCTAACTGCCAGACTGATGACAAGCCTGCGCCGCCTCGTCGCTCCGACTCGGACAGGGGGAAGAAAATACACCACAAACTGTTCCCTTCCTTTATTTCATTATTTCAAGGAACAGTGGAGTCAACTTGCTTTTATTTTCACATCACCATCTTCTTCATCTTATTCTTCTTTTGTCTTTTTATTATTATGAGCAGCCACATGCCCATCCTTGCTAATTTGCCAAGTGTTAAGGAGGAACATTTCATCCCTTATGTCTTACATCATGAATAAATAAAAGGATAGAACTCTTTAATCGTAAGATTCCTCTGAAAATCGCTTATCGTTTCTGACGTCTGCAGTTTATTGCACGCCAGCACAGACGAATACGCAAAATTAAAAAAAAAAGAGATTTTTAAAAAAGTGAAGCGTTACCATGGGAACTGCAGCAGGTCCCAAGAGCCGAAATCATATTGCAAGGCAACAAAATTAAAACGAGCCAAAAACATATCGATTCCTAATATAAGGGCTCCTCGGGTCTGTCACGCATTACAGATTTAAATATTGCATGTTCTGCAAAGTGATAAACTTTGTACTTGAAAAGTCTCCAAGCTCATTCAGACTCATAAACAATTACAACATCTACACATTTGTGAGCGCGTGTGTGTGTGTGTGTGTGTGTGTGTGTGTGTCTCAGCTTAATATACCAAAACAGCCACTCTTTAAGACTCTGCCGGGTTTATTTGACATATTAATTATTATTACTATTATTAATAGAATTATAAATGATGTAACTGTGAATCCTTTGGTCCACATCCTTGTCATCCCACTTTGTGCTTTATGCAGAACAAGGCTTTGAGCAGCTCGTGAACTCCTGACCTGGAGTGCTGCTCAACGCTGAGTATATTTCATTCTAAAATTTCTTTTATCCATTTTAAGTAACATTTCCTCTAGTGAAACATCCATGCAGCTTGTTATGTGCATTACTGAGAAACCCTAAACGCCTCTGACTAAAGCCACAGCGTTCCCTCTGACTGCTGTTCGGGCTCCTGTTATAGAAACTTAATCAACACTTTCTGACCAATCAGAATCCAGAATGCGGTATTAGCATTATTAAAGGAAGTAATTTCCCTGAGGAGTTTCACTGAGGTGATAAAATAATCTTGCATTATTGCATAATTATAGAATATCTATGATAATGAGTAAACGCACTGGTACAGTAGCGCACAGAGCTCCTGTTTAGAGCAGGATCGGGAGGGGTGCGTGTGTGCATAATTTAATGTGTAATAAATCTAAAGTAGGCAAAACGCCTCCAAACCTCACGACTAATATCTCTACGTTTATTTGTGTGTGCTGACAATTCCGTTTTGTGCAACCGCTTCTATAACGCATGTGAATGAGGGAAAAAAGGGCGCTTCAGTGTGGTGTTATTTGAAGCAAAGAGAATATCAGAATGACAGTGTGACAGGATGACAGTGACAAAGCGACAGAATGACAGTGCGACAGAGTGACACTGACAAAGACACAGAATGACAGAGTGACAGGATGGCAGAGTGTAAGAGCAACAGCATGACAAAGTGAATAATTGACAGCAACCGAATGACAGCGACAAATAACAGAATGATGAATCGACACAATGTCAGAGTGTCAGAATGACAGAGCGACAGAATGACAGTGTGACATAGCGACACTGACAGAGTGGCAGCATGACACAGTGGCAGAGTGACAGTGCGACAGAATGACAGAGTGACAGAATGAACAAATGACAGTGACAGAGTGACAAACTGTCAGAATGACAGAACAACATGGACAGAGTGATAGAGTGCCAAAATAAAAGAATGTCAAAAAGACACTGATGGAATGATTGGAAGTGAACTGATGGAGTGAGTGACATAATGACTGTGACATAGTGATGGAATGACAGAATGTCAGAGTGAAAGAGTGTGAGAGTGACATGTGATGGCCACTAAAGTTAGAGCCGGAAGCTGCGGGAGTGAGAGACCAGTGAGTGAGTCCCAGCTGAGTGATGATCGCCAGTTTATGCTCTGTTTAATGAGCCGTCTCGCTCCCGTTCTCTGCAGCGAGGTGAAAGTAGAAGAGCATCGATCAGGAACGGAGACAAAGGCTAAGCTGCTGAGTGACAAAGCTCGGTTTCACTGCTTCACTCTTACAGCCAGGCTGCTAACAAGAAAAGTCTAGCAGGCAGAGAGGAAAAAGAGAATTTCACCGCAAAACCTCCTGCAAGACGGCTAATGTTTTTTTTTTTCCGGATGCCACTGAGCAGCAGTTGATAACGGTGAGGTTGGTCACGTGAGTAGTGCTACTTCATAATTAGGAACTCCTCGGAGAGCACAGAGTCCTGGAAAGAAGGATACATCTTTCACTTTCTACATCCTTTCCATTCTAACTGACTTTATATGACTGTTAATTTGGTTGAGGTTTAAAACACTTAATTATCCAATGAACCCTTGAAGAACCCTGAAAGAACTTCTCTTAAATAAATAAATAAATAAATCAGTATGGTTTAGCTAAATAGCTACATAGACTGTTTTCTAAAAATAAAGGTTCTTCAAATGTTCTTTAAGGGTTCTTTGGAGAATGAAGAATTCCTAGCTCCAAAGTAAGCATCATCCTGATTTGTTTCTCTCTTTCCTCCTTCTTTTCTGCTCCCTCTCTTCTACACTCGTCCCACTTCCTCTTCAACGCTCCTAAACATCCTCCACTTTATGAGGTTCTGGGGGAAAACCAAGCTGTTCCTCGAGAGTCTGGGAGGTATTATCTGACACGCATTACCCACAGGAAGAGGCTTCCTCTCAGATTTCCCCTCTCTGCCACCCTGGGGCTGACAGCTGGCTGGCACACACGGGGCAACTGGCAGCTGGCACGCAAGAGCAGAGAGCCAAGAACAAAACCGGAGAAAAGCCATCAAAGACCTGAGCGCATGAGGAAATAGACGGAGGAGATCAAATGGAGAGAAGCGGTAATGACAACAATTATCCCCGGACGGCTCGCCCGCTCGCTCGCTGGGTTTCCCATCTGTGTCGATTACTGAGACCTTTTCATTCATTAAAGGAATACTCCAACAGTTTTAACTCTAATCTCCGTCATTATCGCTGACGAGAGCCTGGACTCGTTTCTCTGAGCTGAGGGTGGAAGTCCATCTGAGGGCAGATGTTCATCTCCACTGTTAAATATATAAATTACATGATGACAAAACACACTCTGCAGCCGCTCCGCTCGAACCCCGAGACAGAGGTCAGAGGAAACCTTCTGCTAGGAGATCTTATGGGCTTTAATCCATCTTTAAACGGTGTAAAGCAGTTCCTGGAGGTTTTGTGGCCTCTATACGCCATCACAGACGCACCACTCACATGTTCCTCCAAGCAAAGTATCCAAACCCTGGCAGGAATTCTTTGTTTCTCACAGGACAGAGAATACACACCGGGTGGGATCGACGGAGCTGTTAATAACAACAAAAATAAATCAATTAATAAATAACTGTACCCATGGGAGAACAGAAAGACAAGCAGGATAAAGACGATGAGGTCACACGGACTCCTCCCTCTCCCACGATCGCTCTCTCGTGCAGCAGAAAAATAAACGGCAGTAATGCAGGAAAGCCTGGAGCGTTTAATAAAAGCTTGGGGAAACGGTCTGACGTGCGATCGAATGTTCAGTTAGCCGGAACACACCGACTCGGGCACGTACGAGCACATCCGATCCGCCAGAAATTAGAGTATTGAATGTTTGGCTGCGTCTGAGCTCCGAGCCTCCCGGGTCAATAAACGACTCGATACATGAGGGAGAGGTTAGACCGCAGTCATGTGACCCGCACCAGGAATAAACACACGGGGAGCGAAACATGCGGGGAACGCATCGGTGCAGGGGGAACACGTTGAATGGATGGAGGGAGAGAGCGGGGCAAGGGAGGGAAGAAAGAAAGAAAGAAAGAAAGAAAGAAAGAAAGGAATGAATTAAGGAAGAGAAAGAATAAAAGAAAGAATGAAGGAAAGGAAAAAAGAAACCTACAAATAAAATGTAATATTTTATATAATATATATTAATTTGTAAAATAAATGAAGACTTTTTCTTTTTAAGAGTATTTTGAGGCTCTCAGACCCACACACCATCATATAGTTAATAATCGTTTTAGTTTTTCTTCTTCTCCCACTTCCGGTCTCTTCTGTCCGTCTTCAGGAACTCACTTTGGTCCTCAGATCCCTTCTGCAGTGTTCCTGAGGGTCACTGACTCGGACCCTGACTCGAGCCGGCTCTGGCTGTGTGTTACAGTCTGCTGGAGTTTCTCGGTTAATAAACACTCGTGAGTGTAACAGAGAGCTCTCAGTGTGAGACACGCCGCAGGAGGACGGCAAGAAGGTGAAGGAGACGCACACAGAGCTCGGAGTGCGTGACGCTGCTGGAGACGAGATCATTAGATGCGTTAGAGCTCGTCTCAGAGACCAGCTGCACAGGAACGCTTCGGCACTGACCGGAACCGTACCGTATTTATTACCATTTAAACACCAGTTCTGGGATCAAAGAAAAATCCACGAAGGTGATTTAGTGCCAAAGAAGGAACATGCAGCGTATGGATACAGAAACTACCCAGAATTCCGTGTGTCAGGGATTAGCTGCAACATCAGACGTGAGTGTGAGCTGTGTGTACTGCAGTGTGTAGCTGAGACAGCTGCTCGGTTCTGAAAAAGCAAATCGCTCACACACCAAACACTCATTCGGCTTCCTGTTTACTGCTTCCTGTTTACTGCTTACAGATCCGCATAGACAAGTTTTCTTTAAAGCAGAAAACGTTCCGTTCCATTATTTTTGCTTTACAGTGTTTGTTCTGCCTAAGCCTTTGGCACAGTACACTAACTGATATCAGGCCAAGGACATCATCAAAGAGCAGGAGTCTAAATACACACACACACACACACACACACACACACTATGGTATGTAAATAAAGCTGACTCCAGCTCCTGTCTAAAGCAGAATGCACATCAGTGTATTTATTCGCCTGGCGCGTCCACATGGGTTGCCACGGTAACGAGACGTCACAGGACCGTCTACACAATAGAGTAAAACTTTAAAACAGAGAAGAAGACACGTGCTCGAGGTCGTGTCCCATCCCTCACCTGCCCTCATGCTGGTTTTCACCCAGGCTGATGTTGTTCCTCCTGATACAAATCTCTGACATCAAACCCGTCTCCAGCAGTGTGTGGCGGTCCAACCCCACACACACCTCCGCTCAGAGCCCCTGATGTGTCTGATCTGTCAGGTGGTTAACATTTCGGCTCCTCAGGGGTTAATCAGTGGGCCCTAAGGGCTTCCTGAAGGGTTCTACAGGAAACAGCTTTCTGACAGGGAAACACTCTGTGACAAGGTTACGCACAGAACTTTAAGGAACAACCGAGGAACCGTAAAATCTTCAGCTGCAGGGATTATATTTCACACAGAACCGGAGCTCGCTGTCAGAGGAGACGCCACGTCTACACGCCTCTGTCTAACTCAGATAATACAGCAGCCGTAAACACACACACACACACACACACACACACATAAAAACCGTCATCACCAAGACGGGACACTTTGTCTCCTGATCGCTACATCAGATTAGAGCAGATAAAGAGGGTAGAGATATGCAAGTACACACACACACACACGAACACACACACGAACACACACACATTTGCAAAGCATTTTCCTCTCGTTTACTAAAGACTTTAATTTGAATATTTCTGTGTATAGCTCAAACCACAAATATAAACACACACACACACACACACACACACACACACAGTATTTGTCTTCATCCGAGTCAATGTCCACTGCAGCGTCAGATTCCTGTCCTGAGACGTTCCTGAGCCTCTCGTGTCCCCCTGCAGGACTCACATTCACTGGATGTTTTTTGTCTTTCGCACCACTCAGTGTGAACGTTTTTTTTGTTTTGTACTGAACAGGAAGTAAACTCTCTTCACTGATGTGACTGGCTCGGGTTCTGCAAACATAGCGGGAATAAATCTTTATACACGAAAATCAGAGGAAAGGTAGAAAGATGGACAAAAAGAAAGACACAAAGGAAGACAATGAAAAAAGATTATTGAAAGAAAGTTTTAAAAAGAAAAAAAGTCGTCATTAAATAAAAGAAAGACAAAGAAAAACAGAAAAAGACAAAGATGGACAGAGAGAGGAAAGAAAACATAAAGACAGACAGACAGACAGTCTGGTGTACAGTACGCTCCTGAGCTCTAACACCAGGCGTGTCCTGTTTATGAGTCATTAATAAGTTTAATGATGAGTCACAGCTTCACGCTGCTGTGTTCGTGCTGCGATGTGTCCGAGTGTCTGCGGTTCGAAGCGGGAACGAGCCAGGGGACGAGTTTGATGATCTGTTTCAATAAAGCCGGATAACTGAGTTCAATTGTAACAGAGAGAAACTTTAGAGACACAAATAAACCACAAGGCGCTCTCTATCTCCGGCATAAATTATGGATGATATCTGATCTCTGCTAACTGCTGCAGGCTCTCAGGAGATTTCCTCAAAGAGAAAATCAAAGTACGAACGCGGAGCACCCTCCTCTAACAGAGCTTTTAAAAAGACGAGTCCGGGAGGACGAAACCGCATCGCCGTTCAAACCGTTTCTGCGATCCTGGCCGAGGCTCGGAGCCCATGCAGTGCAGGCGAAACACTCGGCGAGTGGAACTGTGGAAGAGATATAACCACACAAACACTCACGTGTGTGTTTTTATTTATTATAATGTGTTACTGATAATCTCAAAGCTCCGGCAAATTTGTGAATACAGTCATGCCAATACTTAAGGAACTTGGCTGGAGGTTTTTGGCACATCCCCTGTACAGTCCTAACCTTGATACAAGACATTTCCACATGTTTGGGTTGTTTGGGTCTGATCACGGCGCCTTCAAACATCTTATTCCTTTTAATTGAACTCATTAATATTCCAACATATGTCATATGACTCGTCCCTGCAGCCAAGTCTCCACACACACACACACACACACACACACACACTGTACAGAGCTATCAACATCTCCACACTATAGCTCTATTACACATCACTCTAAGCAGCGCACTCTACATCTCAGACATCATGTGTTATCATTTGGGGTTTTTATGTGCAATAACTCGGCTATAAAGTGAATGAAGAGGAGCATCACAGCCATCTGAGAAACTAAATCTAAATCCTGTCGACGTCACGTTCCTCAGGAAAACGTTTGCCATTAGATTAGATGAGATTCGCGCTCGTGACTGTGTGCGCTTCAAACTAAAGTGATGCTCCAGAGGAGCGGAGTCAGAGCCTGGTCACACCTCCTGTTCTGGACGCAGCAGCATGATCAAGCCCGCAGGAACATCAATCACACACACACACACACAC
>JAOVVB010000004.1:414215-426900 GCA_028570985.1 Heterobranchus longifilis | reverse complement strand
GTTAAATGTTGCACTGAGTAAATACAGCTGAATAAAACACAAACTGTGCCGATCTTCATTTCAGGCTGCAAAACAACAGAATGTGATTATTGTATCGAAACCCACTGTATTTTTGTTATATTTATTCTAATTTCATATTTATTTTATGATTACTTCAAGATTGTCTAAATAATAGTTTTCTTTTTTTAAATTACGTATAGATTTTCTCTATTTTTATTACATGCTTCTCCCCCATTTTTTATTTTATTTTATTCTTTAAAAAATTAGTTACATTTAAATCTATTGTTTCCATAATAATAATTCCAGATGTTTGTATCCCAGATGTTCCCTATCACCCTCTTACGGCCTCATGTCATCACGAATGCCCCTCGTCCCCTCCTCGTGCCCGTATCCGTAGTGTAAAGTTCTCGCGGAGCGTCTGAGTGTGTAATCGTCACGTCTGCGTGCACCGAGGCTCTGCTTTGATTCACACCTTCATCGTGAAAGAAACCCGGGGCGACGCTTTCTGTCACGACATCCACAAACAGGGCGAGCTAAAACCTCAGTGCCGTGAATATATTGAAGTCTAATCTGCACAGACATGTCAGTGTGAAGCAGTCTGCGTAAATCCCTCACCATCCCCTCACACACACACACACACACACACACACAGCAGTTCTCCTCCTCTTTCTGTTCTGATCTCCATGTCCCAGGATACTGACGATGGGAGGTGCACCATCAAAACCTAAAAACCTGAGAAGAGCTGAGAAGCTGAGGAACATCTCTCCAAACAACAAAGGCGTCTCAGCAGATGTTGTGAATATCATAAAAGGCCGCCTGTCTCTCAGTCACGACACAAACACTATATGAATTCATTAGCGCAGGTAAGTAAATTAATAATGTATAGAAGGAGCTAATTAAACCTGTTTATTTCTCTTATCATATGCTGCCCCCCTCCTCCTCTTCCCCTTCCTCCTCCTCCTCCTCCTCACTTGACACCATGAATCATTAAGTGGCTGCTAAATTGGTCTCTGGGGCCGGGGTGTTGGAGGAGAGGGCAGTCAGGGCTGTCTCCGCTCGCAGGCAGGTGCTCGGACGACGGCTCGTGATGCTCCAGCGTCATGCTGAGAGCCGAGCGTCCGGAGGAACAGCGGCAGCCGAGCGCTTGACAGGGCCGGCCGGCGTGGCCTCGCCTGCGCTCTGATTAATGAGGGCGTTTGAAAGACAATTAGCCTGAGCAGATTCACCTTCAGGCTCCTTATCAATCAGGGAGTTTTTCATTCGAAGCAGGAGCACCTTCTGTCACGGAACGGCTGCATCAGCAGGGGGCGTTTACTTTCACACTCAGTAAGAAAACTTTTAGCGCTCAGATTGGAGGAGGAAATGCACGGGTATGTGTAGAAACATATGAACAGAGCTGAGTTTTACCGACATCATGAGTATTTTGACTTCTGAAACGGACACGATCGCTGTCTATGTGTAATAAAGCGCCGCCGCGGGCAACATAGAGATGGTTCTCTTTTTACGCTCATGTTGGGAAAGAGGGGGGAAATAAACACACCAAACAGTAAAAACATAAGAGCAACTTTTAACAGAAGTGCTGTACAAATCGCAGCTTTTCATGTTTTAGGTTTTCACATGAGCGACATTTCCACTGAGGAGCGCACACTGGCCTTTATTCATTTAGAATTAAAATTAATTATAACCTTAAATTGAATACTTTGCTGTAGAGCATTTTGTTGTGTTACTGTTTTATCTTGTACAGAACTGGTGTGGCGGCACGGTGGTGTAGTGGTTAGCACTGTCGCCTTGCACCCCCAGGGTCCGGGTTCGATTCCTCTGTGTTCAGGAGTTTGCATGTTCTCCTCGAGCTTGGTGGGTTTCCTCCGGGTACTCCGGTTTCCTCCAACAGTCCAAAGATATGCAGGTTAGGCTAATTGGCGTTCCCAAATTGCCCGTAGTGTGTGAATTGGTGTGTGAGTGTGTGTATGTGTGTGTGCCCTTGATGGATTGGCACCCTGTCCAGTGTGTACCCCGCCTCGTGCCCCATGACCCTGAATACAGGATAAAGCGGTACAGAAGGTGAGTGAGTGAGAACTTGGCTGGTATTTGTGTGTAACAGTGAAGTAAAACACACTCTGGTGAACTTTCTCTCATTACTCTTTTTATTTGTAAACATGTGAGCGATCGCTTGTAGCAGAGCCGTGTTTCTGAGCGAGATGCCTGGAGGTCGTCAGGTGTTTTTATTTTAAAGCTATCTCCAGGTGAGTGAGGAGTGAAGAAGCGTGTGTATTGATCTGGTGGTGTGAGGATGGAGTGAGCAAGATGGTGAGAAGAAACAAACACATGAGCTTGAACATACCTCTGGGAGGAGAATCGATAAGACGGAGGAACGCCGTAATCTTCTCCGCTCACACTTGTCTCTACAGGATGGAGAACAAACGCACACACACACACACACACACACACACACGCACTTTTACTCTCGCACACGTCCAGCTGGAATCCATACATTTTGCCTCAAACCGTTCAAAAATTAGGTATTATTCTTAATAAAATGTATTTATTGATATATGAGTGTATCTTAATCTCAGTCAAGCTCACTAACTCCATGAGGTTCCTGAGAAAAACAGCTTGTCCATCTAAGACACGCTCACTTGTCTGTGTTCTGCAGACAGAGCTTCACATTAAAATATCTCCTTAAGATTTTATTAAACAGCTGTAAAAAACCAAGTTGGTGCACTTTCTAGAACTTTAAACATTCTTCAGTTTCCATCTGCAGGACACTTCAAGGTTCTTCACTTCTTCTTATTTACTTTGGAGAAGCAAAAGCTTCCTCATCAGTAAGGATCCAAGGAGAAAACTAGAGACTAGAACACACACTCGGAGACGTGTTCATTATCTAACATGGAAACCTTAGGCTCTAGAACAGATCATGAGTTCTTCAGAACTAGTCTCAGATACTATATTTATCAGGAATGATCATAATAATAATAATAATAATAAAACATGTTTAATCTTTTTTTTTTTTAACAAAGTTTCATTAGACTCAGTGACTTAGGAGCTAAAAGGATCTTGGTTCTGCCTAGGATCCATGTGTGTGTTTGTGTGTATGTGTATGTGTATGTGTGTGTAGAGCATCTGTTCTTGAGGAGAAAATTTTAAAAAATCATAAATTTACCTTTCAGTAAAGACGACATGGTTTAATTATGTTTCTCTATTTCAAGCATCTTTTCATAACTTCCCGGAGTCCGGTTACTGCAAATTAGTCATTGTGTTTCACACACACACACACACACACACACACACACACACACAGAGGCGGAGTATTGAATGACACCCTGCAGTAAGACTTGTTCTCCAGGGAAAGGCCAAAGCGAGGTCTGTAATGATCTTCATTCTCAAACAGGAGAAGGTTCTAATGGCCAATTAAGACGATCAAACCTGCCAAGGTCCACGTGAAGAGCAGAAACCTACTGCTCGTCATCTCACACACACACACACACACACACACACACACCCCTCGACTCTGTCCCTTGCCTCGTTTAGGGTTTTGTGTCCTACACATGTGTGTGTATAAGAGGTGGGCAGGGGACAGAAGAAAAGCGGGTTGGTGGAGAAAAGGCGAGTATAATTGAACTTTCCACATTATTTCTGACGAATACGCGCCGCCACTCGGTCTCATTAGTGGAATGATGTGCTCTCCAGCTCGGGAATGAACCCTTCGCCCAAGTAATTAAGGCAACTAAAGTTTCCAGTCCTTTGTTTAAAGAATTTGTCCTTGTGCTCTGCATGCTCCATCAGCTGCCTAATTAGCAGCTCTTTGTGTGATTAAAAATTCTCACAGAGATTCCATTGGATATGTTCCTCTGTTAATGAGTGTTTGTGGACAGCTGGGAACCGGCGCCGACTCCCTGCTCGCTGGACCTCCCGTGTGCCGGGCCAGACCTCTGTCAGGGCCCGGGACTGAGAGCTGTCGCTTCCGTAATGGGCCTGAAACCTGCTCCGAAACCGGGCTGGGGTTCTCCCTCAGGACGGGAAATGCATTGAAATATAAATGAGGATGAATATTCATATTTCTCTCTCTCTCTCTCTCTCTTTGCCCTGATTCAGTGAAATTGCTGAGTATTAATATACGTGTCTCGCCCCCTCAGAACTCAGCACCAGCGCTGGCCCATTAGCGCAGCCCTGGGCTTCATTAGCAATTATCCTCAGGTTCTTTTTCTCCCAGAAGCTGGGGGTCACGGTTTTCCGCCGAGAAATGCTCACTGGAAGCGTTCCCTTTTGTCCTGCTTCTCCTCACTCAGCGCGAGAGAAAGACGGCCGTGAGAGAGGCAGAGGTATTTAATGAAGCCCACTCGGAAGTCAGTAAAAAGCCGGGGTCAAGTGCAAACCAAAGGAGGGAAGACAGGCGGTGTGTGTGTGTGTGTGTGTGTACAAAACCTGAAATCTGAAAAGAAAAGAAAAGAAAAAGGCAGAGTGGCTGAAAAGGACTCGGAATATCAGACATTTCCCACAGAATCACTGTTTAATCCCAGTCTGGAGCAGAGCTACTGTCAGGAATATAACTGGTGTTTCTTACACAATAAAACATCTCACACTGCTGCTGAGGTCTGGGTCCTGATTGGTCTAAACCAGCAGCTCTGACAGAATCAGCGCAGACTGAATCACAGGTTTATTTATGATTAATTAATGCACTCATTCCCAGAGGTGGGCAGTAACGAGTTACATTTACTGGAGTAACTTTTTGAAAAACAAATGTACTTCTATGAGTAGTTTTACTGCACCGTACTTTTTAGATTTGTGATGAAGAAACGCTACTCTCACTCCGCTACATTCGGCTCCACTCGACTCGTTACTTTTCGAACTATTTATTCTACACATTAGATATTCTTTGATTTTGCCAGAGAAATGCAGCCGGTGGATCGACCATGTGACTGTGTTTCACCAATCAGATGTAGCGCAGTGAAGGAAACATGTTGCGGTTAGTTTAGTTGTTTTATTTAATGTTGCAATGTTAACATATATGGTATAATTAGTAAATAAGCTAGAGGCTAAAAAATAGAAGTTTTTTATATTTGTTCTGCTGGACACAGTTTATGGTAACGTGAGACTCTTGTACATGTTCTAATGTTATTTTCTATCTGCTGAATCATTTGGAGAGAAACTGAATGTACAGTAAATCTTACACTGGAAATAGTTTACACTGTTCAAACACACACACACACATGTTACCTACAGGAGGGATTTGTTTCAACAGCTTTATATTGTAAAAAAAATTTTAGGAAATTTGTGTTTCTTGTTGCTTAATTTACTATTTTGTCTATATTTCATTTTATCCATGTATTTTATTACATTTATTTAAATTTAAATTTATTTCATTTATTTTATTATTTGGAAATGTCAGAATTTGTACATTATTTGTCTGGCTGCTTACATAATAAAAATAAATAAATAAATAAATAAATAAATCAGACATAACGATGAAACATCTTTTCACCAAATACTTTTTTACTCTTACTTAAGTAATATTTTGGATGATTAGTTTTAACTTCTACTTGAGTAAAATTATTTTGAAGTACAGCTACTCTTACTTAAGTACAATTTTTGGCTGCTCTACCCACCTCTGGTCATTCTAATACTGATAATCCAATAATCACTAATGGGGTGAAAGTGCAGCGTATAAAACGGGCTTTGACACTGAGAGAAAGAAAACCACCTCACCTCATCTAGTGCAGGTTCTCCATCATGAACAGATCGTTTATGGGCCTGAATCACAGAAAAGGGGGGGGGGGTAGGGGTGAGAGAGGGGGGAGAGGAGGGAGAGAGGTCTCTTGTTGCTCCTCAGTGATCAGACCTTCCTGACGCTCCTGATAAAGCCCTGTGCTCCGTCTCGTCCTGACCCTCATCGCATCACGACTGCTTGTGGAGCGGACACGCCCACTGACTCAGGCTCTCATTACCCGTTTCATTACACCTTTTTATCCTCTGGAATAAAAAGTGCAGCAATGTGGAAAACACATCATGTGGAATGAGGAAGGTGTAAATGATCATTTTATTAGCGATCCCTGCTTTATGTTCTTCATGAAGGTAAAGCCGATTTGATGATGAGGCTCGGTTCCACTCAAGCTGAGAATAACGAGGACGCCGAGTCGGTGTCGCCTCCCGTTCTTCATGATTTGGTTTGGTTTAAGGAGCGTGAGAACGCCGCAGACATCGCAGCCGATTAAGCAGCGAGAGACGACGCTGAAAACATGGGAAGGGGAAAGAGAGCGTTCACACACACTTATTACTCTATTAGCATCGGAGCTGCAGCGTTACGCCGAGCTGAAAGGAACGTCGTCGTGAGGACGTGAAGGAGTGAGATTTATATGCATGAGCACTGGAGTTTCTTCTCTCTCGCTCTCTCTCTTCACTTAGTTTCATGTGGAGTTGATAAGTTGATTACTGATAAAGTGTGATTAATTTCAATAAGCCAGCTAATTAAAAATGGAATTTTATCTAAATGCTTTTGCTTTGATAGTTAGACATAATTTGCAAGACTTAAGTACTGAAAAGTTTGCACTCACTAGTTTTGCATATTTCTTCTCTCTCTCTCTCTCTCTCGTGGGCGTCTGGCAGCAGAATTTCTTCATTATTCTCCATTTGGTGCAGCGGTGCTGTAGCGTACAATTAGCCTCTGAGCTTTTCAGCCGCTGTACAGAGGAGTGTAGAGAGCGCAGTACTGCTGAAATTAAAACCTTCAATTAAAGACAATTAAAAACATGTGTTTTTTTTTTTAAGCAAACAATAATAATTTAAATAATTTCGGCCTGTAAAGTGAATCAATAATTCACCAAAACTATTTTTATTTCAGATGTGTGATTCTAAAAAGCAGCTCAGTAAAAGAAGAAAAGCAATCTGGAAATGTTAAAAGAAAGAAAAAAGAAATAGAGAAATAAAAAAAGCCCGTGTGCTGAAATGGACTCCTCTATTTTTCATGAACAAGGTCACTTATCAGTGACCGGAAAAGTCACAGCAAGTTCTCTTCATCAATTTAATAAGGATTCAAAGTAGAAAAATAGTATGGTCATTTCTTTGTAATACACCCCTGGGCTTTTTATTATGACTTCATTTCCCCATGTAATATTGGAACGTCTCTATAATTGTAAAAGTGTAATAGACTCTAATAGAATTTCATCTTGAACCCCGAATGGTCTCTGCCATCGCTGCTCAATTTGAGTAGAATAATGATTTTTAATGTCCACACACGGCTTCCTGTGACCTTATTCAATCTCGGGGCCTGATCAGGAAATATATCGATTCAATTACGATCCGATGACAAACGGAGGAGGAGGAGGAGGAGGAGGAGGAAGAGAGGGAAAAGGTCAGCATACATCTCCAAATGTAAATCTTAACAACGTCTTTTGGGCTCGCTGAAAAAAAAAGCTATTATCAAATGCCATTTGGGTCTAAAGACACAGAGACACTTCTTTTTTACTTTTCTCTCTGTATCTGTCTCTCTCTCTCTGTCTCTCTGTTTCTCTTTCTTCTTGTGTGTTTTGCTGTCTCTCTCTCGCTCTCTCTCCCGGGATGAATTTCTCTCTTGTCTCTCTTGTCAAAGTTTTTTTACCTGGACAGCGCAGTATATTGTGTCTCTGCACTTTGACCCTCAGCTTGTCTCAGACTGACAGAACATTTTGCTGAGGAATTGGCGTGTTTTATTTTCTTAAGCGGCTCCACAGGGTCGTGTGTGTGTGTGTGTGTGTGTGTGTTTTCAAATTTTTGGTTAAAAATGTAACACTGTGCTCTGATTGCAGCAGAAGGAATTACATGCACATCACAAACGGCTGCTAATTCTTAGTTTGGTCATTAAAAACTAATTAAAATTAAAGTGTTCATTTGCATACCTCTGTGTGCTGCATGTTTAATTATTAATTGAAGATAAATAAATGAGTGTAATTTGGAGGAATAAATGGTGGGATGTGGGCACCTGCAGAGGCGCGCTGATTGTGTTTTTATTGACATTGAGGACGTGAGGAGGAGGAGGAGGAGGAGGAGGAGGAGGAGGAGGCGCTGGAGCTAGCGGTGCTCAGGGTTTGTTTACTTTCACTTTCTCTGCAATTACCTTTGAAAGCTTTAAGGAAGCGATACACCACACTGATCTGTGCTAATAAAACACTACAGGTGGTGTGTGTGTGTGTGTGTGTGTGTGTGTGTGTGGTGTGCAGCAGCACTACACGTGTTAATCACAGAGCCGCATCGGGGAATCAGGGGTTTTATTTATTTATTTATTTATTTTACACATTAGGTCACGAGCAGTTCGATGGATTCCACATTTTTCCTTTTTTTTTCACTCCTTGAGCCGACTCCCACCCGTGTTCATGAAGCTCCGCCCCTCAGGAAATACAGCAGTTTGTCCTGTATAAAATAGTATAAAATAACAGACCGGTTTCACATCCAAACACAATCAAGCGTTCCGGACCGGAAGTCAAGTTTTACAAACAGTTTTTTCCAAGATGCTTTTTTTTCTCCTCAAGTCATGACTTAATCCACTGCCTTATCACGATCCTCCATGTTGTTTGTAGATATCATGGGGAAAAAATGACTTACGCATCACACTACAGGCTTCAAAGTGACTTTCCCGATGCTTTCATCATACAATGGCTTTTCAGGGTTTTTTTTTCTCCAATTGTAAGGATTGGTGACTACAGCCCCTTTTTTTAGAATCACTTCATTAATTAAATGGAATAGGAAAAGGTTCAGAGCTAATGGATTACGGGGGCCTGATGGCTCAGACATGTTTACCGGAGGTCACATTTCATTTGCTGCCTGTGTCAGGCGAATAGCTGCTGGACCCTCTGAGGCAGGCCAATCAATGTCTCCGTGCCCGAGCCCTCAAATGAATCCATTAAAGTTATGCAGACGCATCCTGCCTCAGTGGTGACGGGAAAGGGGGAAAAGTCTCCTGATACCGCGGATAGAAATTAGCCATGAATTAGGCGAGAGACTTGGCTGGGTCTGGAAGCAGGCCAAAGTGGAATTAATAGGCCATCAGTGCCTCTTGTGTGTTAAATCCCATTTGTTCACCACGTTTTATGAAAGATTTTTCCCCTCCGCTGCACCCAGCCTGGCGCATGGGACCTCCTCGGCTCCTCGGCACAGAAACCTTACATGTTAAACACAGCTTCAGACAGACAGGAAGCAGAAAGCCAACTTTAATTCTGCTAGAATGAATGGATTAATCCCCAAACTTCTCATCTCTTTCCTGAGAGCGAGGTCACTTCAGCTCCAGGTCGGTATTTCCTGCAGGAGCTCATTATAAAACATTTACGTTCTAAAAGTCTAACGTCTCTCGGCGTGTACGACTCGGAGTCGCTGGACAGCTGACGCCATCCTGCTCATTATTCAAACCGTGCGTAATTTATTGGTGTGTTTGGTGTTAATAAAGTCCTCGAGAGTTTTCCTCACCTGCCTGCTGCTGACGATAGCGTTGTCCTTTAAACACCAATTAGCAGCGTCTGTTTGCTGCAGGAGAATCGTTTAAGCTGATGGATCAGACTGATTTTCTTACGGTGAAGGTCTGTTCAGGAAGCGCACTCAAACAGCAGATCTTTCCTTTTTCTCTTCTGTAGCTGAGCTCCTGTATGGAGGAACATCACTAACTCACCTAACTTCAAAAAAAAACAAAAAAACACATGACCTCTAAATGACCTCCAGATGTCAAGGCGTTATATGAACAGGGCAGCTGCTGAGAAAGCGATAACAGATCGGATTAGTTCAGTGGTGTCTGACTCGATTTAGGTAACGGCTCACACTACACACAGTCCGATTTCCAGTGGGATCTGATTCAAAACCCGGTGAATCAGGGACCAGAGGCAGAATGGAACGTGGTATTTACCTCTTTTATGTCTCCAAGGTTTAAATAATGGCCTTAAAAAGCACACACACACACACACACACACACCTACACACACACATATTAGTTTCCTGGATGAAATCTGTTTATTACACCAGAGTTTTGTTTCTCTGAAGGTTCTCCTGAGCTCCTGTGTAAGAACCTCGTTCCTGTGACTCTGTTGAATGTCTCTCAATCAGCAGGTTGTTGGAGGATATGAGCTGAGAAGCAGCACACACTGTGTAAGATACAGGAAGAGAGGATTCTGGGTAACGAGCCCACGGCTTCCTGAACCCTGATGAATATTCTCTGGCTTATAAAGACTGCTCAGGTGTTTTATTTATTTATTTTTTTGTTACTATTTTACTTCCCAGATTTTCCCCCTAATTTAGTTGTATCCAATTCCCACCCGTCACTAAGGGGCTCCCATATTAAGGCTACTACGACCACTCAGTCGAGAGGGCCGAAGTCTAGCCAGCCGACCGCATCTTTTCAAACTGCTCGCTCACGCACAGTTGGGGGCGGCGTAACACACTCGGATCCGTAACACACTCGATCTCCAGATGATAGGGGGAGCCACTGTGCCATTTGGAAGGCAGGTAGTTTAAGTTTTAACATGATCATTTCCTCAGAACAGATTTAGCAGGAAGGGGTTTCTCCAGGACTCGACTGCTGAAACTCTTATCTCACTGCCATCTAATCAAGAGTCTGAGATCAGACCAAAGGGGAAAGAAAGTGGACTGATATGGCGAAGAAGTGAGTTTAGAGAGCTTCATGGTTTCCACAGTGGGTCACATTACTGCTGCACAGCATGTGGAGAGTGTGTTCCTCAGCTCAGACTATTGTCTGTATATGTTCTCCACATGTCCATGTGCTCTTCGTGTCTTCCTCATGTTCTCTCCTTTTTCATGTCCTCCACATGTTTATGTTCTCCTCATGTTATGACAAACTAACCCAATGTGTGCGATGTAAATTCTCCTGCTGTGAAATCAGAGTTCCAGGAACAGACTCCACCTCCATCCTACCTTAAGAGATAAAGCTGTGTCCTTGATCAGTGCAGTGGTTAGAATAATGAAGCATGCTTGTTCGAATCGCAGGCATGGTTTTCAGGATACTGTATGAAGCGTAACCCTGTCTACTATGTGTTTAATAACCTCTGGAGGTGAGAGGTGACTTGGCTGATCACTTTCCTGCACCATTTTCACCAGTTACTTATTCTCCACCCAGCAGTTTCTCCTCACAGGTTCTTTCACCCAACCTTCATCAGCACAGGGACGAGGCAGACTTAAACCAGACGAGTTCAGAGACATGACCACACAGCCACATCTTTTAAAATTACACCCATGAACAAACAAATAAATAAACACCCAAAGAAACAACCCCCAGAAATTTTTTCTTCTTGTTGAAGGTTAAGGCTTCAGTAAATTTGGTTTCAGGATGAGCACAGGAAAAGGAAACGACTTGACTGTAATGGATTAGACCTGAATTTTCATCTGTAGTTTAAATGAAAAGGTTTTCTGGCGGTTCGCGTCGTCACTCCAGTGCCGGAGTCACACGTCCGCATCATCATCCCACGACACAAGATGAAATAAGGCTGGAAGCCGTCCTGGCAGTCAAGGACACGTCTGGCTCACGGTAAACAGCTCGTATCATCTGGACGCTCCGTGTGCAGCTTTTCCTCATCGCTCTGGGCTTTTATTCCAACAATAAGCTTTTTATCGCTCGGCAACACCATTTATTTAAAGCCACCATGAGGAAGCAATCAGACCTTAAGTAAGAGGATTCGCCGTGTTATTGTTAAGCAAAATACCGCCGCTTCATTTCCATAAAACATGCACAGGGATGAGGGGTAGGGGCTTGGTGTGTGTGTGTGTGTGTGTGTGTGTGTGTGTATGTGTGTGTCAATGGGTGTTTAGTCATAACTTACCAACAGGACAAAAGAAAAGAGAAATCATGACATTATTCTCTATATGACTTTAATCCTCGGCTCTGTTCTGAGAGCAGTGTGTGTTTAATTATCCTGACTGACCCTACATGACCTTTAATCTCCATCTCCTCCTTCTGTCTCTTTGTTTCTCTCTCTCTCTCTCTCTCTCGGATGACATTATGTTTGCCTTTCTTGTCTCTCTGCTCTGGACACCTATGATTTAGCAACTCTTGACATATCCATTACACACTACAGATTGGCTATTCTCTTCTTCCTGCTATAGAAATGACACACATCTCTCTCTCTCTCCCT
Source organism: Heterobranchus longifilis (assembly GCA_028570985.1). Taxonomy (NCBI): domain Eukaryota; kingdom Metazoa; phylum Chordata; class Actinopteri; order Siluriformes; family Clariidae; genus Heterobranchus; species Heterobranchus longifilis. The sequence goes on along the minus strand of JAOVVB010000004.1, from coordinate 414,805 downwards.
CTAATGCCCTCAGTTCACAGGCTGATGCTTTTAGTTAGAGGTGGATTCTAATTTTATGACTTCTCTCCTCTATTATTAACTTCAAACACTAGTGTGTCGAGTTTGGACTGTTTTCGGCTTGCAGTAAAAACTTTTAGGTGTAGGACTAAACGTCAGTGTCTCATCTATTAATATACATAATAAACATAATAATAATAATAATAATAATAATGTTTTTACATTTTAAATTAGGTCAAAAAGCAATCGCTGTTATTAGATTTTAAAGAAAAAACACTCCCATTAAGGAGGCAGGGGTTTATTTAAAGGCTGGACTCCAACTGCTAAACTGCTAAATGTCTTAAAATCTGTTGGTCTTTGCCATTATTAATCTGTTTAGTGATAGACTCCGCCTCCATCACACCTTGGCAAATGAATGGCTCTCATCACTACAGAGGTTAGAATCCTGAAGGCTGTTGGTTCAAGCCCCAGGATGGTCTCCTGGATAGGACAAGTGACATAAATTAGCTGTTATTGGTCACAGAAGCACTTTCAGTAAGAACACACATCTGATAACGTTATGTCGTCTTAAACAACACGCCGTCTCTGCACTC
>JAOVVB010000004.1:386484-402150 GCA_028570985.1 Heterobranchus longifilis | reverse complement strand
AGTCAATAAAATGTTAATACAATAGTACATAATTTGACCATTAATTTTGTGACATTATAGGGGAAGCTGAGCTTCCCGTGCAGTCTTAAAGAAATCGCCACTGGTTCATAGTGTTTTTCTTTTTAATACATTTTTGTTACTTCTCCTTCCTCAGTCAGTCTGTTTATTCATTTATTAACTTATTTATTTATTTGTCCATGTTTCTGTTTAAAGGCCGAGGTCAGGACGCTGTAGAAGACCAGAGGAAGTGGGTTCAATGCAGGTATAGTGTTTGTGTGTATGTGTGTGTGTGTGTGTGTCAGTTCCACTTCACATGTGGATATTTCAAAACATTAGTAGTGTTCTCGGATGAATACAGATGTGTGTCTTTAAGTCACACATGATGAAAAAACTCTTATTAAGAAATTCAGTTGAGTTTTATTTATATTTATTTTTATATGTCTTCATGATTACAGCAGCAGCTGTTATTAAATAAATACTTCTAGAAAAAATGAATAACTCACCTCATTTAACTCACCTCATTCCAGAGTTTTCTGGCTTTCCGAGAGTTTTTAATGTTCAGGAATTCTCTTCATTTGCTGCCCCATGTGCGTCAGATCCAGCCGTTCAGATGCAGCATCACGTTCCTCCCTCACTTTAATGGTGCTCCTAAAATCCTGTGGTTAGCAGCGCAGCAGAGGTTCAGGAGCGCCATGCCAGAGCGTGGCCTGGAGCGACCACACCACCCAGGAGGAAACCATGCTCTGAAACCGCGCTCAGGACCTCCCTGTGTGTCTCAGTCCCGTCCATACAGCCTGTACGTGGAGTAACGGATGTGGGGGAGACTTGCTGGACACACCCAAAAAAAAAAAAGCTTGCGACTAAAGACATCGAGAACCGTACAATACTGAGAGCCTTGTATAATCAGGCATAATTCATTCTTTCCAACAGTGGCTCACAGTAGTGCGGGTTTATATTAATGGACTCGACCTGATACTTTATCGTTCCTACAGTAACAGCTGATTCAGAGGGGCGTGTGCAGCAGACGCTGTGTCCAGTATAACAGACGATTGTGTGATATCAGTGAAAGGAGTCTCCAGTCAGAGGTACGGCTGGAACTGTAGGTTCTCCCACATCTTCAGGAGTCTCCAGGAGTTTACGCTGATGTGCAGTTTCTTGGTAAATTGTAAAGAGTTGTCATGATTATGTGTTGTTGTTGTTGTTTTTTGTCTTTTAGACAATGTGAATACACATAACACTGTGTGGCATGACACGGACAGGACGCCATCTCAAGAGGCCTGTCTACATGTAGCTTTGTTTTGGCTAAAATATTGTTTAGATCTTTTAAATATGATGAAGAAGAGGCGATATTTATATAAACCAATAAGGATAAATAATGAGATGGATCACAGAACCTCATGAACCTACAAACACACACACAAACACAGTCACACTCGCACACGTGTAAAATCACACTCGCACGAGTGAATTGGGGCCCAAGCATTAAACTAAAGTAAATACAAAACTTTCAGAAACACTCAGTGTGATTATTTTATTATCATAGTTTTTATACATTTTTAAAATGTTATTTCATTCCTTTTTATTTTTTTATTTATTTATTATTCAGAAGCATCTGTCGCGTAATTACTAAAAATTGCTCTAATCTTGGAGCTTATTAAATAACGCAGGTTAAAAGTGAAAACAAACTTATGTGATTGTCCAGTTTTCCCCGAGTGATGGAGAGACCTTCTAGCGGGTGGTTCATGACGCAGCAGCACCGACCGACCGTGGAGACGTTTCTCAGAATCATGGCAGAAAATTAAAGCACAGCCTCCAGAGATCCTCTCAGCATGGAGTGTAAACGTGAAATTACCCAGAATTCAACACGGTGTGATGAGAACATAGAGGCCGGTGAGGAAACGAGTGTGTATCGCTGCTGTAACAGTGTGATATCTGACTTGTTTCATGAACATTAAATGTAAAGCAATAAAAAGACAAATATAAAAAATGTCATGAACTCAAATTGTAACTGTTGGTAAGTTTTAAAGGGTTTTATTCCTCAATTGCAAACATACTTGGTAATAACGCTCTTTCTGATTGTGATTCTAAAGCGTTCACAGGTATTATATCACAGGATTATCACAAAATAATCAACACACACACACACACACACACAATGTTGTGTACTGTATATAAATCACACTGAAGCAATAATGAAGTATAATCACGCGGGGTCTCACCTCACCACACGTCCCTGCGCTGAACTAAAACCTCCAGAGATCCAGCCAATAACTCAGAGTTCACCAAAGGACACAATCAAATGCCAGTGTCTCCTCAGCGCTCTCAGATATATTGTACTCCGACCCACAATCCTTTTCCAATATGTTTAAGTCCAGAGTACAGACGAGAGGCAAAAGCTCATATATCACCATGCTTTGAAGTAATTCTCCGCACTGCCCACTCACTCACACACACACACACACACACACACACACATATATACATACACACACACAGACGTTCATGAGTCAGATTCTTCAACATTACATTAATGATATTACAGAACAGTTACAGGGACAATATGGACAATAAGGACAATATGGAAAAAAAGGACAATAAGAACAATAAGGACAATAAGAACGCATCCCTGAACATCTGCAGTGTCTAAGGCATGTGTTGGCATGGCTAACGGTAAATGCTAACAGGCATTGCTAGCTACAGAGGTTTATTTGGGAGAAAATTGGTAGATATTAAATGAGAATTGTCTGGATATAATTCAGTTCCAAAGACAGAAATGCGTTCTCTCTCATGTGTGTAAAAAGTGTTTCTTGAAAACAAAAGCAAAAACTGAACATTAAACCTGTAGATCTCCGAACACGCAGAATCACAGAATCTCATGTCCTGCCACATTATACAGAAACTCTCCATTCCACACAATTCCTCATTTTCCCCTGAGCGCGCTCCGGCCCACAGAGTCAATCACCGTAATTGTCTTATTGATTCGCTTTAATTCACTCTGTCCCGTTATGATTATATTCTGATGTTGACTTTCCCAATGCCATGAATTCATTTTTATAATGTCAGTCTCGTTGAGTCGTATGATCTATGGATCATCAATACCATCGATCCCTTGCAAAGTTCATCCATCCACTGATGAAAGGCAGAAACGTTTTACATTAAAAAAGAAAATAATTGAGCAAAGGTGATGTGAACGTGAGTAAAAACCTCAGGTCCCGAGATGGAGCGTCTTGTCCTGCAGGAGACGGAGCACACAGGAGACTAACAGGCTGAAACATTACTCCGATAGCACGAGTCAAGTTTGTTTCACAGAGCTTTAACCCAGAACCGAGTCATAACCGAGTCAGAGTCAGAACATCAACCATACAAGTCTGAAAATGAATCAACTAAGTCTTAACTTAGAAAAAGGTCAACTTTCAACAAAAGAGTGAATTTTGAAAAAGAGACAATTTCAAAAGAATCAACTTAGGAAGAGTCAGGTTTCAAAAAAAGGAAGCTTTAAATAAAGAAGCAAATTTAATAAAAGAGTCAATTATAAATAAAAAGGAGTAGTGTTACATTAAATTAAGAATAATTTGCTCACTCCGCTAATTAGCTTGTCCTCAGTAGTAGCTTTGTACTAATTTCACTTCTAAATTATAAACTTGTTGATGTATCGTGATTTCTTAATATCTTTCCTGACATAAAGTTGTTCACGTACAGATCACAGGAAATTGTTCCGTGTGTGTTTGTGCTCACTCCCGAAAGCACTCCTCTCCTCCGTCTGTACTGCAACTGGCCACTTTACCATCGTCCGAGTCCTGGAGGAAAAGCGGGCGAGGCCGTGTTAGGAACAGCAGTGAAACGGGGAAGGAGTGAGGGATCTGCACTGCTCTGATCGCCTCGCTAATTGAGCTGGTCTGAGAATGAAAAGTCAGGTAAGGATGTTGTGTAAATAAACACTGGAGCGGAGGACTGGACGGTGGCGGTGTGCTACGGTGTGACGCGGCCCCGCGAGAGCCGGTGGATATCCAGTCTAAATCCAACCCAGGGGAGCTGTAGGAAAGCTAATAATGTGTTATTGCAGCTCAGGTCTTTCCTGTCGTCTCTCCATCAGCCAGACTCTGTCACCCCACGCAGGGCCGGCGAGCCACAATGGGCAATAATGTGGAGAGAGAGAGACACAGAGAGAGAGACAGAGATAAAGAGAGATAAAGAGAGAGAGACAGAGATAAAGAGAGAGAGAGAGAGAGCGAGAGAGAAAGACAGAAATAGAGAGAGAGAGACAGAGATAAAGAGAGAGATAAAGAGAGACAGTGAGACAGAGGTGAAGAGAGAGAGATAGAGAGAGACAGAGAGAGAGAGAGAGAGTGAGGGAGAGAGGGAGGGAGAGAGAGAGAGACAGAGAGAGACAGAGAGGGAGGGAGAGACAGAGAGAGAGAGAGGGAGAGACAGAGACAGAGAGAGACAGAGAGGGAGGGAGAGACAGAGAGAGACAGAGAGGGAGGGAGAGACAGAGAGAGAGACAGAGAGAGACAGAGAGGGAGGGAGAGACAGACAGAGAGAGAGAGAGAGAGAGAGAGAGGGAGGGAGAGACAGAAAGAGAGACAGAGTGTGTTTGCAGAGAAGAGGAGAAGATTTCCGAGTTTGGCGACTCCAACACATCGAGATGCGTAATGCTCATGTTATATCTCATGTTCTTGTGGCCGAGCTCTGCTGAAGAAGCTCAGCTGCATGTGAATGTGTTTCTGTGAGACTGACCTGAATGGAATGGAGTGATACGCTACACTGCAGCACGTAAGACTTTATGAGAGGTAGATTATAAATCTTTGTGAGCGAACATCAAGAAGATCTGATTCTAAACAGCAGAAAAACCGAAGCGCTTCCCTCATGTCTGTCTGATCCGTAAAGTTAATAGTCAGGTTTATGTTCAGACTTTCTTGCTGCTGTTTGGTCCGATCTCTAAAGGACTGAGGCTGCAGTGTTAAAGACTCGACCTGCTTTATCTCTCTTTACAACATTTTATTTGCTCATGGTTGTTGTTAGTTTGAGGAAAGAGCCGAGAACGAGCTGCTCCGGGACACGTGGCTGTTTATAACAAAGTTTGTTCCTCAAATAAAACCTCATTACAGTTATAATGACACTTTATTCATTTAAAGTGATTTAAAGAGGAAAAAATCATAACGCTCTGAATTTAAACAAAGTACATTAATTTCTTTTGTTTTGGAAGAAAGTTTTATAAAATAGTCTTCAATGAAAAATATCCTTTATTCTTCAACCTAATTACTGTAGAAGTAAAACTTACCTGCTTTGAAAACAGATAATGATAATTTTTAGTGTATTTTTAAGTGATTAAATGATTCTCCAGAGCTTTAACGAGACATAAAGAACAGAACTTTGGACTTCACATTGAGAAAGATCTAGAATCATTAAATAAGTTTTTTAAAAATTTTAAAAAGAAAAAATTAAAACAAAATATAATTAAACATTGTATTATTATTATTATTATTATTATTATTATTATTATTATGATTACTTGTTTTCTGTAAAAGTTTATAGAGGTCTGTATGCAAAGTGGCAACAAACAGTTAAGTTTTTCAAACTGTACGTAATTAAATAATTTGGCTAATTTTCAGTAATCCAATTCAATTCAATTTTATTTGTATAGTGCTTTTAACAATTGACATTGTTGCAAAGCAGCTATACACAATCAAAAGAATTATTTAAGTAAACACAAAGTTTAAACACTGCAAAAAGTAAAAATATTTTGAATTAATTTTAATGTAACTACATTTCCATATATAAGATAAAGCAAACCAAATATAAGGTTACTAAATCTTATATCTAAACAGATTTTACTGTTTTAGGCCTAAACTGTAAATATAATGGTTCAGTGATGAAATATAGAAAGTGAGCCAGAGAGAAGAGGACAGATTCCACATGGACAGATTCTAACCCGGTTCCTCTCGAGGTTCCTTGTTCATAAATAACCTCTTGTTCATCAGCAACATACAGTAAATCTACATGCAAAGTAAAGTTTCTGTAAAGCTGCGACCGTGTGTGATGTTGAATCTGGATTTAAGAGTGTGTAAACAGAAGTGTTTGTTTTAGCAGTGTTTTGCTGCTTTGCCCTTTGCACAGGGTTTGATTAAAAGTTCAAGTCACACAGGAGATCATGAGTGTGTTAAGGAGCACATCTCCAGGTATCAGAGTCGATCTGTCTGTCTTCTGTCAGCAGGTGTGTGGGATGTGGGCTCTCCAGTAAAAAATGGCTCCCTGTGTAATTGAAACTGAATCGACCAATCCAGAATCCCCCATGTAGTGACAGCGTGGAGTGTGTGTGAGTCTCTGATGAGACGAGGACACACTTCTGTACACCCGTGTTAACATCTGCAGGGGTTGTGAGAATCTGTGTGCAGCCATTTATCAGCTTCTACCTCATCATCAGCCAGGCTTCTTCTCCTCCCCCTTCTGTGCATCATGTTGTCTACTGAAGTATCTTCTGGTGGGTCTCCAGACAATGGAGGTGGGGATGTGGGACTCGAGGCTACTCTTCAGATGTTTTCTGTGTAGACTTGGACAGTGGGTCCTGCAGGTGGTTGTTAGTGTTGTGTTTCTTTTCAAATGCCCAAAAGAAGTTTTTCTGTCTTCTAGAAACCAGCTGAATTCTTGGTGCAACACATGCACACACTACTTTATAAAGGCCTGGCCTTTTGTGCAAAAAAAGTCATCTAAGCAGGTAAAATATTCATTAATCTAGCCACACCTATCTATAATTTCTTTAGATAAGTTAAAAAAAATAGCCAAATTATCATCATCTTTTTGTTTGCAGTTTTAGTTTTCATCTGCAGGACGTAAGAGATTTCACTTGAGAAGATGATAACATCATTAACTCAGACTCTCTCATTGGTCTCGATCTTGACTTGGACTTGATCTCAGCTAAGATTTTATTGGATGACCCTCAGATCTCCACTGGATTCCTGTAGCTGCTGTGTGTCAGATTTAAACCCTGATGGTTGCCTCCAAGCCCAAAAACTGACCAGCACCCTCTTACCTCAGAGCACTTATCACCCCACACTGCTCCACTGCTCCCTCTGATCCTCTAGCACTGCTCCACTGCTCCCTCCATTTCTCATCTCAGGGTATAAGGAAGACCTGTATCGCGACTCTTCTGGCACGTACAGTCTACAAAACACATCTAAACACCGACCTCTAAAGGCTTACAGATAAATTATCTCCATTATTATTAGTGTTTTGGCTTATTGCCTTGTGTTTTTTTTTATAACAAATCTATTCTGATCTATGAATATAACTTAAAATGTTATGTACATGTGTTTTAGATTGATCCTAAGATTAAATCATTAATAAAGTTGAATATTATGTAAATATTATTATTTTAAAACCTTCGCGTTAAAAGCCCTCTGTTCAAAGTGCAGCACAGACGAAACCGAATAATGTTTCGTCAAAAAAAGACAGGAAGCATAACAAACCTAACCTCACTCATGCTTGTTAACAGCTTGAGAATCGTTCTTTTTTATTTGGTTTACAAAGAAATAAATAAAAGCAAGTATTTTTATAAACAACCATCCCACAGATATGATTTTGGAAGCTGTCGAGCTGCGACTCGTCTCACGCTGACCCGGATACACACCTTTCGATAAAAGGACTTTTTTATTCTACAATTTTTTCCCCTCGCGTGTCCCTTTAGACGCTCGGCAGAAATGAAACCAAACAAACAGGATTTGTGTTCTTAAGAAACGCTCGTTATACAAAATCACTTCCGTGAGGCCGATTTCGTCTCGTCGCTGGTGCTCCGAAGAACTTGAGTCATATTGGATTAAATAGAGTAATTCTGAAGAAAAAGAGGCAGATTCAGGGGCAGAAGGGCAGGAATTGAGGGGATAAGTGCAAGGAGGAGGAGAGGATGAGAGGAGCATTCCTGTGTGGATGGGGCTCTGGCAGCGAGGCTCGATGGTCAGCAGCCGCAAAATTGAAATATTTCTGGAAATTCAAGGTTGACCACATTTTTCATTCTTTCCTTCCCTCGCACTCTCACACTCTCTCTCTCTCTCTCTCTCTCTCACTCTCTCTCTCTCAGAATTATCAAAGGGTTTACTGTAGGAATCAAACGTTCTCCTCCGGGGGAGTTCAGCCGTGCATTTTGGTTTCATCCTCAGCGCTCAAACAGAACGCTTCTGAGAGAGAAAACACTTTTAAAATAAAGCCTGTGTTCCTCTGCGCTGCTCACCATCGCTGCCGCTTTAACAGGCCTGTTGATCAGGCTGCTGCCAACCGTTACGCCGAGACCAATAACGCAAAAATGAATAAATTAAAAATGAAGTCTAGCAGAAAATTGCTTGGAAAGCAATACCTCTCCGTTAAAATACGTACAGTAATGTGTTTAATGTCTGCAGACGTGGGAATAGATATCAGACCATCCAAGAGGAGTGGAAAGCCTTCACTTATTAAAAAAAAAAAAAAAAAAAAAGGATTTACTCCAGTAAGTGTTTGCTAATTAATTTGATATTCAAATGAGCTAATTGGTTATAATTGCAAATATTTTAGGAGTAGTGCAGGGAGGAAGAGAGGACGATGAAGCGTCGAGAAAACTGATGAAGCTCGCTGAGAATGTGCCGTCTGTTTTAACATTTACTTCAGGCTGGGATTAGCTTTAATAAATAAACAAAAGAATCATAAATGGACAGTACGCACACACACATACACACACACGCACGCACACTGTGCAGAGGCCTTAAGTTTAGATGAAGTGGGTGAATGTTGCTGCTGTACGCTTTCTCATACACTCTGCCTCATTTATTATCTTTTATTAAAATTGTGCGTAAATTTTTTAAAATCCAAACTGAACTGAAATAAATGTCCGCCAGATTTCCTTCATTCTCAGATGGTTATGCTGGTAAACAGGAATCATCCGTGACTTACCAAGCGCGCTCGCTAACTGGATTTTCATATAAATCATATTTTTGGTGTAAACGCTCCTGAGAAAGATTTACAAATAAATGAGTTTGTGTGCGGTGTGATAAATGTTGAAATGCGGCCCAGTGTAAGGACACACACACACACACACACACACACACTAGCTGAAGGGGATCAGGGACATCAGCCGGGGCGATGAGCGAGTGCAGATAACGTCCCTGCGACGTGCAAGTGACATTGCGAGCACATTAGCTCATTACTACAATGTCATGGGCCGCATGGTGAGGATGCATTAAGAGGAGGAGGTGATGGAGGAGGTGATGGAGGAGGCGCACAGACCCGCTGCAGGTACCGGATCTCTGCGTACCAGTCGATTCATTAAGGACGTCTTAGTTAAGGTTACTGAGACGCCGATGCTTGCCGCGGCTCGCTGTTCTCCTCTGCCTCTGTTTCTGATGACATCAGCGCTCAGGAGTCGCACTGCAGGCCATATCTCCACCTCCAGGATCTGAAAGGAGCCACCACCAAGTTTTAATCCTGGCCTCCTCTCTCTCCCTCAGCGCCCATCTGTCAGTGCGTACAGCTGGAGAAGAGAAGAAAGGCGAGGACCCTGTTCCAACTGGCCGCCTTTCTAATTTCCTCTGCCTCGCAAACAAACGCCGCCTTTTTCAGCCGCCACGGTTCTCTCGCTCTGTGTGTGTGTGTGTGTGTGTGTATGCGCGCTCTCACACTACTGGCACAGGAGACACTATGAAAAGCCTAAAACTTCTGGAAGCCGTAGCCTTATATGTTGTAGAAGGAACATGAAATCTGGTGTGTTTTATAAAGGTCCGCTCCTGTGAGTCCGTCTCCTGTAATTCCAGCAGGACAGATGAATTTTGGGACGCTCCCCCGCCTCCTCCTCACGCTTTCTCTCCTTTAATGAATCAGACGTCTGGCAGAGGAAAATGAAGACCATATGCTGAAACCCCATCCGGGCCCCTGACAGCGCATTAGGCACACTCGGGGTCGTCTAAACAGACCTTATGCAAATGGATCTCTCTCTGAACACCGATCGAGGCTTTCCAAACCGAATCAATCTCGCTTATCTCCTCCAGTTCTGCCTGAAATTCTGGGCTGCACTCGGAGAGCAGTGTGTTCACCGTAAACAAGAAATGCTGAGCTCCTAGATGAGGAGTTATTGAGATGATTCATCATGTTCAGGTGAGACACATACACACACACACACATAAACACACACACATACACACACTCTCATACATTGTAATTATTTAATGACGCAATCCATCAAACATGAGCAACAGACGCTAGTCTCTGCCATCTCTCTAATCTGTTCTGAGTGAGGGTCTCTTTATAGCGCCACCCTGTGGTTCTGCCACAACAGAGTCGCACTTCATGAAGTTTATATTATTAATCATTATAAAGACTCTCATCCATCCATCCATCATGTATAACAGTTATCCTGTACAGGGGGCATGGGGCCTGTCCCGGGGGGGCGCAGGTCACAAGGTGGGATACACCCAGGATGGGATGCCACCCATCAATGTTTTCACACACACACACACACACACACACACACACACACACACACACACACACACAGACTTTGTGGCAATTCAGAAACACCAATCAGCGCATGTCTTTGGCCTGTGGGAGAAAACTGGAGTACTCACGGGAAACCCACCAAGGATGGGGAGAACATACAGACTCCGCCCACACAGAGGGAAAAGGCGAGATTCGAACCTCAACGCCCGAGGTGTCAGGAGACAGCGCTAACCGCTACAATATCTCCCTAAAGATATTGCTAAGTCCTCCCACACTGCTAAGTCCTGCTCTCTGATTGGTCAGAAGGTGTTGATTAATTCTCTCTAACAGCAGCTCTGACAATAGTACAGGTTCATATTCTGATTCAGTATCGTTTCCATAGCAACATCTAATTTACAGGGATGTTTACAGCGCAAGCTTTGTTAATGATAACAACAGATTAAAAAATAATGTGTAATCATGTGTTTGTGAGAACCGATGTTCCACACCATTAAATGGATAAAAATAAACTCTTTGATGCGTCTCTCTTTAATAATGAAAACAGTTATCATTAGTGCATTGGAGATGGCTGAGTATTAGAACCTGAGCATCTGATTGCTACAGACTAAATTCATCAAAAATCAAAAATAAATTGTTGTCTGCTGTGTGCGTAAGGCTGGAGACGGCCTCGTAAAACTCTCACCGGTTCAAAACACAGAGAAAAGCGCACACGTCTGCATCTAATGCGTGAAGGAATTACGAGTAAATAACGAGTTTTATACAGTTTGTGTGTTTATTTTCTCAAGAACACACAGCGTTCCTCCAACGCTACAGCTCGGTGCTTTGGATCAGTTCAGCCGCTCGCATAGGAATCTACAAAACATACAGTGCGTCTGATTCACTTCCTGCAGTGAGTCGATTCAGAGTCGAGTCAGTCTCTGACTCTGACCGCCTCGCTTAGACTCTCTCGGACCCGAGTGTGATTGCTGTAAAACCGCACCGAGGAGGAGGAGGAGAAGAACACACCCGGGTGGACAGACAGGCTGTGTGTTTCATATACAGTACACACACACACACACACACACACACACACACCACTGGATGTAAATAGGATTCTAACCCGGCCTCAGTGTGTTCTGCTTGGTGAGTTTAATATCGTATCCATACTAAGGATTATTTCCTCTCCGTCCTGAAGCCTAGTGCTCGAGTGCTGCGTGTTTATAGCGGATCCCTGCTGCACATCTAAACAAGATTACACTCCAATTCACTCTTATTCTCAGTCTTGTGCTTTTCCGGCTGTTGCACCACTGCAGGTCTCTCCTCGCTGCCTGGAATCTTTAATCACATCACCGTCCTGATGCTTTTATTTTAATACTTTTAATTAAATATGGGACGAATGACACTTAAGTCCGGCGTCACAGTGGTACTGAGACGTGTGTGTGTGTGTGTGTGTGATGTCCTATCCTAGGAATATTCCCGCTTCACACCCGGTGTTCCCAGGATGGAAAAGAATCAGTGAATAAAGTTTATGAAGGTAAAATTAAATTACAGCTCTTCTCAAGTACAACATACACTTTTTCAGTTTATTGATAAAATAAAATCATAACTTATTTACAGAAGAGATTTGGCAACTTATTCAATACAAACAACAATTTAAATTAGCATTTATGGCGTTAATTGTGCTTGGTTGTGTTGTGGTGTTTGTTTATGTGAGGCGTGAATGTGATAAAACACTACTACACGTATCAAACCCTGAAACCCTGTTAAGAAATAAAAAAATTTGGGGGACTTTTGAGCAAAACATTTAAATTAAAAATCTTTTCCAGATTGTGTGAAGCAGACGACACTCGAGTAAAACACAAGCAGACGACACTTGAGTCAAACACAGTCTTTAAATAGTCTTAAATCCACAAACCTGAAGAGTCAGAGAGCTGATTTTTTCAAAAGCGTTTCAAGTTTAAGGTTCAATCAGTGTCTCCTCTAAAAGTTCTCCAAAGATCAAAGACAGATCAAAGACAGACGCTCTGGCAGGTGTGGCGTTTCCTCCACTGGACTCTAAGGTGTGCGCTGCCTACCTGATCTTCTCTGTCCTGGCAGTGAGATTTGGGAGTGGCCTGTGGAGAAGGGGGCAGGGCTATCCACTGGTGTGAATGGTTTGGGAGAGGAGGCCTCACTGATGCTCTCTTGCTTGTGGTGTTTTGTGCTCATCTGGCTGTTACCTGTGTAGGACTGCAGAGAAAAGACAAGCGGTTCACACTCCTCAGATTGAAGCTGGTGATGCTGGCGCCATCTAGTGATGAATTTATATGTTTAACTTTGTAATGTGTTCACTTGTGTTATAAACTCACTCAGTTTACAAGTAAATGCTGCTTAGAGAAATGTTTATGAGATCTAAAGCTGGTTCTGCGTGTGGAGGAGAACCGACCTGCACCGAGCACAAACTGAGACGACAGTGCGTCTTCGGCACAGAGTTGCTCTTCTTCACACCGCTGGACGAGGAAGAGCAGGATTTCTTCTTTTTCTGCAGTGATACAGTGGGACAATTCTGATTATTATTAGGACAAAATGGTGTGATGTGACGATCAGATATTTGTCTGAGATAAAATACAGCTGAGGGAGGGGTGGAACAACAGAGCGGCAAATTATAGACAGTATATTTTCATGATACCAGATTTGTTCCTGTGTATAAAATGAAGAGCTAGGTAAAAGAAAAACAACACATTACTCTACTTCACCACACTCAGCGCGTTTCATTTAACATGTTTGGATTTTTGGATTTCCTCTGAATTAAAGGTCAGATAGACATTGTGGGGATACTTTGATTATGTTGCCTGTAAAAGTGTTCCAGATGTCTTTGATCTTAGTTGTTATACATAAAATAATTTACTTGTGTCGGGTTAGTATTTGGGTGGAGTCGTGTCAAGTTAGTATTTGGGTGGGGTTTGTGTCGACTTAGTATTTGGGTGGAGTTTGTGTCAAATCAGTATTTGGGTGGAGTCGTATCGAGTTAGTATTTGGGTGGAGTCGTGTCGAGTTAGTATATGGGTGAAGTTTGTGTCGAGTTAGTATTTGGGTGGAGTTTGTGTCAAATTAGTATTTGGGTGAAGTTTGTGCGGAGTTAGTAATTGGGTGGAGTCGTGTCAAGTTAGTGTTTGGGTGGAGTTTGTATCGAGTAAGTATTTGGGTGGAGTTTGTGTCGAGTAAGTATTTGGGTGGAGTTTGTGTCAAGTAAGTATTTGGGTGGAGTTTGTGTCGAATTAGTATTTGGGTGGAGTTTGTGTCAAATTAGTATTTGGGTGGAGTTTGTGTCGAGTTAGTATTTGGGTGGAGTTTGTGTCGAATTAGTATTTGGGTGGAGTTTGTGTCGAATTAGTAGAGTCAGTGAACATGACCTTGGCGTCGTGTCTGTACTCAGTAGAGGACAACACTATTAACGGTTCAGGACAGAAGTGCATCACTAGAGACGCAGACGTCTTCATTTCCAACCGCACAACTAGCCACTTACACACGTCGTTCTGTGTTCTCTGTGCAGGAGAGCGTACGAGGCCTTAGTCACCTGTTTGCTGGATGCACAGGGCTGTTTGTTGCTGCCGTTCGTGTCTCTGTTGAGGCCGAGTGTCTGCGCTGGAGCACGTCCAGGAACAGTCGAAGGGACAGATGGGGGTTCTGGGGAGGCCTCAGACTCGAACACGCTGTCCTGGGAGCAGCTGAGGGAGAGACTGCCCATTCCCTCGCTCACCTCTTCGCTCTCGCCATCCTCTGAGGCGTTTCGGAACTGACGCATCATCTCCAGCACGTTGGTGGGCGAGGCATCTGTGGACGTGTCCCCCTGAAACAACGTCACGCTTACTCAGTCAGATACAGAGCTAGAGTCACAAAGTATGTAAAGAATGTATACATACTTTACACAGCTACACAGTTAGTAGAGCGCCCTCAGCAGGGTTTCCCCGTGCAATACAGAAGGAACTTATGACAACCGAGTTAGCTACACCCCATCGACTGACACACACACACACTCTCTGAGAGAATACTCACAAAGATGGAGCTCATATAAAAGTCTCTGTAGGAGCAAGGAGTGAGCCGATTTGGCCGATAAGACCAGGAACAGCCGGGCTTCATCTTTCAGCTCCTACAATTTCTCCAGGAACTGTATCTACTGTAGTTGTATATTATTAATTTTGCCCTGAGGGTGTTGGTGTGGAGAGAACCAGCAGGTAATGAGTGATTGTCTGCACCTGTGTGAATATTTATATCATTATTTTCTGATTTGTCCCAGAGAGAGACAGAGACTCCTGGGAAACAAGATCAGCTCGAGTGAAGAGTAAAGTCCTTTGTGTGTGACTCTGTGTATGTAGCGCTGGCTCTGGTCGAGTCCAAAGTTATCTATCACATAGTGAATCTGGACATCTCGAGTACACAACACACAGCACTCTCACCTTACACTACAATCCATCATACAGAAAACTTTATTACAAACTTTTCCACCATCCTGGAATCCTGGCGCTCACGTGACACTTATACACACTTTCACAGCTAAGAGTCATTTGTCTTCACCACTTCACGTTCTGGCATGTATTAGGGCGAGACGCTGGGAGAACATGTGACACAGACAGGAACATGAGCTCAGGCTCCAACCCTGGACCCTGAGACAATGAGGGGACACTGCTTCCTGTCCTCACACCACAGAAAAACTGACATGATTTCTTCAGCTAAAGAAAATAATTGCTGAAGATATCATGTCTCTTTTTCTCCACACTACACTGCAGGTTAAACATCCTGTAGCGCGGCTGAGCGTGCAGTGTGTAACCGGATCAGACGGGTGCTCTTACCGTGACCCAGGGGTTATGCAGCAGCTCACTCGCTGTGATGCGGTGCGCGGGGTCGGCTTTCAGCAAACAGCCCAGCACCATTTTGGCTGCGAGAGGAACAGAAAAACGCTGAAGTAGTACATGTCACTGAAAAGATCGAAAGAATTCTGGGTAACATGTGCGAGTGCTGAGACGGTTAACCTGCATCAGTGACGCTGCTCCACACCGGAGCGGAGAAGTTCAGCTCCGCCTTCTTAATCATTTCTAACATTTGTTCCACAGAGCTGGACTTGAAGGGAGGTTCTCCACTTAACCTGCAGAAGAACCCGAATCAGTGATCATCAATCATTACTGTCCAGTGTTATGTGTGTGTGTGTGTGTGTGTGTGTGTGTGTGTGTGTGTGTGTGTGTGTGTGGTGAGAGA
>JAOVVB010000004.1:135995-160272 GCA_028570985.1 Heterobranchus longifilis | reverse complement strand
CGCTCACCCCTCCCTTTCAGAGAAATGCACAAGCTACGGTGGCCTCCAGGGACAAGAAGCTAATTGAACAGATTTTGATTGCAAACTTCTCACAAACAAAATGTTGGCGGGCAAAAACAAACACTCTTCTTCTTCTATGTTTTCCTACCGGTGCATTTCCGGCGGGTGCCCACTAAAAATAAAAATGCAGAAGGCCCGTTCTAGAGACAGTTTGTCCGTTCTGGGCTACTGTAGCAGAAAGATGGCCATCTCTATGGAGGGAGACCCGCTCCCCATGTAGATAAAAAATGGCTCATTCTAAGGTAATAGAAACACAATCATTCTTCATTCATGATGGGATTATATACTAATTAAATACTAATGACTATTATATTCCATTTTGCCATGTCAGACAGCTAAATACTACATACTGGACCTTTAAGCTGTTATTTTCATTAGTCTGTGGGCAAATAGGTAAATTAGGTCTCCAACCTCCAACTTAACGTTAGAGAAAGTATTGTTATTAAAGGTAAAACTGCATGTAGCCTGCAGCTCTTGCTGCACAAAGCTGGTTGAAAATAGGCAGTTTCCCTTTAATGAGATATGAAAGCATCAAACATGCAGATACACTTTAAAATAACAACTGTAATAACTTGCCCCCGTTTGCTCAGTGCTGATAAATTGTATGTACGTGACACAGGGGTTTTCTACCCGGAAGTTATTGTGAAACAATTGATTCATTCTATACTACTTATACTTGTATATCGCACAATGTGTTGTTTCACACTCACTTCCATATGCGTGTGTGTGTGTGTGTGTGTGTGTGTGGGGGGGTGTGTGTGTGTGTGTGTGTGTGTGTAAATAAATCAATTTGCTGCACAGAATACTACTGCAGTCAAAGGTACAAGCACTGCTACAAACACGCAACGTTCACAATTAAAATCACACCAGTGATTTTTGTCACGGAATTTAGTTTTCATTCTTTAAATGACACAGTGACTGGACAGTGATGGTGGCAGCTAATAACATTGCAGTGCCAACAGCAGTTCCTCGGGATCTGAGCAGCTGTTCTGCAGTCTATATTGGCCTGTTCTTCAAGTGGAGAAAAAAAAGAGCAACCTAGATGAGAATTTTGTGCTTCAGTGGCTATTGAAAGATGAGGCAATAAACGGCTAAACTTGAGTAATCACACAGTCCCTGAGGAATTTCTCAAATGGGGATGGTCAAAAACCTTGAAATTTGAGCCCCACGCACGCGGCCCAGGCTTTAACATTTGATGAGATTCATTATTGTAGGGAGCTGAATACAAGTGTCGTCTGATTACAGGGCCCACCATTAAAAGTTCCCACCAGTGTGCATTTCCATGATAGAACGTCAATGGGATTAAAATCTCAATTCACTCCAGTCAATTCTCCAGTAACAAGATTTCATTAAAAGCAGGCAGGGAGGAAAATGGACTCGAAAGCACTGAAACAGCTGGACTATAAATTATAAAAATGTGCTTTCTGCTAACTGAACACACCTTCAGCTTGCAGATGCATTATTATTTAATGTTCAGAGGAGCTGGCTTTATGTAAATTGGAGTCTTCTATTCTCTTCAGTCCCCTTCTCAATGCCAGGTACTTCCAAACCAAGCAAAGGGGGAGATTATGCAAACCAATTAACATATGAAAATAACGTATTAATATACTGTCTCTGAACTGTATCCAATCAGTTCCTTTTCACTGGCGTGTGTACAAAACAATTAAAATTAAATTTATACTGCTCTTCCTTAACATATTCTGCAGCAAATGGAATCAGTGAGCAAATGCTGACAAAAGTTTTACAGGCCTGTGTTCTTCCTTAAAG
Organism: Heterobranchus longifilis; assembly: GCA_028570985.1. Classification (NCBI taxonomy): domain Eukaryota; kingdom Metazoa; phylum Chordata; class Actinopteri; order Siluriformes; family Clariidae; genus Heterobranchus; species Heterobranchus longifilis. Next base: position 158,445 of record JAOVVB010000004.1, on the reverse strand, counting down.
GCACACTGACTTTAAGAATATTTATAAGACGCCATGCTAATAAATTCCACTCTTTGTTTCTCCCTAATGATGTGTGCATCTGAGACAAAGCAGCGAAATCCATAGCGGTAGCCAGGTGCTAATGAATGGCTTACATTATGCTGTCCACTAATTACTGCCGCACCATAAATAAAACACAAGACAATCAATTAGCGCTAGACGTGTGTTTGTTAGTCATGGGCAGCAAGTTCCTCCGGGCCAGGGCTTTGCAGCGGACCTGCCTCTTCAGGGTGTCAATTTGAAATGGATAGGATGAGTTCAGATAAATCACATTTTGAATGTTACTGAATGCACTTCAGGCATTCTATTTCTACTCTCGCAGATTACAAGTAAATGAATATCTGCACAACTGAGAGGTGAGTAAAATGTGAGTAAAATGCACATGGAGCAGAAAGTCCTTTCCACTGAATTAGACAAAAGAAATCCAACAGGCGGCTATCATCTCTCCGCCTTCTAATGGAGCTTTGCAAAAAGGCTTTCTCCTCCACTTCATACAAAGCTCCTCCAGTTTCCCAGACACCAACTGGCTGACGTATCACACTTGATTTGAACCAGAGCAGGGGAAATCAGAGTGCATTAACACTGCATGTAGAAGGCACTAACTGAATGATCCTAGCATTATGCGGCCCCTGGCCTGGCCTATCTGCGTAGTTTGATGCATAATTTGAGCATTAATGTAATTTACATTTTAACACAGTCCCAAAAGTAAACTGATTAGTTGATAGTTATCTACTAATGTGCCAAGAGGACCCACATGTCACTTGCATGCAGGCAGAGAGGCCGGATTACACATGACAAGGTTGGCCTTGCAGAAGCACAGACAAAGAGACAATGCCTGCCAGAAGAGAGGCACTACACACACACACACACACACACACACACACACAAACACAAAGTCTAACACAGAATCTTGTGAGGTAAATGGTTGTCGTTCAGGTTTGCTAGTGTAGCATTTCTGTCTAACAGGATCTATCTTTCTTCTTTATTTCCAAGGACCTTTAAACAGATCATACCAAAAAGGAGGGAGAACTGTAACAATAAATCTGGAGGATATAACAATAGGTTCTGCAGTTGTGTTTGCAGTCCGTAGACCACTTCTACAAATGTGTGTTTGTGCAAAGTTTCAAGGGCAGTTCACTTGCCAGGCATTGTATTAATCAATCTAAAATTCAAATTTGAAAACTTATTAAAAGTCTTTCTGGGTCATCAAATATCTTTTATCTCCGTCCCCGGCAGAGTTCCTTCTTTTTCATGGGACAAATTAGTGCCCCTGTAGATGACAGAGGCGCTTTAAAGAAAGCGCAACAGAGTTGCAGTCCCATGATGCAATGCTCCCAGTGGTTACATCTGCTCCATTCTTTCATCTTTCTCCATTGTTAGGTGGGAGCTGTCACATTAGGAGGAGAATCGTGGCTCCTTCCCACCCCCAAGTACCCCTTTTTTCCCATTCCAGCAGTTGGCAGGGTGGCAGGCCCATACAAAGGAGCGTGCACCAGGAGTGCAGAGGGGAGCACCGTTAGAGGAAAAACAGTTTGGGAATTAAGGTCATTAATTTTCCACTTTCAAGGGCTGCCACACAGACGGAGATAAAGTCAGCATAAATATTCCGCCGAAGTTTCTCCTGTTTTTCTCCTCTCCCCATTTTCATCGGCAGCCCATTTATCTCCATGCTGTCAATTAGAGGCAAAAGCAAAGAACTAATTAGGAACTGTGCAATTTTAATTAGCTGTTTTGATAATTAAACTAATTGGTTCCCTTGTGTTTCTGCAATGTGTGCTGAGAACTTTTTTGATATCTGGGCAGCAGATTTCCCATCCGCTGGTTAATTAGTCACTTTTGCATTAAAAAGGAGCCTTCCTTAATAGCCTTAATTTGCAGTTGAAAAGAGAATCTACCATCAATAATTTGTGTAATTGGTAACCGTTTGATTGTAATTTAGAGGCACGGCCGGACAGCTCGGCATGTCTAATTCCTAATGACTAGGATTAAAGTTGGATTAACTGTTTGGGAAAGGGATTCACTCTCCTCTCTTTCCTATCCACCAAATGACACCTTGTCTACATTTGATTGGTCATGAAATTCAAATTGACTAGGTGAACAGCAGGGCTTATGCCATTCCTATTACTTTCTATATGTAGAGCCTGTCAGGTTACATCAAAAAGATTCCAATAATTCCTATTTTCACACATACCGTCTCAGGATAATAAAAAGGGGTTACAATTCATTATGTGATGTGTTAAACCTCTGCTATCAAACCCATTTGTGTACAACTCTGAGGGGGAAACATGGCAGAGATCAGCCACTAGGAGGAGCAGAACCTTGAAGCTCAGAAGTAAAGTACATCTCACTGACAATGAAACTTCATTCAAGTAGTAGGCAATGCTTTTCCCTCTGAACATAAAATTACATATTAATCACGGTGTACATTCACAAACAGTAACTGAATGTCTGCCTATAAATTACAGGCATACACTTAATGCAAAGATGGTGACATTACTATAAATCATTTTGTACAAGTACTTACCAAACTGGTGTTTGCTACAGTAGCAGAAACATCAGGGGAAATAACACTGATGTTTACAGGTGTTAGCTTAATGCTAATGCATTTGAATATCGCTAGAAGCTGGGAAACCTGGACTAAAAGCATATCATTCAACATCTTAACTATCGGGCACCATCTCTATACTTTTACAACACAGAGCGCCGTCAGTAGTCTGATTAAAAAGCACCATTCATCCCACTTAGCCAGAATACAATTAAGGGACATGGCTTTAAAAGCCCAGCCCTGAAGCCTCTCCCCATCCCACATAAAAGGAGCACTCTCCACTGAGCCTTGCCTGTAAATATCATGTTTGATATGAGGTTTTAATCTGCTTAGCCATTCTGAACTATAGAATGGGCTCATCCTCTCTCTGAAACCTCTGTCCAATGGCTGTGTGCCTGAGGACGAATAGGAACACAACACTAGTGCGCTATCTGATTAGGTGGGGTTAATTACAGAGCACTGTTTTGTAGTGGCTGCATTTGAGAGCCGCCCATAAATAGATGGGCATGGCTAATGCATGCTCAGAAATGAATTTTAATTAACTGTGTATCAGAGAGGCCCACTCAGGGGCTTGTTTGTAGTATGTACTGACCCCGCCGTTGGATGACGAGTGGGAAAGGGTCTGCACCCAAGACACTGTGAGAGGGGCTGAAGAGTACACCATGTCCGACACGAGCCACGTATCACGGACACACAACATGTTGTGTCTTTACACGAAGGTAATGTGGGTAATTTATATTGATGAGAACCTTGATTGAGAGCCACTACGCAACCTGTCCGTGCCTTCACATTCTGATCATCTCAGGTGGACTGAGACACATGGTCTCTGCAGCTCCTCCACTTGTCCAAATGAGGATCAAATACCAGGGACAGGCCCTGTCCACATGTATCTGGATATTTTTGTAAACTGATACTTTCCTCTCCGTGTTGGCCTCTCATTAACATGTAAACAGAGCTTTGCATCACCAAAATAGATATTTTTAAAACACCTTCTAAGGTGAATATAATTTTCCAAACCTCTGGTTACTGTGTGTCGGATGTGCAAACCGGGAGATTTTCTCCTCAGTTCGTGAATGCCCAGTGTTTCTTTGTGTAATGAGCATGCACCGCAAACAACAACAGCTATGGCTACATGCTAACGGCTTCACCTTATCGTCCGTCCACATGAGTTACATTTCAGTTTCGCCACAGCACCGTGGACCGTGTACCAGAAAGATAAAGAAATAATTAGCTTCTATTGTTTTACTGTTTGATTTGTTACTACCACCGAAGCTAAAGCTAATGCTCACTGTATGCTCAGATTCTTCTTCTCTGGTATTTGATGTGTCGTTGGCATAGCCCGAGCGTTTGGAGTGTTTATGTGTTCTAATGTGGACACAGATATTTGTCAAAACGGAGGTCGTGTGGATGGATTTTTTTTATTTATTTTTTTATTTTTATAAATGGAGGAGAAAAATATCCGTTTATAAAAATATTCAGGTACATGTAGACAGGGCCTTAAATATGTGAGACTGTCCTCCATCGGAAATTGATGTACAAGCATCAATTACAACCCATATTTCTGTTTATTGTTAGACGGCACCCTCTAGTGGCCGTAGTAATTATGACGGGAAGCCAGAAATCGTGGGTTATGTACGAATTACAGTGCGTTACTTTACTTACACAGTAATTACTATGAACAGTGAATGACACCAGCCTGTGTAACGTAGTATTAAGACCGTGAAAGACCGAGGGGTGATAGATGGGTCAAACACAGGACTTTGCAGGAGACTGTTGTTCAAACCAAGTAGTTTTGTTGCCTACATACCCAAGTAGTTTTTGTGCATAAACCTAAACTGTGACCGTTTCACAACGTTAATGATGTATTTAAAACTGTGACTGTTACGTGCAGATATGAGGATGGAAAACACTCCTATGGATCGTATTTCCTGCCACCGCTAGGGGCGCTAATTTAGTAAACGCTTGCATGGGTCGTATTATTATTATGACTTATGTGGTCGTATGGTTTGGAGGACTTGTTGAAATCAAATATATATGAAACTTCCTCAGCTATGATTTCGTAGAACATGTAGACTCCAAAACCTAGTGAGGTAATTGTGGTAAATTCACAGCTCCATCCGTTATTACCCACAACACACACACACACACACACACACACACACACACGCACACACGTACACACACACACACCATTTTCGCTCCATCTCTGAACGGTCTTTATATTGTGTTCTTTTTTCCACATTCAAATGTCAAATGGCTATTTGAAGTCAAGCCCCGATGATACTGAACCATTCTTTCCCCTTTCATTTCCAGTTTTCTGTGTGATTGGATTAATTATGTGCCACTCACTTTGCTAGAGGTCAGCAAACATACATTCTCGGTCATAAGTCATCAATCTATGTGACCGTGGAGATGAAAAGTCAAGCATGTCAGCCAGGAAGCTGGACAGAGAGGGATCAGGCCATTGATTTCAGGGCCAACCCAATCTCACCACAGCCTGCTGCCCTGAGAACTGAAATTATCCCTATGGGCTATGTACAGTGAGCTTTATACCTTAGATTTGTGGTGCATGATCATATTAGCGAGGCCTATAAAAAAAAGTTATTTCAAATGCAGGGCAAGATAATTATCAAATATGTGTAGTCCATATACGGTGCTGTGATAACCGAATCTATAAAAACAGTGCAATGTGGTTCAACTCAAAATAAATGCACTTTTATGTGGATGTGATTATTTTTACTCAATTTAGCTCACATATTGTTTTACCTCCACCCCAGTTTATACAGACATAATTCTAGTGATAAAAAAATAGTCTTCACAGATGAGGTTCCACTGCTGCACAAATCTTACTAAAACGTGTTCGAATGACCTGAAATAGTTTGTAAGTAATTATTAGGGATGCACCGATACCAGTATCGATACTGATACTCGTCAGTTGAACAGGTAGGCGGTAGCAATGCCGGGAGTTTGGAGATACTTTAAGATAAACGATGACAAGAGTAGAATAGACTGCTAACTAGGGTTGGGTAGGTACTTGGCGGCAGGTAACCTACCGTTAGCTAACAGCTAGAACACGGTAAACACGGTTAACAAGCTTGAAGCTAAACAACACCGGTACATGGAAACATGCTTTCCTATTAAGTTTTGTAAACAAACATCGAACGGTAAAGTAGCGTGTCGGCACTTCATGGTGATTCCAAGTGCAGCTCGGAAAGTCACGCTACATTCAGGTAAACTCAAAAATCTGAGCAACTCAAGCTGTTGTTGTATGGTTCCCATCTGCCATCAGTTTGTTCCCAGTTGACTGTTTTTTAAATATATTTAAATGTGACCATGTTGTCTTAGTGTGGTACATAATATGGCAGTTATATCACACTTGATACCATGTAGCCTATGTTTTTAAAGAATTATTTCAGGCACTGTTTAGCACCGCCACCGGTACCGTATCGGTACTCGGTATCACCAAGTACCCAAATGTAAGTACTTGTACCTGGTTTAAAAAAAAGTGGTATCGGTGCATCCTATTATTATTACAATTATTTTATTATTACATTTATTTGAGTAGTTAATGATAATGTGCTTAGTGTAGGGTTGTTGCAAAATGTAACAGAAGGCAAGGACAGACTGAGCGCGCTCACACCACAGACAGCCTGCTGGCTGCTGACGAACCAGCATTATTGTAGCTATACTCCACTCCACTCTCCTAAATGGCTAATCTTTGTTGGATCTCACCCTTAATTGGTTAACAGTCTCCGCAGGGCAAGTGAAAGTGGTGCTATTTAAGGCTCCACCATGAAACAGCAACACTTTCATCTTGGCAATAACAGGCAACAATTATATTACCAGATTCGAAACTGAACCTTCTATCTACCCACTAATCAAAAACGCTGCCCATCTGTTGTGCCGTCTCTTTTGAAACGACTGTTTATCTGCAGCCTGTATGATAACTGTGTCTGGACACTAATTAACTGGTAAATAGACCGCAATTAGATGTTATTTCTATTAAATTCTGCAGGAGAGAAAAAAAAGGGGAAGAAAAACATTAAACTCATTTTATGTTTACTCCAACTGTACCAGGCACCGATGGAGCAGCATCATCTCTCTCTCTCTCTCTCTCTCTCTCTCTCTGACACACGCGCACCCGCGTCCGTGCGCACGTGCATCAATACAACCTTACGTGCATGCGCGCTCTCCCCTGCTCTCTCTCTCTATCACGCACATTCAGACTGGCAGGCAGACCCGTCGCGCGCGCGCGCGCACACACGCACGCACGCACACATACACACACCCACACGCACGCACACACACTTTCCCTTAGCTGTGCTTTTGTGTTTTGTCAGAATTAATGAGAAAAGTTCCCTTGCCCTAGGGGTAATTAGTGTCCTTGGAGTTAAATAAGCTAATACTTAGACACCTCTGGCACAAGCAATTATGTTTGTGTATTGAATAATTGATTCAAAGAGGGGGGAAGGGCTGCTAATCAGATCTGAGCATAATGAATTGATTTAATTAACAGGGGAATCCGAGGGTCTCTGGAAACTGCGCGCATTTATTCAGTAGCAGCAGAGGCGAGCGCGGCACATAAACTGGGAGAGAGGCGGCGTGAGTTTGCTTTTAGCAGTTGTCAGATTTGCAATTGGATTTGTTTGAATATAGTTGCTGTTTCGGAGCAAATGAGAACGAGAAAGAGAGAGTATTAACAGCGAAGGAGAGCTCAGCCGTTCAGTCTGAGCGTCTGATCCGTCCGTGTGTGCACAGTTACAGATAGGCGACACTAGATTTATATCGCTTTTCATTGTTTTGCCTTTTTTATTCGCATGGAATTTATCAAGAGCAACCAACGCTGTTTGATCGCTATTTATTTGCATTGCAGTTCAGTCCGGATAGGGGGATCTCGCCGCGTATCTCGCCGTATTCCGTGTATGAATTATTATTGATAGGAGGAGAAAGAAAGAAAAAAAAAACGTGCAGACGGCAATTCATCTTTCCAGGGTTTTGGTTTATCGAGGCGTAGTCTAGTCAACCGCGCGTTTCAAAGCCATTTCCAGGAGAAGCTGTGAGCAGACCGAGCGGTGCAGCCTGCTGGAGCCGAGGACGGATCGCCCGGGGAAGGACTCCTCGTTCCTCAGGACGATGGTGTTGGACAAGGAAGAGGGTGAGTAACATCTCCGGCCGTCGGATGCTATAACCTGGGGAGTAACACGGCAAACTACTGACATTTTACACGCTAAGTGTTTCCCGTCGCCCCGGACCCTGCGCACCCGCAGCCTCCGCTTTATATTGGCTTTTTCAACCCCATTTAGTCACGACGCGCGCCGCGTTTCCGCGAAGAAACCTGAATACTATTGCTGCTTTCTGTACCATGAAGTTACACAAATAGCACAGTCAAACTGCAGTTTAGTTCGGAAGAGAGTTGCATGTTTATTTCGGGCACATTTGTGTGATGTGTAACCCAGAGTTTGAGGATACTCCTCCACAGACGCTGCAGTGCATGTGGCTCCTCTTTTCTTTCCTCCTCTAAGTGCTTTTTGCGTCTGTGAAGTTAGCGAGGCAGCCTTTGACATCACCACGGGATGGGAGATGACAGCAGAGTGCTTTTAACTTGATTGCAAATTATGGATAGCGCCCGTGCAACGTTCACTCACTTTCCATCCAAATAGGCCTCCTTGCATTACTTATCTATTTCAATGTATTTAGGTTAATGGGTGAGGCAATCTAATTAATTTTAATTTAAATCAAACTCGCCTCTAATGACGTCCCATTTTGGATTAACCTGACGTTGAGATGTGCAGTGCATTTATCACATTCAGGTCTAAAGGGTGCTCAGTGTGTATGCATTTAAATACATTTATGCAACACTATGATAATATACAGATGGGGAGAAGGCTTTAATGTGGTCTGAAATGAAGTTATTTTTTGATGTTTTTCTTTCTTTAGGAGTATGTTGAGGGTTGTTTTGCTGACCACCTGCTGTCATGCACAATGACAACCTCCACTGACCTTAAAACACATATTTTTTTGGTGTTATTTCTCAAAGTACGGTATGTAGCCTTTGCACATTTGAGTTTATCCGGGGCTCCTCCTCCTCCAAAAGTAATGGATGCATTTGCAACCCATTATTCATGTTTGAAAATGGATATTTCATATCTCTTAGCGGAGCATCCTTTCACTTACACATCTAAAAACCAATAAAAGGATTGCGGCAGAGACATAAATTGGTCTGTCTGGCTGAATCCATGTTGTGCTGCAAATGTACCCAAATTAACTCAACTGTAAATTGTCTCCTCTGGATGTCTGTCTAGCTAAAAGTTCTCTATATGATTCATGATTCAGATTGCTTTTAACAGTTATTGGCTAAGCAATATGGTAAATGTACAAGGTGATGCAAATGGCATTAGTGGGAAAGGATGCACAGGAGCATGTAATGCAGTCAATACTACATTAACTACTGATGCCCAATTACAGAACCAGGGAGAGTGGCTTTTAGGAGCATTAGGACTTGCAGAAAAGCTGAGATCACCTGCTGCTCATTGCCTAAAAGCTTCACCCTTTATTTGCTGGGCCCGAGCAGCAGCTCCAGCATTTTGGCCAGGTTGTCAACAGAGCTGCTCGGATCTGGTCTCTTTCATTGTGGTGCCTCTTAGGGTTTATTGGCTCTAAAGTTATAGGCTTGTCAATTCAACCTTCTTGTCTAATGTATCCACTTAGTGCCTGCACAAATAAATGCGTGCATATGTGGAGAGGGAGGTGTGTGGGTCTGTGTTTTGGGTGGCCACATGGGTGTGTGTGTGTGTGTGTGTGTGTGTGCGTGTGTTTGTGTGTGTGTGCGTGTGTGTGATTACTGTCCGTTTCTCTTGATTGATTCATTATTATGCCTGTGTGTGTTTGTGCATGCTGCTTAAGTGTTCATATTTCAGTTCTTATGCAGCCCATAAAACAGATCTTCAGTGTGTCTGGTGTTTAAAGCCTGCCATCCGGGTTGGCAACAAAGTAATGCTGCTGCTTGTTTGGCAGACTGTTTTTGAACTCTGACTTCTTTTTGAAAAGTCTACAAAAACGATAACCAGAAATTAATATACGTGACCCCTTATATAAGCTCCACTGAGATAATCTGCCTCTTACAAACCATTTCTCACTGTATCAGTCGTCAAAAGTTTAACGTAACATTTTCCGACAGACTGCCGTTAGTTGATCAAACCTAAAATACTTCTGTTAGTTTCATGTTGTACGTAGCTACCTGCCCATATTGTCTTGTCCGTCACAAGTTACATGCACATCGTAAACGTATCATCGTACTCTCACATGATGCAGTCATCAACTTATAATATACACTTTCAGAGTCAGAAAGCACGGAGGAGGACATGGCACTGCTCTGTGAAATAACCTAATATGCAGGTCATATAATGAACAGCAACACATGTACCAATTCTGTGTCAACATTTTTATTCCACCCTGTGATATGAAGGTTCCAATTTGCGCTTAATTTGAGAGGAAAAAGCAACTCAGCCATTTTCTCTCCTCCTTCGTACCAACTGCAGGAGAAGCAAGTGGGTCCACACATTTCTGCTGAACATTAGTACTCTTTGTAGACCTGAGCAGAAGAAATATCCTCCAGCTACTGATACATTTCTGGTTACCTTTGCTTGTTAATTTATGACCCTGTTATCATCCTGTCCAGTGAAATTTGTACATTCATAAAGCATGTGATTGAAAAGCAACACTTCAGATGAATACAGACTGGTGATCTGCCGGCTGCTGTAATAAAACTTGGGCTTCAGGCTCCGATTTTTATTTTGAAATAATAAGAATTGCTTCATTCTTTACCGGCGTTACCATGGTAATACTGTCTCGTAGCGATGTTATATTGATTTAGAAAGTGGACAGTAATATTTCTTTTCTGTTATTTGGTTTCTGAGGGTTGATTTCTAATTTCCAGTTGGAGATTACTTTTATATGTTCCTTAAGTCTTTTCACTTTTCCAAAGGAATGCAATTTGCTCCCCTGTATTTGCTATTTTCTCGGCTTATTGGTTTGCTCTTTCTTCAAAATTAAACTTGCCCATTTCAAATATTGAAATTACGTCTGGTTTTTGGGCTCTGGGCCCTGAACAATATTACAAACACATTGCTTCGTTTGATATTTCTTAAGTCAGTTTCTTTAAGAAAAAAAAAAAAAAAAACAGGCACCTGCACCTGCACCGCCTTTGCAGCACTTTTCCAATTTTGTCATAAACATAGATTGTCAAAGGAGGCAGTTGTGTGTTTTAAACAGTAACAAGTATAACCTATTCATGCAGGAAAATCTATTTTTTTCTTAGCATACACATAACAAAATAGTACCAAAACATACAGTATGAATCTTCACTGATAACAGATGAAACATTATCTACAATACTCTGCATTGACTGCAACACTTTGTGGCCTCAGTGCATTATACTAAAGCTCATTCATTAACACAAAATCACATTTATACCATTTACATCTGTGAGTGTTTAATTCCGTCTAATCTGTTTCTGATATTACAAATGCAAAATTCTTCACGGGAGACAATTTCATCTGTCACCACTAAACCTCTAGATCCCTATCGGCCCTGATTGTTTCTACGACGGGTGCTCAAGTTGTGTATCATTTTCCATAATCTTAGTGGAATTCAAAGAGACTGAATTGAGACTTAAGAGACACGTGTTAGCAAGCGCGCCCACCTGCCTTTGATGTAAATGGCTGCACTCATCAGTGTGTCACACAAACTCAATTATGCACTTTCGAGCTGTAAGAGCATCCCTTTTATTATTGCCAGAGGCCACAGGCTAGCCATGTTATCACACACATTCTCACAAGATCTGGCTAGCACATGCATCACAGGAAACGGGTCGATCCCTGTTGTGTTGTCCAAAGTCTGACCCTGTTATTCACCCTAAATGATTTTTTCAATGTCATGAAGAATTTTCTGGTGAATTGTGTGCGAGAATAGTGAAGGTTGCAGATGCCACATTGAAAATATAAATGAACAAGTAAGAAACTCGAAGCCGCAAGGGCATGCACACATCAGTCCAAATGTTACAATGAAACCTTTTTACAAAATCCACCAATGTACTGTCAAGTTGAGATGAATCGTGACTATAAACCACCTTTTAACCACCTTGGAGAAACGCAGTGTCTTATCGCGAGCGCTGAGACAAATGCAGACGTGCACACAAGTAATGTTGATGTTGCACAGGTGCAAAGCTATTCTCTCGCCTGCAAAAAAATAAACCCCAATAACCTCATCCATATTTGAGCCGGTGTAAAAAATATTACTGTATTTAACAACATGTATATGCAGCTGTAATGACGATGACCCACCACGTATACAGGCTCCGAAATTAGCAGCAGACATCAGCCACATGCTGGTAAAATATTAAAGTGGCTGGTAGATTTCAAACACAAAATAATGATTTACTATTGAGTGTAGGGCTGGATAATAATTCAATATGATAATTTATCGTCTTTCAATAGAATCGTATCGTGATGAAATCATATATCGAGCTATCGTGATGCACAATTACGACGTCTAAATTGATAATAACAAGCGCTTACTACCTCAACGCTAACCCCAGTGAAGTTAAACCAAACTATTATATTAATCTGATTCCTCTGTGTGCATGCATGTAAACATAGTCAGTGTATAGTTGGAAAAATGTAGACCTATTTATTTTTTCATTACAATTTCATTTGAAACAGTTAAGTTAATTTTGCACTAAAGTTCTTAATTAAATGAGAAAATACAAGTATTTAATTTACACAGGAATATAAATGCTACATCATGTTATATATCGTTATCAAGGTATGAAATTACCTATAATTTTATAATAATATTACCTATAATATTACCTGGCCATATTGCCCAGCCCTAATTGAGTGGCTGGTGAATTTGAACATTTATCTGTCAGTAGCTGGTAGAAAATGTTTTAAAAAACGTAAACACACACACACACACACACACACACACACACACACTAGGGCTGAAAAATATCGATCCACGTATTGATACGGTAGCATCTGTAACAGCAAAAGCTGTAAATATTTGCATTTATGAATAACAGAATATTACATTTCCTTTTCAGATGTGGGTCTGAATTTTAAGTGTTTTAAGTTGTGTGATCAATAATAAAGAATAGCTGTGTAGGACACGGTCGTTCTTCCAAATCAACGTGTATTGCGTTACATATCGTATCGTGCACTCCGTATCGTGATGCGTATCGTATCGTGAGGTTGTAGGCAATACCCAGCCCTAATATACACACACATATATATGTATATTATTCATGTGTTGGAACCTGTTGGAAGCAGGTGTTACTGCAGAGCTGACTCTCTCTCGAGCTGTTGACTACACTCATGTTGATGGGGGGGAGAAAAGCATTCCTACGTTGTTGCCTCTACAAACACACACACTTCCTGCAACATCTCATCAGTATTTTTCCACATAAAGTTATTTATTCACCTGTTTACCTATTGCACGCTCTCTGTTCTGACTTGTTTGGCATTCTGATGCACTCTGTAAAGCTTATTCTTTGCTCTCTGGATAATAATTTCTCCTTTATTCTGTCACCATAGGCTTTAGTAAAGAAGACAGGGAAGATGGGAAAGGGGAATGACATGCAGCAAAGTTCTTGAGATGAGCAGATGTCAAAACTACAATGTCACCAGCTATAGTTCTTTGGCAGCGGAGTACAAGTGTCAAAATGCCCAGAAAATGTTACTGAAGAGAAACCTTCATATTCTACCCGCAGTAATAAAATAACATGTCACCTGTTCCTCTCTAAGGCAACGTAAGCACTTTGTACAGTTAAGCCTCAGTGGAAATCAAACACATGTGGCATGAATGACATATTTGAAAGGATTTTAGACCCCGAAGAAACATGAATGTTAATATGTTTATTTCATTATTATGGTGCATTATTCATGCGTGAACTGAATCGCGAATCGTAATTGCACTGACGTCTTTTAATGCGTTCTCGTGTCTTAAAGCAAAAAACATTTACTATTATTCATTCAGTATTAAACAGGTATTGTTTAATCCCTCCTGAAATAGTCCCTTGATGCGTATTTAGGGCTGTATATACATATGTGTGTATGTGTATATTATAGCCTGACTGATACTGGATTTTTAAAGCCGATACCAATATTTTTTGTATAATAATAATGGTCCAAAATGATGTGAAATTTTAATTTACTTTAATTGGAAAAAGTAAAATGTTCTTGGGGGAGCGTCCACAAACCCACCAAATACGCACACCATGTCTTCCACAAAATTAGAGAAAACACTATATATACATATATACATATATATATGTACTGCATCATGGGACGTGTGTGCCGCGTCATGTGACATTCCTCGGCCCATGACGGAAGTATGTGGAAGTACGTGAAATACTGACGTACTGCATCATGGGACGTGTGCGAAGTCATTGGACGTATGTGCCACGTCACGCGTCATGTGACGTTCCTCAGCACATGACGCAGATACACAGAAGTGATTTAATGTCTCAGATATACTGATTTTAACCCAAACCACAACCTTTTTTCTAACCCCACCAAGTTGTTTTGTTGCCTAAACCTAAACCTACCGCAACAACGTCCGTTTCAACAATGTTAACGGCATGTTTAAAACCGCGAACATAACGTTTAGTTATGAGGGCGAAAAATGGTCATATGGGTAGTATGCACTCCGACTGCTGGGGGGCGCTATTTTAATAAAACCCTCATATGGGTTGTATTTGAGAGCAGGAACAAACGACACACATGGTTGTATGGTTTGGAGGACTTGTTGAATCACACACGTGACGCAGAACCTGATGACTGTTGCGTTAAGTTAAAAATAACTTCAATTTTCAGATACATTCATGAGCTCGTAGGCTGTGTGAATCAGGTGTTGATTGGTCTATGTTAAAGACGGAGAAATGACACCTGCAGAAATACAATACTGTGTTATTGTAATAATATAGTTTTAGAGTCCAGCGATATGAACGGGCCTGCTGTGTTCTCTCTATAGAGCACACATCACAGTGCCATCAGGAATTCTTGCAGATGCCATATTTCTCATTTGCCAAAGCCCTGCTGGTTGTTGCGGAGTATTTTTCATTTGTTTTTGGCCGTGCCTGTGTGCGAGTGGCTCGGAGGATGACAGTGTTGATTGGTCAGTAAAACACTTTGTTCTGGTGGGTGTAAGGAGCAGCACAGCCTCTAGGGGCTGCTAGTGGGGCTTTTAGACTTGCAGTTTTCTTTCACTGCAAATATCTTTCAAACAGCACTCTATTGTATTCCCATTGCAGTATTCCGTTTTCTGCAGGTTGAGTGTCAAAAAAGTAGCTTTGGCCTTAAGTTGGAGCTTTCTGATCTTTGATGCATCACAGACGGAGATATATTATGAGTTTCCTTTCTCATTTCTGATCTGTTTTCCTTCTTCTGGGAATGCAGGATCCCATGCAGTCAGATGATGAAAAAGCTGCTCAGTGCAATAGCACGTGAACTTTACAGCACTAAAACTATAAGTTATTTTAATGTTACTGGACAACTGGTATTTTGTTGGACTATAACTTGCAGTTCTTCTGTTTCCCCGCACATTCAAATACAATATGTAGTTCTAATCCAACTTAAAATGACCTTTACTTGGCTATTTTTTTTTTTTTTTGCAAAAACAAAATATCACAGGCATTTATAAAAGCCCGCTAAGAGTTGCTTTTAAGTACAAGAATCCAGAGAAATAGAGGAGGACAGAGGCTTCACATTTTCTTGAGATATTACAGCTATCTTGTTGGTAAATAAAAAATAAAAAGCCTGGGGTGCCTTCTCTTAAATAAGAGCCAACTTCTGAGAACTAATCTCTTATTGGATGACCTTCAGTAAATAAAATCTTAAATAACTAATTAAAGTCTGTGATTAAAGGAGGGTAGTTATTTCCCTCTTAAAGCTAGTAGATTAGGTTTTGGATATTGAAGTTGCTGATTCAATCAGTGCTTAACTATGCTGTTTGCAACTAGAAATTCAGAGGCGAACGGCAGCCGCCGTCCGCACATATTCCCACTGAAGCCATCATTAACTGAAACTTGTTTCTAAGACCTTAGACCCCTTCATTCCAATCACACCGCGTTCATTTGATATCATTAGACCGGTCGTCTCGAGTCGAATTGCCATTTGATTTTAGCCAGTAACAAGAATTACTCCTTTAGGAAAAAGAGGCCCAGTCTTCATATTATGAGGTAATATAAAAGTGTTAAAAAGGAATTCATTAAAAGCAAGCCATCATCTTTATAATGAAACATCAAATGCCATCTACAATATTCCACTCTTGGGAGATTTAGGACAGGCTGTACTACATGAGACAGTTCAGTTTACCATCCCACCCACTAGGCTTGGGCGGTATCTATTTTTTTTTCATTCCTTCATTGCCATTTTACCGGGGTATACAGTATATGACGGTATTTGTGCGAAAAAAAAAATCTTTGTGTTGCGAAATATTGATGGATCCGAACTCCAATCAGAAAACAAGCATTTTAAAAGACTTGTTGTCTTGTGAATGGACCTGACAAAACAGGAATTCAGACTTTTTTACTAATCTTTCATCATGATATAGATTTTTTGACCCGTTTATTGCAATTACATCACGGCAAAATCTGTTTATTTTGGGTTCATACGGCGGTGTAGCGGCAGCCATCTTGCCCTGATCGATCCGAACTCCATTCAGAAAACAAGCATTTTAAAACTTGTTTGTTTATTGTCTTGCTGACATACGTGACAAAGCATTAACTCATAACTCACGTAACATTACTTCCTGAAGAAAGTAGTAAAATTCACCGAGCTGTGTGTTCCTCCAGATGACGTTATGAATCCAGACACGACGCCGTTTAGTTTTCAGACGTATCTGAGACTTCCACAACAAGTACAAAGCAGCAATAGTCGTTATTTCCATCACGGTTGATGAAAGAAACGTCGCAGGTGAATACGATCCCGCGATCAAACAGCATCTCTGTAGTTTAATATCTCTGTAGTTTAGTAAAGTTTAATAGAAAGAGCAGTGTCTGTATTTTTCCCACAGTATTGAAATTCATGCCGTCAGGATTTCTAAATACCCTGGTAAACCGTAATACCGCCCAAGCCTATCGCCGAATCTTAATGAAGATCTCTTCCCTAACTGCACCCATCCACCCTCCCTCATTATTTACCCCATCAGGTGTGGGAGTGGGTGCTTGAATGACATTAGAGGCCAGTGCTGCCAAATAACTACCCCCTGTGGGGAATTTGCATTATTCAAGATTAAAGAGCCTCACACAGTGCGCCACAGTATGGTGTTCCTTCTTCCCTTCCATTTTCGACACACTGAGGACCCTGAATGGCACACCTGTCTCCTGGCATATCCTTTGAAATAATAAGTGTGCAGTAATTGCTGGGGAGTGGGGAGGATTTTGTACATCACTTCCTGACCTTCCTGAGTGACACAAACTTTAGAGGGCTACATTTATTCCTCTCCAAATGCATTTTTAATGTGGACTAAAAGTGTTTGTGCATTATTCTGTTCCGGATGGCGGAAGGTGGCTGTGACAGGTCTAATGGTTTGATTTTTTTTATTTTTTAAAGTTTACTTTTACTAGAATCACGAAGTGGCAGATAAGATTGCCTCAAGTATATCGTTTGAGAATAGATGGATTTTTTTCCTTTATTCAATCTCAGATTTAAATGTCATGTTGATCTCATGGCTACTGTATGAGGATCGAAAATGAAGACGCATTCACCTTCTCGGGTTATTGACAGCTTGCGCTTCAATATGGCAAAAATGGCAGGTTTCACGAACTAAACGCCTCAGAGCGACAGCAGACCGAGCCCAACATTACGCCCACATTTGATTGGCTGGATGCAATATCAAATCTTCTCCTCCCTCCTTAAGAGCTCTCGTGAGTTTATCTGGGGTAACCCTGCATGATAAAAAACCCAACGAATGTTTGTCTTTTCTCCTCCTCCTCATTCATCTTACTCCCTCACTCTCATTTTCTAGCCCCATCGCTCCCTCTCTCACTCCCAGTCTCCGCTGTCGACAGCTTACCTTGCAGAGCTCTAATCTCACCCTACTACTGAGCAACCAAGTGTTGGAACAAGTCGCCTTCTGTAATAATTTGGAAACCCTGCCAGTTTCATGTCTTAAAAAAAAAAAAAAGCCGCAATGAATTTAATTAGAAAGCTGTTGCATATCTCTGTGATACATTTCTTTTAATTAACCCCATGTGAATAAATTAAAAATAATAGGGGGCTGAAAAGTGTGGAAAAAACACCCTAATGAAGTTTTCCGTTAATTGGGATGGAGTCTGGTGCCAAACCACAGTGAGTAGTGAGCACCGGGAGCTAACAATGCCTTCTGTAAGCCTCAGAAAAGGGCCCAGGGCCTTCGTGCTGACTTCAAGTGTAAGAAATGCACCTCTGACGTGATGGAAATGACCGTGGGCTGGGAGAAAAGGCAGTCCTGTTCCAGGCTGCTCTGCTGAGACTCCCCGTGCCGCGCTTGAAGCTGGGCCAGTGTTATTGCAGCCCTAATGCGGCTGACTCATTTGGAGCGGATCAGGAGTAATTATGGTAGGGAAAGTGGCTGCCGACCGTGGGGGTCAGGACACTTGTAACATGTGAAAAGAGCAATTATTCCAGGAGACAAAACCCTCCCTTATCCCGGGCAGTGCCAGGGTCAATGCAAGGGACGGCTGGGCTCCGTTTCACCGGGGCTTATTAGCCGCAGCAAGCTGCAAAGTTTGAGAGAGTGCATCTTGTTAATGAACAGTCCCCTCCTCATCCGCACCAGCCCTGTCTGCTCTCTCTCCCACTTACTGTGGGTGTTAATTATGTCATAATCATAGCATGCATACAGTCCCAGAAATCACCTCACAGACCCCAGCATTCATACACAACCATCTGGAAATGTAGCATGCCGTACAGTAACATAGAAGGCTCTTACAGCGAACTAAAGCGAAAAAAACACAGTCAGTATGAAATGTAATATTGACTTGGGCCTTGTAAGAAACTACCTAATTTGAGAGAGAATGTGTCTCTCTGTGAGTGTGTGTTCATGCATATCTTTTCTTTTACTCCTCGCATATGCTCCAACTAAGGATAGGAACATGAATCACACAATGAATCAGTGGTGTTTATTTTTGTTATCATTCAGAATACACTCATCAGTCTGCTTTCAACTGGCATGTGTACTCCAGCTGATGTTATTACCAGATGTCTTGTGTTTTGTCTTGGCAATAGACAAACGTGTCTATGGGCTCAATTACAGCGATGACGGGAGCTGAATGAAAGGGGCTGATTCATGCACACAATGGCAAGACATCTGCATGAGATCCCTATTAACCTTAGTGGCAGACACCTTGGCCTAAGGACAAATTTTATTTGGGATTGCCATGGCCACGGCATTTACAGTGGTGGCTGAAAAAATAAAAGGGAGGTTTAAATCAGCCCCTGCAGCTTCTGAACGGCACACTTGCTAAGAGTTTTGGTAATACAGTCAGGGCTCAACAATAAGGATTGCCCCAACTGATGTAAAATGCCACGCCGGGCTTGTAAATCAAGCAACTCACTTGCCCAAGTAAAAAAAATAAATAAAAATCACAGTTTTTCCGGAGCTGATGATCGAAGTTCAAGTAGCTTCTGATATCTGGTGATATCCCACAATGCAATGCGGTTGTAACGACACCATTCATAACAGACAAACAGACAGCGACCAAGGCAGCTCTGTAACGTCAATAAAGCTTCAATTTACATTTCTGCAGATTAAAAACCTCCTGCGTCCGTTGGATTAGCTGCTGACCTTTTTTTCCAGTAATTTAAACATTATCTGGTGCCGACGGTAGAGAGCTGAGGCTGGCACAGGTTACCATGGTTACAACCGGCAAGGAGGCTCACGCGGTAATTACAGATCAGTACGGCCGAAAAGATCCATACTGCTGTTTGTATACACAAAAGTATGTTGAACAATAGTATACCTATTGAGTATGTAGTACTATGGCATTTTCGGACGCAGCCTTTGAGTGTCTTTTAAAGCGCTGTATAAATAAAATGTATTATTAATATAATATAATATTTATAGATTTATTTAGATGATTCATTCAGTCATGCAGTGGTTTGGTAACCTCATGCAGCAGTTTATAGATTCATTGTAGGCCATTAATGTCTGGTTGTGCATGAGTGCTTTGAATTTAAGTGATGATGATGATGATGATGGTGGCGATGATGATGATGACGATGATGACAAATGCACTTGTTTCAGCTAAATGCAATCGTTTAGTAATGTAGCGTCTAATTTCCCTGAGCATCAGTCTGCGTCTGGTGGCTAACACTCTCTTATTCGCTGCAGCTGGGAGTTGGAATTATAGGGGCCCCTGAGAGGAGGCCCACCCAGGGCCAGCTCTCCCACATCCTTGAAAGCCCACCTCCCTCCCCGCATGTGTCAGGAAGGCTGAGTGATTCTCATCAAGATCCTTTACCTCCCCATGAACCAGAAAAGTCTGCATCACACCATGGCGTCAGTGCTTTTAATTGATCAAAAGACATTTAACAAAACACAGAATCAGATGCAACTGTCCCTTCTGCCATTAAGGCTGAGAGCCTGTGAGAGCAGCTGTTCCTTTGGGATCATGTGTGTAGTCGTGCATAAGGTTGTGTGTTTTTATATCATTGTAAATTGGATATCTTTTGGTCGGACAAAACAAGGAGGCGAGAAATTGTGAGCTGCAACAATTAGTCGATTCATCGTTTAGTCGATCAACAGAAAAGTAATCTGGAATCAAGGAATAAAAATTGGCAGATTAATCGATAACGAAAATAACTAGCTGCAGCCCTACATACAGTAAAACTTTGCAATATGAGACAGATAGCAGAAATACAGAGACAATAACCCTGGCAGTGTAGAATTTAGCAAGTGACGTGAATTATTATTATGGTTATTATTATTTCCTGGTTCTGCAGTTGATGCCAAGGCAATAACCAATCTTCCTGTTAGTTCGCATGACATGACACAGCATGGCTGATGGAGACCTGTATACATTACTGTATGGGGCATGGTCTGCACACACAGTTCTCCAGTCTGAGGGCTGTCCTTGATTAAGTCTTAGTCGACTAACACTCATACGATTTTGTCAACTAATCAATTAGTTGATTTAATCGACAGATCTGTAAAACTGAGTTTCTCCACAAAGAATCTTTTGATTTCTTTCTTGTGTTTACCAGATATGTGAGCATAAGATTCTTAGAAATAAGTCATTCAGCATAAAAAAAGCATAAAAAATGACTAATCGACTAAAGAAATCTTGTCGACTAAGACCGAAACAACCGATTAAGAATCACTTTACTTATATTTTGCTTTGATGGGACTTTTTTCTCGAAACATTACAACTTTTTTCTCATAAAGTTGCGATGTTTTCTTGAAACATTATGACTTCTTTCTCAAAACATTACAATGTTTTTCTCAAAACATTACTAATTTATTAAAGAAACAAATATTCTTATTGCATCACAGATAGGACACGATTACTATTCACGATTAATGGAAATTCACCATGATCAACTTATTGAGTGTTTTTTTATCGCGATCCATGATAAAATCAATTATTGTCCCATCCCTAGTCCTAGTCTGAGGGCGTGTGATAAAGTGTATTTCTCTAATTTCAAACATTTCCTTGAGTGCTCCAAAGAGTGTATTTTCTTTTAAAACCTTAAATATATCAAAAAGGTTAGCCGACTGATGTGATTTTTTGATAGCTGTAAAGACGGAAGTCTAAATGGGGTAACATAGAAACCGGATGCTATCTCTATAATAGAAAATACATGCTCTGACAGACTGCTTGGGCTGAGAAAAACTAACTGTACATATTCTTGAAAGATACAATCTTAAAGAAAGTAGATGGATGGTGGAAGGGAGAGACGACAGGCCTTTACACACAGTACTAATGGCAAATTAAATCCCCTCTCAGGAAGAATATTTGGCAGGGCAAGTGCTGTCTCTCCACTTTGAGGGGTAAAATGCATCCCTTTTTGAAGAATGAATCGTGATGTGGAGAGGCATGCTTTTGGTGACATCAAATGACACTGGAAGGTCAGTGGCACTTGTATCTGTTAAATGGATTGGATTAAGTGGAGGCTGCCTCCTAGTCTGCTGCTTCCTTTCATAATGCAGCTTTTCTTTCTGGGAGGTGGCAAAGCATGGGAGGTTCTGTTCTACTCCACAGTTTCACATCGCGCCGGGAGTGGTGACAGGTGCAAGAAAATGTCTCGTGGCATTAAGGGAATTGAAAAGACATTTACTTTACACACTCACTTTTTTTTTTCTGTCACTGCTCTTTGTTTAGTAGGTTTGAGCTGGTGCTTGCTACACTACTATTAAAGCTATTTTCCAGAGGCTGCTTTGGTAGACATCAAACCCGTGTTTGTTCCCCGCAATGGCTTCAAGAAAGAGGCATCAGTTGAATGTGCATACTGGTTTCCCAGCAGACATTTAGGCATTCTTCCATTGAGACATCTCTCTTGCAGCCAGAAGGACTGAAGGACCAGGACGTATGAAAATATGAGCGTCAGACTCACTGCAAACAGTGTTGTCACCATAGACTATGAAAAGAACGGACAGAGCAAGAGTGATGTCACCCATTGGTTTGTGGACTCCCGTTTTGAAGCCACGAGTTTGGAATTTGGCCGCCGCCATGTTGACTTTTTGGAGCCAGAAGTTGACCATATTTGCACAAGAAGGCAGCGCTGGGGACGATGATGTGTCATGCCAGTGATGTCTTGTCCGTTCGCATCTAGCCAAACCCATGAGCTAACCGCTAAAGAAGGGGGAAAGTTGTCGATTTTCAAC
>JAOVVB010000004.1:104414-115235 GCA_028570985.1 Heterobranchus longifilis | reverse complement strand
ACACACACACACACACACACACACACACACACACACACACACACACACACACACACACACACACACACACACACCACCAACACTACCCTACTATTAACTACGGGAGCTCAGGGGGTTCTGTTCCCTAACTACCCAAGTTAAAGTGAAAATCAATTTTCATTTTTAGGCATCGTCCTAAAACATGAATTCAAATTAATTGATAAAATCAAATTATCACCCAGCTCTAAGTGCAGGCTTTCATTTAAAGTAAAGTCTAAACCCTGACAATGGACCACAGTTTGACCGAGGACCATATGGGCCTGTGGTGTGTTTGGTATAATTGAGATACATCAGTTCATATGTAAACGTTAAAATTACATTACAATTTTGTCTATTGAGCTTTGTCCCCCTTGCGTACCAAACCACCCCCCCCCACTAAAAAAAAAGGCTATGGTAATATACGTAGCGTTTACCACCGTGATGGATGCAAGGATGACCTCAATCACAATCCTTTTTAACAGCTTTCAGCGGGAGCTGGAGCATTATATAGTAAAATAAGTTGATCAGATTGGCTCCTCACCAAGCAGCCCAGCTAATAACATGGAAAGCAAAGAGCTTGAGGGAGAGAAGATTTGGAATGTGGGCCCCTCCACTTTCCAGCGCTGCTTTAACACAGCCCTGGACTTGGCAATAAATTGCTTTGGTAATCAGCTTTTTGAAAAGCTTATTTACTGCTTGTTTTGTGTTTATTGTAGTTCTCAGAATGAAATGCAAAATTGGATTTTATTACATGTGCAATTTTCTCCTCTCGTAAAGAATAGGGAGAGAGAGAGAGAGCGCATCACCTTGTTGAGTATGGATGATCCGGAGAGAATGTATACTGCATATTATTTTTGATTATCTCTTTTTGATGCAGTCTCCTTGTGCTCCTAAGGATTGGGTGGAAACATTGCATGTATAAAATGTCCCCAAAAAAAAGCTAAAAGATCAAAAAGTCAACTAGCTACACTGGGGTGTATATCTCTACGTACGAGTGTGAATGAGTGATGGGAGGAAAAGGAAAATTGAGGAGTAGTTTGTATTGTATGGAAGAATTGAATGAATCAGTTTTGTATTCTGCTAGCAAGTAACTGCTCGATCACTGTACAACTGGAATAAAAGATTAATATAATCCACAACTCGACTCCACACACACACACAAACCATGTGCTCATGCTTGGAAGAATCATAGCCCCAGTGGTCCTTTTCACAGTTCCATCATTTTACACAATGCAGTACACTGAGACAATGTGCTTTTGTAGACCATGTACTAAAAAGTTAACGGAAAGCTAACATGGTTTAGACCTGCATTCACCCAAGTAGTTCTCTCCATCTTTCTTGTCAGCACCCAGAACCCTTTTGGTTTTCACTTCATGTATTTAAGAGAAACACTCTACACTCAGAGACTATTTTTACAGAGGAGTACAGAGGACTGATAGAGAGCTCCGTCACATGGTGGAACAACAATCACCTGAAGCTCGATATCTATGAGCTCGTGGTGGACTACCAGAGGAACAGAAGGCTCCCTGTCCTGCCTGGTTGTCATCCAGGGAGAGGAAGTGAAGAGGGTGGACTCTTACAAGTACCTTGGGGTCCAAATCAATAAAAAAAAAACTGGACTGGATTCACAACACAGAAGCCCTCTTCAAGAAGGGACAGAGCAGACTGTTGTTCCTGAGGAGATCCTTCAGTGTGCAACAGGCTCCTGCAGATATCAGCCTGTAGTCGCCAGTAGAGATATGACGATATTAGATTGTGGACGATTAGAATGTCTCCACGATCCGCCTTTATGCTTCAGTGCACATTCTATGAGTTTCAGTTCTATGCTCCAGTGTCTCTCCAGTGCGCAGTGCGGCAGTTGAATGATTAGCGCTGCTGTTGTATTATGTCCCCAAACGCGATCAATTCACTATTTCTACTTTACGCAGCCAGACATTGCCATGTTTAGTAGTCTGTTTTTGGTTATTGGTGTTTCAAAAGCGCAGTTGACAGAAAGGAAGGCTCCCAGCTGATCTCGCTATGGAGCCTCTCCACACACGGAGCGAAGGACACACAGGTGAAGTGATGATAACACATACATGTTACAAACAGGCTCCGTACCGAACGACACGCTAACGGATTGTGTATTTTTGTGTTTTTGTGTGAGGAGAAATGGAAGGTAGTTTAATGTTGTAAATGCAGTGTTTCCGCTGGTTCTGTTGTGGCGGGCCGCCTCTGCAAAATCTTTGCCGCTGCAGCAACAAAAAAAAAATCAAAAGACAAATAGTAGTTACTGAATGTATTTTCAGTTCAGTGACAACTGCAAGGAGAGGAAGAGCGAGTGGGACGGCGCCTGGACGCAGGGGAGAGACGTGACCCGAGACCAGATCATGATAGTTTTAAAAATGCAGCGCAGTGAGGATGCAAACATTTTCATACACAGATGAATATAACGCAGACCTGGCGATGCGCATTTCTACCCGCATTGGTCCTGTTCATATCAGTCAGCCGTCACTCTAGTTCTAGTATATTAAATAAAAAATGGATAAAAAAAACAAAGCAAATCTTTGTTCACACCACAAATACATGGCTCTCCTTCCACAGGAAATACTGAATTGGGAAGTTGAGATATAGTTTCTTTTTGTCACTGAAGTCAATTTGTTTATAAATTCTCCACAACTGTGATTGTCAATTTGATATGTTTATGATGCACTATTGAGAAATATACACACTGATGATTTCAATGAAGTATGAGGGTTGTCTAACTTTATTTCTCTCTCCTTTGCTGCTGTGTCAGTATACAGCTGCAGCTATATAAAACCTAAAATCACCTGCCTCCATGTGTATCCCTGTGTGTGTTTCTGCGTAGCCTCCTATCACTTCCTACTTTTTCCTCAGTTTTACATTGCATTTGGGAAGGTGAGAGAAACAAAAAGGAAAGAGAATCAACAACCGTTTTAAATTTTGATACACTGTATCTGTAAATTTTGTGGTACTGAAATCGATAGACCCCAGCAACAGTCGGCTGTGTATGACAGAAAAGTGTATACAGCCAACCAGAGATGTGTATTTTTTCCTGTGCTGCTGGACTCCACCACTGCTCTTTCACCAAGGAAAATTGTACAACTCCAGATGGCCGGCTCACACCTGCTGTCAGATTGGCATTGATTGTATTTATCTCATTTCAATCACTGTTTATTGGTTACCTTTTCTTTTCTGTTTTTTTTCTGATGTAGTGCAATCTGAAGGAAGACACATCTGAAATTACCTTTTCCCAAAAACATACCTCTAGCCTGATGATCAGACTGAAGTGCCATTTTCTTTCACTTCATTCATGTTGTGTCCTTGTCAGGGTCTATTTTGTTGTTTTGTTATTTTGTTTGGTCCAAACCAATCAATAGAGAGTGACGTATTCATCCCACCAATGTCATTTTCAGTCGACACTGATGGTTGTGTGTGACAGTATGAAAGTGTGACAGAAGTTAACATTTTTCACACTGATCAAAGACATATGTCAATTTAGTTTGCTATTTCTAGTAGAGCTGCATCAATCTTAACCAGCCATTTTTCATGAATGTAACTAGGCAGCTATGGAAATCCTGCCCACAAAGCTCTGATTGGTCCATTGTTTATCTAACATAACATACCAATGACATCTATATTGTGTTGTACGCTACACTTAAATAAGTCAATATTTAAAATAAAATAAGTCCATATCTGAAATGTTAATTTGTGTGACTTTAAACTGTACTTTTGGAAATGAAAAACAGACAGTCCAGTGAATGGGCTCAATTACCCAGAGTTTGAGTTTGGTGACGGCCATATGAACTCTGAACCCACCAGTCGTCAGGTAACCTCAGGTTATCGTGTGACCTATGATGTCATCTCCTCTCTCCTCATTGATCTGATGTTACATTATGGAAACACCATACAGTCTAGGAGCTACACACAAATCGAATCTCCCGCTCCGTATGTCTTCTTTGTTATTACCCGACCACGCTGTGCACGCTGAACACACAGGGTCGCACAGAGACAAAGCACATTCTTTCTGGCTTGCTCCCGACGGCACACACACACACACACACACACACACCCTCTGTTTCTTTTATTTTAGACTAGTTAGATTTGTACATTTTGTTTGTTTTATTGCTACTTGCTTTATTTTGAATAAATCTCTTTTGAAAATACATGCTGCCTATTTAATGTTGCATTATATGAATCTTGCTGTCATCTACTAAAAATTGCTCAGAAATCCTTTGATCTTTTTCTAGTTAATTAATTTAATTATTAATCAGAGTTCCAAATTAATAGTTTAGTATACTTTATGAGACTAAGTAGTATTGACCATCTCGGTACCCTAAAAGAGGTGATTTAATGTAAATTAGATCAATGGTTCTCAAAGTAGGGTCCAGGGACACCCAGGGGTCCTTAAGAGGGTTCCAGTGGGTCCCCAGCAAAAAGGGGAACAATTTATTTTCACTATAACTCCATCCACAAGTAACACAGCGACAGAATGTATGACTATTTTGGTCATGGCTTTCATACACTTTCTGTAATAAAACATCTAAAAACTAAACTCAAAAAAAGTCTGAATTCATGCTTTGCCACGTCTAGACAACAAGTAAACAACTTTTAAAATGTTTTCTGAATGGAGTTCGGATCCATCAATATTTCGCCACACGAAGATTTCTTTTTTCCTCCACACAAATACCACCATATACCGTGTACCCCGGTAAAATGGCAAGATGGTATGAAGGTATGAAAAAGTAATTACCGCTCTGTGAGACCCTACACCTTTACGCTGCCACGATGAACAGTGGTAAAATACACAAAGGGAGAGCAGTAGTTCAAATTCAGTGCATTATGTCCAGCATAACTTCCAAAGCTAGTCCTATTCATATTTAGCAATTGTTCTGGTGGCACATAGTCACAATGAAATCCAAATGAGATCTCTGTAGCACTGACATACTTTCAGCTAGCAGGTACAGGATGCCTCATATATGATTAATTAATTGCGGCAGCCTGCCATCTGTGTTTTAACTGATTAAATAGCTCACAAAGTGGGATGCACCTTTTGATGTGAACCTTTGGGGAACTGGCTCTGTCTTTGTATTTCTACCTTGATTAAGCACAATACTCCCGCACTTCCTCCAGCCCTCTATTTCAAAGTCTCTTTAATTTGGGAGGAAAGGACACAAAGGCATTGGGGTGCTTTAAAATGTTGCCCATTTCCAGTAGTCAAGGGGCTGTCTCTCTCTCTTTCCGTCTTTTTGTTTTTTTATAAAGTGAATGTTTCACACAGGGCTTGGCCGGTGAGCAAGCATCGAGCTTTCAGATAAAAATTGATTCCAGTAAATTCTCACCTGAGATCCATCACGGTGAAAGGCTTTAAAAGGTCACACATGTAATAAGTTCCTATGGTCTCAGTCCCTCCAATAATAGGCCTTTAGTCTGCCATGGAAGGCTGGTATATAGAAATAATTGAGTAATCTGTGGACCATTCAATTCAATCGTGGGACTCAGTGACAGTGCAAGGCCTGCTGGGCTGCAAAGAGGTTGTTCTGGAGAGTCTTTCTGCCGGTAGGGAAATGTTTTGTCCCCTAAAGCCATGCACCTCCATCTTTGCAACGGCACAGTGGATCGCTGACATTTTAGAGGCTCTTCCAGCCCTAAATTGTATAGGATGGTGTCAACAGTTCAACTCAGAAAACGGAAAGAATATGACACGACAGAAAGGCATGCCTGAGAGTACTAATTAAATTACAACAACACTAACATTTGCTCCATGAACTGGTAGAAAACGCAGTCTCTGACGTGGCTGAAAGTGTCAAGCTGACTCGTTTTAAAATGAGAATATTGTTAGTCTAGCTTACTGGGTGAACAGTGCCTGGATAAAGCCTTACTTCCTTTCCAGGCAATCTGCGCTGAGACAGGAAGTCTGTGTTCCTGTTCTCATAGTCCCTTTGCTGCAGGAAACAACTGCAACAGCCTCCATGTTATCAACCTACACGCTGAAAATGACAAGTTTTGAAGATTTGGATCGTGCAGTAAGGCAGGCCTGCTCTGGTCTTTCGGTGAATGATTGTAAAGATCTACAAAGAATATGTTTACAAGATTTTCGTGTAAATGTTCCATCGAAACAGGTTCCCCTCAGACGCTGCTTTGCGCGCGCAGGACAATTGTGATTGGTTTAAAGAAGGTTTTTTCCCTATTGCACTGGATCCAGACCTTCCTCCAGCTCTGTGGCGATGGCTACGCGAGACTAGAATATTGTAAAAGGTGTCTAAAATATAGACTTGCTTGCTACAGATATTATATTGTGCTAAAAGACTGAGGCTAAAGTTGCATGTTCCAGACAAAGAGTCAGCATCCTTACAAATAAAGAAACAACATTGGTCTTGTATTGCAGTGTAGAGCTAGTTAATTCATAAGTACAATAGGGAAAAATAAAACATCAGACTCTCCCTAATTTCATTCAGAAAGGGCTTTTAGGATGAGGACTACTCAAATTGTTGGTGAACGTAATCTTGGTAAAGGTTGCTCGAGTTCCTCAAAAACATCCTCAAATCTTTTTCTTTTTTTAAGATGATTTTGTTTTACATGCAAAAAGGCCCACGGCTGTAACCACTCAGCTACCAAACCTCCTCAAATCTAATAGAGAGCAGGACAGATTCACTAATCGGATGGCATCCAGGACCAGAATACTGTGCTATCATGAGCTTGGATTTTTATTAAACGTAACCTGTAACCCCACAAATGAGTGTAAGGAATGCTACAGTACATTATTTGTGCCCTTGGAAGTAACCTTTGGTTAGGTGATGTACTGCATGAAGTATGCTAGTTATCCAGACATGCTAACATCTGCAGCTCACACTGGAGCAGTCAAAACACAGTTTAATCCATTCCTTACACTTTCACTCTTGCATTTTGGAAAGGCTACAAAAAAGGACACCGCACTCCAAAATGTTTACATACGGAGCATCTTCCTTACTAGAATCTATGCTCACCGCTGAGAAACTCAAAGCATGAAAGGCCGGCTCTGCCTAGTGATGGTTGCTAAGCTATAATTGGACAATCAATGTTTGGGGGAGGGGTTCAGTCAACTGTCAATTGTGTGCTACTATGCAGAGCTGACAATGTTGAAATGCCTGGTTAACCACAAGTAATTAGGAATGAAGAAAATAAGTAATTGACAATAAAGCAATGTCAGATCTCAGTTCATTCTGATACTGTGTGGCATTTGAATAATCTTTTCATATTGCAATTCAATATGAGGCTTCTTACACTACCGCCTTTGAGTGGACCACATCGCTCCATCTCTTTTATCTGTCTCCGCACACTGCAGTCTCTTTCTCTCTATCTTTATACAGCATCTATGTATCTGTATCCTTCTGAATCTGACAGAAAAAGGGGACAAACCTTGCGTCTTGTGTTACATTGCAAAGTCCATTAAATCTGTGAGTGTCCTGTAATTAACATCCTTCAGAAGGATAATTTGTCAACTGCAAATAGCCTAGTTGTAGTACATACATACCAGCTCTAAATAAGTAACCTCCTCTTAAGTTACAAGAAATCCAGTCTGCGGCGTGTAGAGTGCTAATCCATGTCTTTGTCTCTTTGTATAATTTTGTCTTACTTGTTTGTGTTATGTATGTACCTATGTGGAAAATAATTTCCTCCTTGAGGACAAATAATAATGTATCTGTCTATCTTGATGAGCATGTACCTTGCATGGTAACTTCTGACATCCTCCTGTGTGAATGGGTGAATGACTAGTAGAGTAAAGTGCTTTGAGTGGTCGCAAAAACTAGAAAAGCGTTATATAAGTACAGTCTATATATCTATCCATCTATACCTACCTACCTATTAGGGATGGGCATTTTAAGTAATTTCCATATTCGAATAATCACATTAAATGATTATACTCGCAAAAGAAAAAAAAACCTAATGTAAGAATAGGGTCTGAAAGGAGTTATTGATGATGTCTTTAAGTAGCGTGGGATCGTGAGAGTCTTCATTGTTAAAAAACCACCACTGCCGATGAAAATCTATCCAGCATGACTCAGGCAGAAAACAAAGTTTTATTCACGTTACGTTTAGTCACATTTATTCATGTTACGTCATTTCATTATAATGAAATAACCACAAGTAATGTCAGCTAACGTAATGCTAACTTGCTAACTTACCATTAGATGAGTCGAGTTGCCGAACGCTGTTATCCATGGTCAAAACCATCATACTAAAAATAACTTGAACGTTGCTGTAAGGTTACATTACTTAAAACATTACTGTGCGCATTAGCTTGGTGTCTGGAATGAGCCACTTGTTATAGAAGCACATTGTAGTAAGATATTGACAATTACGAAGCAAAGAAGCGAGTACTCAATTTGGACGTCAGTATCATTCAACGTTTCAAGTAGGGCCCACTCGCTTCTTTTTTCAAGTACCCATGCCCTCTATCCATCCATCCATCTATCCATGTCAGGCAGTGTAAGATGAGACATTGTCTTGAAACGTCTGCAAACTGCAAAAGCATTTCCACGCAAGTCACAGATGTCAATAGCCTTTACACATCATTTTATTTTCAGCTAAAAACTGTTCCCACCCATCAAAGACGCGTTCTCCACACACACACACACACACATGCAACATGACAGATTTAGAAATATGACTTAAACCAGAACAGATGGCCCTTAAAAGTAAAACACAGTAATTCAATCTGGCTAATGGGAGGAAAGCCACAAACTGCTCCATTCTCATTTCTTTGACTGAGGAACTCGGCTGAATTGCTTCTCCAGCTTTGATGCTCACCCCCTCTATCATAGTGTGTTTCTGTG
Organism: Heterobranchus longifilis; assembly: GCA_028570985.1. Classification (NCBI taxonomy): domain Eukaryota; kingdom Metazoa; phylum Chordata; class Actinopteri; order Siluriformes; family Clariidae; genus Heterobranchus; species Heterobranchus longifilis. The sequence goes on along the minus strand of JAOVVB010000004.1, from coordinate 106,401 downwards.
TTCCCCATGCATATTATAAGACATTTAAAAGGAAAACAGTGTATATTTACTAGACATGCCTCATCATGTGCACAGACAGGAGCTATTAGTGACTAGACAGAGGGGGAAATGTATTGTAATTGATTGTTACAAAAGATTACCCTCTTCAAGAAGCATCAAGCTATTTCAGAACTGCATTTGACGCCTTAGAGCGCTGTGCAAAAAAACGGCTCTTTCAGCGCCACACATTCACACTGACACGCAGTTTGCAAAACAATTACCATGCACTGTTGTTTGATCTTTGTCCCCACTTTGGTTCTTTATAAATGTGAGTACAACTCACTTGCCAGCCACGCGGGCAATCATGGCTTCTATCAAGGGATGTCAGCTATCGGCAAATGGAATGCATATTCCCTACACATGTCCAAGAACTGCAATAAGGAGTTCCTTTCACCACTAAAATTATGTAGTTAAAATGATAATGAATTGCTATTGGAAAGTTGTGGCTGCATAGGTTCTAGCAGTTACGAGTAGCACAATGTCCGCAATGTTTGTGAAAGACATTACAGTTTGAAATGTTAAATGTTAAATGTGTTAGAAGTGTTCCCAAGGTTTGGTGTGGACAAGGATTTAAAAAAAACAATCGACAATATAGCGTCCAACTGCAGGAGGCAAAGTCTTTTTCAGGGAGTCTGTGAGGTTGAGTGTACCATAGTCTTAGCCTCATGGAGACAAAACATTGCTGTGTCTGGAATTGATTTAATTTCACTCACTTTCTGTATGTTTATGAAAAAAATCTCCAGTTACAGAGGGGCTGTATTTCCTCAAGAAGCTTACCTAATTTGCCAGTGAATATGACTGTAGATTTCAACTTTAGAAGTAGATCAGCTCTACATTCTGTACAGAAATTATGACCGACTAAATAGCCGATCTGATGGGAAACTGATCTGTGTCGATTAAGGATAAATAATGTGTGTACTGTAAAAATGAATCTGGAATTCCCAAGTAGCAGAAAATTGGTTTCTGTATAGCAGCAATATAGCTTGGACACTTTTAGTCAGTCTTTGGAGGAAATATATTAACCTGCTGAGCCATGCGCACAAACTTCCCAACCTTATTGTTGACAGGTTTTATGAGCCTAATGCACTTTGTGATGTATAGCATAATAACCCAGTCTATGACTGTAGGGCCTTACTCTTAATATCGGCTGCCGCGTGAATCAGGCAAAATTATTGTAATGAGACAAAATTTCCATACAACAGCAAAATGAGTTCATTACTCTGAGTTATATTGGTGAAGTAACCAAAAGAAATTGATGGTTTTATTAAGCTGGAATCGAATTTCAGCCATAAACAGAATTAGGCAAACATGCAGACAGCGAAATGTAATAATAATTACATTAGTGTTATCAAGAAGGTTATCAGAATGGCCCCTGCTGCTTCTTATTCATTGCTTTCAAACAGAGATACTCTTTTCAGCTCTGGGATAGCTCGAATTTCCTGGCCTTAGTATAGGCTGATTGAAATTTGTACAGGTGTCTGTCTAAATTCATCTTAACTAGCCTGGTATCCAGCCGTCACCTGCTGAGACAATGTTTCATTCTCTCGCAGGATCCGTCTGGCCTCTCTGCCACTCAAACAGTCGCATTTCCACTTGACTCAAAACTTGTAGATCCAATCGCAATCGTTTATTTCATATGGGGCAGGTTTAAGATGATGACTGGCAGAGGACCGTCATGTTAGAATGTAGCTACGCAATGTCCGTCCATCAGTGCAAAACACCGGGCAGGAAACTCAGACCAAACGGTCAAACTCGGCAGTGCTGTGTTGCCTACTTCTCATCTAAAATGTTTTCAGAAACACACTTTAGTCTACGTTGTACCAGTAATTATCTCACGTCCTTTTCCCTCACAGCTTGCTCTTCCTCTACCTGGGGAATCCCCATAACCCGACGCGCACAGATTGTTTGTTTTCACAGAACCATCTGGGATGCCGTCATTGGAAAAATG
>JAOVVB010000004.1:6866-21450 GCA_028570985.1 Heterobranchus longifilis | reverse complement strand
GAACCGGGGGAGTGTGTGTGTGTGTCGAGAGAGAGAGTGTGTGTGTGTGAGAGAGAAAAAAAGAGAGAGAGGGAGAGAGAAAGCGCTCGTGGCCATACTGCGCCTCGCACACAACCAAGTCGCGAGCTCATCTTTGAGAGCGCGCGATAAATTACCTCTCTCTCTCTCTTTTTTTTAATAATAAAAAGATCTTGAACTCTTTAAAGCTTTAACGCATCTATTGATTCATTAGTTGTTTTAGGCGTTTACTAGAAATTAGAATGAAGACAAAAAACAGGGATCAAAGCTTGTCCGACTCCAGAGAACTCGATGGATCTTACGACCAGCTCACTGGTAAGTTGGGAAGTTTCTCTTCTTTTGCAAAACAATGAAGCATGCAGTTTAAAAAAAAAGAGAATAAATAAACAAAACTGCATGCTTTTATTGTGCATGCAGTTTGAAACTACGTGCGTTAATTGCGTGCTTGTGCTGCGTGATGTGATTTAATGGCGTTCCTCTTTGCTGACCTGGCTTCACAACACAGTTTGATGCTTTTAGACCTGTTAACATGTCTATCGTGCAGGAATCTAAGCCATTGGCTGGTTTTATGTCTATATGAACTGGGGATCATTCATGCATTAAATGAGGGAGATCATTCAGCATCAGATGCACCAAGTATACAGTATGAGTAGGGTTCCAGAGGATGGAGTGAATGGAGGGATTATTATTTTTTTTTTAAGTTGCAGAACATCTTGGTACTTCCAAAAAAAATGTCAGAACAAAAATATAGTGCAAAGGTCACGAGGTGAATCAAATCATGAAGTGCAAAACAGTGTAGTCCATGGCGGCACGATGGAGTAGTGGTTAGCCCTATCGCGTGGCACCTCCAGGGTCCGGGTTCGAATCCCATTTTAGGGTCCGTGTGTGTTTGCATGTTCTCCCCGTGCTTGGTGGGTTTTTTCTCACAATCCAAAGACATGCAGATTAGGCTAAGTTTAGTCTAGTTTCTGAATGAGAGTATGTGCGCATGCCCTTCGATGGATTGGCACCCCGTCCAGGGTATACCCCACCTCGTGCCCAATGTCTCCTGGGATAGGTTCCAGGGCTCCGTGACCCTGTATACAGAATAAAGCGGTATAGATGATGAGTGAGTGACATGGTAGCACACTTGTAAGTTTGGAGATTTGCAAAGTATTATTAGGTGTGTCTGTTGGTGATTACAGATTACAGAGGTGCCTGGGAACATGGATGTTCTCGTAAAGCTGTTTAGGTTTTAAGGTTGTGTTGTGGATTTGAAATTATGTGGGACTGATTATACATCCAGCAGTATGGTGACTTAATGGTTAGCACTGTCTCGTCACACCTCTAGGTTCTGGGGTCGTTTCTGTCAAGTTATCCTAATTGACGTTCCCAATTATTATTATTATTATTGATCGGCATCTGGCAACAGGATGTCGGCAGTGGATCCTTCTTCGGGTGCTGTGGGTTGTATGTTGGGGGCTTTGTGGATCAGACTTGTTTGTCCGGCACATTCCATGGGTGATTGATTGGATTGGGGTCTGGGCAGTTTGGAGGCTGTGCTTTGCCTGCTGGGCCTCGTGCATGGTTTGCTGTGGTGTTCTGGTGACTTTTTTATTGTTGGCAGTATTGACTTTCCTAGTGGTTTGTGCTGCATTTGTGACTGGACAGGCTGCCCTTCAGGCTCCGCGGGTATGTGTAAGCTTGAAGTGCCCATGATCCTGTCCCCAGTTTGCTGGTGTATAATTGGTGGTTGTGTTCAGTTCACCAGTCAGTGGTTATAATGTTATGGCTAATCTTTGTAAGCATCAACGGTATTGGATTGTCAGTGTGTAACATGCTACAAATACCCTTATCCTTATTCGCCTGAAGCAAACCACCATTCTGCCACATTATACTGTACTTGAGAATCAATGTTTGTGTGCCTGCATCAGATAAGCCATAATTAGATTAAGTTATTCATCAGCTCTTCAGACATTTTATCTTGTCATCATGTTCACTTTGGTCGGTCCTAATGTTATTCAGTTAGATTAATATTTGCATATTTGTATTCAGTTTTATAAGCTTTGAAGTAGTGTCAGGACTTTATGAATAGGAAAATGAAATAACTTTAATCACAGCAATGCTAGACACTAAAAGCAGTGTCAGTGCTCTGCTGTAGGAAATGAAAACTTTGTATTCCAAAAGGAATCAAATATCTTAATATCACCAAGATTGTTTTTGGATAAACATACATTTGCATACAATCAGACTACAGTTACAGTGCATGCTGAGAACAGGATGATGATAATAATAAAAAACCCATATAATCAGAGACTGTAAATATTCTGAAAAACGTTGCATGTTGAGATGCAGCAGTATAAAAGCAAGCTTTTGGAAGAGTTGCCCAAGAAAAACAGAAACGACAATACCATGCACTAAACCTTGTATAGAGAGAGAGAGAGAGCGGAGACACAGAGGAGCGGATCAGTGGCTTGGATTACATACCAAAACACAGGTGAAACTCATGAACCATAGCAACAGATTCCTTGGAGACAAGAACCGCTGGAGATGAGTGGATGGCTATAAGGGTCAAAATGTCTGCCTGAGAATTAACCTGCCATTAGGATCATATGCTGAGACTGCAGGGTCGGACATAACAAGAGACCCCACCTGTTTGCTACCTGGTGAACCATAAACCGGTAATATCATACTTACCTGTAAGTCAAGTCCATGGAGGGTCTTTATAAGCTTGTGGCCCTCCACTAGCAGAAGGGGCAGCCAAGAGACTGGGGTACGAGGATGTTCTGGAGCAATAGGGATGAAGCTGTTGAATAGGGTGTTGGTTAAACCTGAGTGAGTTTTCCTACATATTTAGAACTCTCTTTCGAGTTTAACCATTTAATCATATAACATGTGCGTCAGTTTCTAGGGAGCGCCTGATACAATATCACGATACCCAGGTGTCTATTTAATTGGTATTGCGATCGTAATCCCAATTATTCATTTTTATTCATTTTTATTTATTTATTTATTTATTTCTAGATTTTCTTACAATTGCAAACAAACTTAGCAAATAAATATTCTTCGTACCACATAGGATTCTGTTCTGCCTGCCAATATGTGAATAGTGCGCCACCTGTAGGGTCATAGAAGAACAAAAGCATTTTACCACCTCAAATGGAAACATATAAATGAAAAAGATTTGAATTTGGAAAAAGAATCGTGATATGCAACTGAAATTATTTTTTTCCTCCATCTCTACTGGTTTCATACTTTGTCTTTCACGCTGTCTCGTGACAAAGAGAAGACTAGCAGCGGCTGAATCAGGAGAAAATGGGGTCCCTGACACTTCGCCAGCTCTCTCGGTTATCGCTCAGAGCGTAATAAAGACTTTAACCTTTCCTGAAAGGGTTCATCATATCATATCATATATCATATGTACTGTATGCTCACCGATCCTGGGTTTGCTTTTATGAATAGGACTGACTTTTTTAGAAATGCTGTAAAGTTTTACTGGACTCTTTTAAACGCTCGTTTGAATGAGAGATCTCGGCATACTGTATAATGAGGCCGTTCCATCTCGCTACTGTATCATATCAGTATCAATACTTTAGATTCAAAGTTTTAAAAGCATTTAATTTAACATTGAGAGTTGTGTATATAGTATGTTAGGGCTGTTAGTAGATGATTATTATATTCATTTATTATTTTTTTTTTTTAAGTGTTATTCAGCCAAATCATCAGCAAAATGATCCCAGTTCCCAGTGTAGGTAATGCAAACAAACGCGTAGGCTTCATCAATTAACTCTTCTGTTGTGTGCACTTGCACCTGCTGATGATTGCAGCTATTGATGCTAGATAATAAGCTAATTAAACTCACCAGTGTTGATAAGACGCCAGTCCATGGCCATCCACTCTGCGATAGCGGTAGTTAGTTTGCTTAGCCTTCTCTTATCTTAGCACAAGCTGAATTTCGTTAGGTTTAAGTGGTACTTTATTAATATTGAGCTGCCCTATTGTGCCAGCTCATAATCATGTGCACACAATCTCCTGTTTATTCAGAAAACCAGCTTTTCAACCAAGCAGGGTTATATGTAGGTCTGTGTTGCACGTTATACCAGAACAAAAAGTTTTGAAAACAGTACTATAGCAGCATTTTGAAATGATCACACTCCTCCCGATACAATATTATCACGGTGCCGTAATACATTCCATAATACGTTTTCCCTGATTTTGTTACAATTTTAATCCTTTAAAATATTTAGCCCCTTCCTTATAACGTTAGCTTTTTCACATGGGCTAGGTCAAAGTTCACCCACACTAACATGGATGAATTTAAGTTCATAGCTGACGATTTCTCATTTTTGAACGAACTTTACAGTCCCAAAAATAAACTTGTTCACATTCATTTCTTCATTTTTTATTTTTTTTTAAACAGTGACCTCAGCTCAGACTATTCTATCTTAAGTGATCTGCTATAACTCTGACTAGTCTGACGAGAGAGGGAAAGAGAGAGAGTGAGCATGCACTCTTTTTTTTTTTTCTCTCTCTCTCTTCGGCTCACACAATATTAGTGATAACATAAAGAGAATGAATAAAGCTTTTACCGCTCACCTTCATCACCTGCATTTTACTTTCACTTTGTGTTATTGCAAACTGAACCGCTCAGTTTGCCGTTTAGCAAGAAATGAGCAAGTGCAATCAACAGTGCTGTTTTATGGATTCATGCATAATACTGTCTGTTAATATTAATGAATAAAACCTTGGTAAAGCTAGTTTCAAATAGGGAATCTTCATATTTTCAGATGACGCCTGAAGCTCTGTCTGATTACAGTTCAGCGTTTGATTTGGCTAGCTCTCTTGGCCGTAAGCTAAAGCTACACGCAGACAATATCTAAAGTTACATGAGGGTCCCAGTTTAATACATTAAACAACTGTATACAAGTTAGTCAAATTTGTTAGTCAAAAAGTTTGTCTGCTAAACGTCACCTGCTAAAATCCCTCGAATTTCAGATTGTTTGACTTATTGAGAACTTTGATTTTCTCTGAGCCTTAGTCTGATCAGAAGGTCTTGGGTTTAAGCCACCGCACTGCCACTGTTCAGCCCTTGAGCAAAGTCCTTCACTCTCAATCGCTCAGATACAATCGGGCGTCAAGCTCGTAACCCGAGCCTGCCACCGTAATGATGGATATACTGAGTTTTTGTCACATGATGGCATGTAGATGGACCTTTTACCTTACATTATATAGACTCGCACTTTGCTCCAAAGTGGCTCTAATGTTGCTCGTTTTCTTCTCCAAAGAAGAGGTTCCCTCTCTTATGCGTAAAGGATAAGAGATCGTGTTCATTAATTGTTCTGTCCCACCTACAGTATGTGTTTCTCCTAGTGAATTTCACGAGAAACACATCGAAACTAAATTGAAGCTGAAATAAGAATCTCAATTTTGTCGCTCGAGTTACGGTGAATTTTCTTTAATTTATCACCATAATTTTTCTAACCCTTGTATCTTTTTCAAATACCAAAGTCTAGTGACTCTGGCTCAGGGAGTTGGTATTAAAAGTATCGAAAAGTATCAAACTTCATGACTAAGATCAAAGACAAAGATGTGCAAACAGTAGCAATTCTGAGAACAGTATCAGAGAACTTGTTCTGTCCAGCAGAACCCGATTGTAGAACTGTTCTCAGAACTGTTTGTTTGCGCATCCTAGAACTCCAGCTCTGGAATGTGCCTAATTGACTTACTAATTCTTTCGAGGAAATTTATACTATATGATAATTCCACTTAAAGGTTAAAACTCTTTGCTGTTATTACTGTATAACCTCCACTCTTTCAGGAAGACTTTCTACTCAGATTTTAAATCACGGCTGTGGGGATTTACTCGTTCAGCCCCAAGAGTTTTAGTGGAGTCCGGCACTGATGTCAAGTGAGAGAACCTGGTGCACAGATTGGGAGTTCATTCCAGAAGTGTTCAGTGGGGTTAAGGTCAGGGCTCCGTGCAGACCGCTGAAAATCTTTCACATTAGTTTTTGGTACACTATATTTTTATGGACTACGCCTTCCAGTGACATGATGGAACAGGGTTCGGCGCTGTAGCACCATTTTGAACGATGCGGCATGTACTGTACAGACTTTTTAGACAAATATGTTCGTCAAATTTTCTGCATACTTTTGACTATTTACTTCCTTTTTAAAATGTCAGGATACTGTAGGTGGGGGACGGGAATCACTAGGGACCAGCCGATACGATATTATCACAATATCTACTGCGGATGACGATTCTATTTGTATTGCGATTCTGTTAGCATCACGGTTTTATCAATATCCCGATTTTATATTCATTTATTTTAAAACAAGCTCAGCAAAAATTTTGCTCCTACTGTGTTGCCAGCCAGTGCTGAATGGTTTAGAGTGGAACAGCCACATTTTAATACCTTAAATGGAAACATGCTAAATAAAAAATTATAATTTAGGATTTCAATACATGAATCGCCACACAAAAGAATAAAAAAACTGAAAAGAATGGATTTTTTTTTTGCCCATCTCTACATGTTACTGTGGTCAATAGACTGATAATAATAATGACTGATATAGACAGTAAGGCACTCCATTATTGTCCTTTGTTATGAACAAAGGACAAAGACAAATAATAAAACATAGAAAGCAGATTTTCTTCTATTTTGCAATCCTGACTGATATATGGATTCCTGCTATGGATGACAACTTAAGCATCCTGGCTTTTTGTGAAAAAGAAAAATGAATTCAGTCTTTGCATGACTCTTCTATCTTTTTCTCTTTTTTTCCCCCCTTTTAATCTGCCTCAGGCACCAAAGCTTCAAAGAGATGACATGTTTTCATGTGGATGTCATGATCAAGGCTCATCCTGACAGCGCGCACAGCGGAAACATCAACGTCATACGCGTAGATTCAATGTAAATGAATACCATATTAGATATTATTGATGGATTAACTGATTAGGGATGTCTTACAGTAAGTCTTATTCATATGTGAAATGAAGGTGTCTTTCAGAAGGACAAAAGAAAAGAGGGACAAGGAGGGGGTGGCGGGTTCATCCATCTGCCTTGACGAACAGCAGTGTGAGACTGTGCAGAGTAGTTGACATTCCTCTGGAGGATCGTGAGCAAGCGAAGCAAAGCCTCTGACAAGACATGGATCGGATCGGATGCCAGATTTTATTTAATTTTTTATTTTTTTGATTCTCCTTGCAGTTTCCTTTGTTATTTATTTCCCCCTCAGTAATAATCTGTGCATCATAACAACCTGTATTGTCTTGGATAAGGATCCTTTTAGCCTGATTGCGCCGAGTTATTTTGAGGAACACTTACAGGTAGTAATCACTGCTTGGGTTTTTGTCACACGTAGCTCTCACAATGTTTTTGTCAGTGGAAAAAAAAAAATTCCTGAGGAAGGAAAAGCCTTGCCTTGCAGGATTTTGATGCAGACAGCAACACTGTTACGCCGTGCAAGTTAGACGAGGTGTACGACTACAATCCACACCACCTCAACATTGCAGATTAATCCTGTTTTCCGCCAGAAGCCAAGCCGCTCACACAGTACCGCTCCTCTTTTCGTTTTGTTCCGCTGCTCTCGAACGTCAAACCTGGTATTGACCGGATGAATAAATATAACCTGCAGATAGTGTGATAACTTCCAGTTCATTAATCCGACGGAATCCTCACTCCTACGCCGTCTGGAAGTTTGAACTTTTCTAGTTCATACGTCAGAGCGCGTTCTGCAACAGCAGACTGAAATATTGAGCTGACATTCAAGTTGATGGAAATCACCAGGGACCAGACAATACGAAATCATCACGATACTTGGGTGGCGATTTGATTCGCATTGTGATACTGTAAGCATCACGTAATATTGAATCATAATTATAAAATCATCATTTGCTCCTTTCAAACACAATGAAAGGAAAGGTGTACAAGACAGTGGCGAGACCAGCGATGCTCTACGGCTTAGAGACAGTGGCACTGAAGAAAAGACAGGAGGTACAGTAGCAGAGATGAAGATGTTGAGCTTCTCTTTGGAAGTGACAAGAATGGATAGGATCAAGAATGAGTCCATCAGAGGGACAACTCATGTTTCGGAGATGAAGTCAGAGAGGCCAGATTGAGGTGGTTCAGAGGAGAGATTAGAAGGATGCTGAGGTTGGAACTGTCAGGCAGGAGGTCCAGAGGAAGACCAAAGAAGAGATTTATGGATGCAGTGAGAGAGGACATGAAGTTAGTTAGTGTGAGAGAAGAGGATGCAGAGGATAGGGTTAGATTGAGGCAGATGATTCGCTGTGGCGACCCGTGAAAGGGAACAGCCAAAGAAGAAGACAGAAGAATTTTATTAATACAATTTTGGAAAGTAATGCCTTAAATCAAACTGATTTCTATTTAACTTTTTTACATTTCCATCTCCCTTTTGTTTTTGTTCCCAACTCCATGTCCCATTAAAATATCTAGCATTAAAAAGTACACATTTTCAAATATTTTTATTGATTATTGACCAATATACTTACCTACTGAAAAAGGAAGAAAGGCCTCTCTTTTGATAAAGTGGCCATTTTTGTCCAGAAACCTTTCGGGGCAGAAGATAGCAGGGTTGCTCCAGTATTTTTCATCAAAGTGCACAGAATAGAGGTTGGTGATGACCATGGTCCCCTTGGGGATGGTGTAACCTCTGACAACAGCATCCTGAGAAGTAGCTCGGAAGATGCCAAGAGGAGCAATGTTGCAGAAGCGCATGACTTCATGCAACACTGCCTCTACATAAGGCATCTTCTGCTTGTCTTCCATGGTTGGTAATTTGCCATTTAAGATAGAGTCAATCTCTCTGTGAATCTTATCTGAACACAGAAGAAGCCACACGTGATAAATTCTTTTTGCAATTGACTTTATGAAAGCAAAGTCAAGTTAAGCTGTAAACCTACCTTGTATGCTGGGGTAGAGAGCCAGATAGAGCATGGCCCAGCGCATGGTATTAGTGGTGGTCTCTGTGCCGGCAATAATAAGTTCTCCTACTGAGAAAATCAGGTTCTCTTTGGAGAAGGACGTGGTTTTGTCCCTAGTGCTCTGTTCCATTTCATCTAAGTAAGTATCGATGTAATGCCTTGGCAATTGTCGCACTCTTCCCTGTGAAAAGTGCTCGATTATCTGTTGCAGAAAGACATACACCTCATCAGCATTGCGAAATAGCCTCCGGTGCTTTCCAAATGGCAGGTATTCAAACCATGGGAAGGCATTGTAGAGGAAGGCCCAGGCACTAGCAGCTAGCTCCACATTTTCGCTGAAGATGTCGATCATGTGCTGGAAGTCCAGGTCATCATAGGTGAATCGCTGTCCAAATATTACAAGGTTGGTTACATTGGAGACTGCATTGGTAACTAGGTGTTTTGGGTTAAAAGGTTTTCCATTGTGCTTGTCAATAGCATCTAAAAAGAATATGCACTCTTCAGATATCCTGTGAAACATCATTTGCCCACTGCCAAAGTAGCGGAAGCTATTAACAGCCAACTTGCGATGCTCCATCCATCCACGACCATATTTACAGTTGAGAAGTCCTAGAAAATGAATTAATGAGAAGTAAGCTTCATGTGAAAAATTGGCTGCTATAAAGCAAATCCATTAGTCAGTATCAGAATATTCCTGGAGCTGTGTGTCATACTGCAGCCTAGGCCCATTTCTGTTTCAATGACAAATAGTTCAGAATGTTGAAACTTTGAAGGCAAAACTATGTTATGCAACTTCTCTCCATGAATCATACGCACAGGATAAAAAAATTCTGAGGATTGTGGAAGTATAAATAAACATAATTTTTGGCCTGCCTCACATCCCTTATCTGCTCTCCTCACCACCCATTCTGTCTGTATGCAAAAGTTCAATGAAGAACCTGAAATACCTTTAACAGATATTAACGATAATTCATGCTGTTGTGCCACGTTCTGCAATAACTATGATGAGTAATTATGGTATATGGTACTAAGCTCTCAACTCCGTGCTAGCTCTGGACTTTGTTTGAACATTTCCTTTGGGCAAAATCTAATATTTAAACAGTACACCATACCTCCCATTTTTGTCATTTTCTGGAATAAAGGTAGAGATGGCCTATCTGCAAACACCTCATTCTGGTGATACAGACATTCTTTGATGACATCATAGCCATTTAGAATGACGGTTGATATTCCTCCCAAGTCGAGACTAAAGATCTGGAAATTGATTAATTCAGCATTACTTTCAGCAAGAAGTTTAGTTTGCATTTGGTAAATGTAGGAATAAAGCTTTTGCCAATATAAGATTTTATGTACCATTAACGTTTGATTGTAGTCACACTTAGAAAATTGCATTGAAAAACAGCTGTCTAAAGTAGCCTAGCCTAATGCCTTACCCCATATAAACTTTTCAGTAAAATATGCATGCGAGAATTTAAATACTTTTGAAAGGTTTGAAATATAAATTTTTATATTCCCTAACATGTGCCTTTTGGACTGTTTAAAAACAAAAATTAAAATAATCTGTAATCTGTGACAGTATCTGCCCTAAAATGATCAATTATACTGCACTCTGTGTCTAATCTACAGTACATGAGTTTTTAGGGGTTTTCATAAGCGCAGTGCTTCTGGGAAAGACATTTTTTGGGGTGAGACAGCACAAGGCTTTTGTTCTTATAATGATATAATAATTAATTAGCGAGCTTGTAAATATTATATGCATATATTATAATGTCAATGTTAATGATTTAACTGACTTTAAATAAAAAAAAAATGCCTCAACCAACACTTATCTTAAAAGTTTTAATCTTTAACATAGTGACTGAAGGTCGGGTTTTATCTCTCCATTTCAGTTTGTTTGTAAGCTTGCACGTCTTTCTTTCTTTTAAAAAAAAAATCTATTTATTATGTATATTTAATTATTTAATATGAAGACGTTCATTTTATGGTCACATGGAATGAAAAGAGAAAGCTTTCAAAAAAAAAAGAAAGACACAATTATTATGACCTCAGACTGATTCATGAGAGAGAGAGAGAGAGAGAGAGAGAGAGAGAGAGAGTCACCTGGCCGTAGATCTCGCTCTGTTTCCTCATGTAGACGTGTGGCTCGGTGGCAAGAGACAGGATGTTCCCGATGACCGGCAGGATGGAGGGCCCCGGGGGGAAGCCTCGCGGTCTCCGCTGCCGCAGGAGCTGCCGGATCAGCAGCAGTGTCAGGCAGCTGCAGAGTAAAGTGCAGAAATAAAACACTGCCTTGCCATGAGACAAAGTCAGCCGCAGTATCAAGCTGTTCATCGACATTATTCCTCAGACCCGAGATCTGGCCGAGTGGCTGAGTGTCGGGTCTCAGCGGGACATGGAGCGGATCCTCCGCCTCTGGCGCTCTGAGATTGGCCGAGAGATCCGTCCTGACCGCGGGGTTTCTGCTGATTACCATCGATCAGTCACAGGGCCGTTTACTCGGGAAAAGTAAAGATAAGGAATAAAAACATGATCAATGAATCAATTCTGCGAACCTGACGTAAGAGTTATGTGAACAAGCCCAGGTGACACATCTGGAGAAAAAGTTTAGGTTTAGTTAAAACTCATCTCAGAGGCACATATAGCCAAACTTCGAGCTCATGATTTCTAACTCTGCCATCAGATTAAATGTAAGTGCATTTAAGTGTTTCAATTCATCATTTCACATCTCCAGGACTGCTTACACCGTTCTCAGTGTTTTATACACTGCAAGAAATTTACTGTGGCCTTGTTTAATCTCTTCTGTGTGTGCTGGAGATCATAATTAATTTTTTTTTAATTAATTTTCCAGGTCATTTCCAGGTCATTTGTTTTATAACTAGGTTTTACTAGGTTTTATGGTTATACCAAGCAAATCTTTAAAAAAATATAATAAAAAAAACAATGCTTCAACATGGGCCACTTTTTGATCCACACCTAAAAAGATTAAGTCCCAACTGATGAAATAAGGTTCTTTTAGGAACTTATTGGGTTCTTCCAAATCCCTGAAGTTTTGTTCCACCAGGAAACTTGTTGCAACAGTTCTCAAAAGATGATTGGTTCCTAGTGGAACCCTTCTGGATAAACTGATCTACAAACTGTTATAAGCTTGTTTTAGTTCACACGCTTTTTGAATTGCTCAGGAGAGTGTATTAAGCACAGCAATCCCGAATTATCACGTTTGTATTAGCCACTTTATTAACAGTTTGTAGATCAGTTTTTCCTTGCCACTGTCGCCCTCGGCTTGCTTACCAGGGACGATCTGCTCATCTTGATTCATACACACTCACATTCCATACAGACTTAAATAATTCTTCTGATTGTGTAAAGCTGCTTTGCGACAATGACAATTGTTTAAAGCGCTATACAAATAAAATTTAATTGAATTGAATTAAGGGCATAAGCACTATGACGTCAGCCCCTATGTCATAGTGTATGATTAGGGCACAAGCACTATGACATCGGCTCTATGTCGTCATAGTGTGTGAAGGGCCCTATGAGTACGCACTGTATGAGCTATGCAGCAAAATCTCCGGCATCTTAATGGCAGCAGGTTCTGCTGCATAGCTCATACACACTTGCATGTATACACACAAAACCCGGTACACATTTAGGGCTCATTAAATTTTTCTTTAATTTTTTGTGAAGCTGCTTTAAGACAATGACCATTGTTAAAAGCGCTTCAACTATATTTATTTTTTCTTTTTTTCAGAATAGATGAGGTATACAAACTTATGTAAAACTACTTATTACATTTTATATAACATTAAACTGTTAATTAACTCATTAGAGAATTCAATGCTGTTGAAAAAGTTTTAAGCTTCCAAAGTTATAATAGAAAATATTGCTTTGGTCAAGGCACTATACTGTATATATGTGTACATTATCATATAAAGTGATAAAATGTAAATATTTGTCTTCTTTTAAATAATGATTTGTTAAACAATATTGAGTATACAGTGTCTTATATACAGATGATAGTAAGTTTGGTTCATTCATGCATCTAAAATAGAAAGACAAATATCAAACTTCATATAAGGAAAAATAGATCTAGACTTTTGGACCAGTCAGTATATCCTAATCAGCAATTTTTTTCCCAACAATTTGCAATAAGTAAGCTGACTGCAAGGTGTTTCACTATGTGCAAGTAGAATTTAATGGTGCCTATGTAAAAGGAAGACCATGTGATCAGCACACAGATGAGATTGGGAAGACTCCAGCATGTACTGGTGATTGATGGCCAACATTCAGTGATTAAATCTCATTTCCTTAATGTTTGAAGATGGACTGTGTAAGCGCTCTTCTACTCTTAATGCAGGGCTCTGTCTCACCAAGGGTTATGAATTGTGTTTGCTTTCCCTCTTAAACCTTTTACAGCATTATTTTAAATTCTGTTTCTTTCCAGCCTACAGGTGCTCAAACACTCCATTTATGTGACAGGTGCAGATCGGCAACTTTAAAGATATTTAATTGCTTTTGAATGAAACATTTGTATTTTTAATCCTTCAGAAAGGTATGGACATATTTTCCCCATCATCTTATATCAGACGTCCCATGTCCTGGAAAACTATGGAGAAATAACGAATACAGACTATCATCTTGGCTTACAAATGACTATCTGTCACTTGAACTAACTTACACAAGGGTGGGTGCTCCATGAAATGGTTGGACTGGAAAGGTTACCATATTGACTCCAAAAGTTTGATGCAAAAGATGGAAACTTCTAACAGTGATCTATGGACACACTATGTCTTTGTGCACTTGTGATTCATTAAACTGAAGAGGCCATTTGCGAACACAGCTGTGTGGTTGTAACTAGGCTAAGACGGAGTCCCCACTGCTGATATGTCTCACTGATTTACGTCTTTGGTCATCATTGCCTCTTCAAGTTTGATGGCACTAAAAGGCTTGTCCATGCTAATGGGGTTTCTATGTGACGCAAACACTGGCTGTCTGTGGTGATGCTTTATGAAGTCTTAGTCAATAATGAAGAGGAGAGTTGGAAGATACTCAGAGGAAAACTGATGTTTTAACCGGGCCTGAGAGATGAGGCTCATTAATGTCAACCTCTTTGATTTCCACTAGGGGTCACGTCACAAATGAGGAAGTGAAGAACACTGATCGATAGCACACATTCTTACAGGAGATTGTTTCTGCAGCTTTTGCAACATCACTTTTAGTAGATTAATGCAAACCTTTATTTAGTGGTTTTAATCTTACATAATTAATGATGGGTTACAAGTAGGATAATGTAGGCATTCTTAAAAGTTAGGAATTGAAACTAAAAACCCTGAAAGATCTGCACACAAACCAAATGCACTCTTCCATTTACCCGCTGCCAATAATGCAATTGTAAAATTAAGGTTTTAAATTAAGGTAAGGTTTTTTTGTTGTTGTTAGTGGTAACGGATAATTTCCCAATAATATTGTGCTTTTTTAAAATGCTTTTGAAAGATAATTTGGGTCTTGATTGATTTCTGAAGAAGCACAATGCAGAATAAAAGGAAGCAAACAAGAAAAGGGGCTGCTCTTATTAAAATAACGTATTGTTTGCATATATATGTATATGTATATATATATATATATATATATATATATATATAT
>JAOVVB010000002.1:26474053-26486176 GCA_028570985.1 Heterobranchus longifilis | reverse complement strand
ATA
This sequence comes from Heterobranchus longifilis, assembly GCA_028570985.1. Lineage (NCBI taxonomy): Eukaryota > Metazoa > Chordata > Actinopteri > Siluriformes > Clariidae > Heterobranchus > Heterobranchus longifilis. The sequence continues at coordinate 26,486,173 of JAOVVB010000002.1, read as the reverse complement.
TATATCGTAGCATAGTAAATAATATAATATGCCATACATTATCTATATAACATGGAATATGACAGTTCATAATATGGTGTGGGCAAGTATAAGAATAGAGTATGGTACAGTACAGTACAAAATAAGAATGTTACAGTGTTTAACATATACAGTCAATATCAAAAGTCTCAACACATCTGCAATGGATTCAAGTCTGGTGACTGGGGGACAAAGCCATACACTGCAGAAGTTCTTAGTCTTCTCTGGACTTTAGGTACTGCTACACAGTTTAGAACTGTGTTTGGTGTCACTTTTGGCATCCATTGTAAATGCAGAAATATAAAGTTTTTTTCCACTATCAGTGTCCCCAGTATGGCAGACAATGTTCTCCATATTGTCCCTCACTGTTCTGTCCACCACTGTGTCCCTCTGACTCCTAGTTACAGAGCAGGTTGTAGCATTCACCTCATTTTGGCAAATGTCTAATCCAGAGTAGCTAACATTCTTTATCTCATTATAAATCTGAGCAGTTGAGGGTTTAAGGCTTTGCTCAAGGGCACAACAGTGGGTCTTAAAACCATAGTACAACGCCTTAACCACTGAGCTACCCCTGCCCCATATTATGGATATAATATGTCACTAGTTTCCTTCTGTAGTCCTCGTTACTCTGTAAGGTTTTATCCTTCGGCGACTTTTACATTCTCCTCATGCTGTTCCTTGCACCAAGCTTTAGCTTAGCCTGCTGCCAAAAACACTTAAATTATCTTTGTCTATAACCTTGATGGGGGTGCTCAACATTTCCCGTGGGACTGGCTGGCTTACTGTGTAAGTTTATGTCTTGGCTCTCCTTTATCTTTTCTATGTATGCTATAAGACTTGTTCGCAGGGTTGTAATGACCTTCTAGACTAAATAGTGCAAGGTAGAAAATCACTAATTTGGGAATCCTGTTTGTTTGGGATGTGTGGGTATCAACATCTTTGGCAACCTCTACCATAACAACTGAAGTACTTGGATTTCCTGCGGAGGAGGATGAACACTCCATGGCCCTTATCATTTCAAAGCTTTCTAGCAGGGTCTCCTGGAGGACAATGCTTCCCCACACAACCAGGCATGGGCAGGCCATCATGGACAGGCTGAAGGTATTTGAAGCATTCCTGCTCCTGATGACAAGAGGAAGCGTGTAGTGGTTCCAGGAGCATTGAAATTTGTGTCCCGGGAGTCAAGGAGCTATGTGGCGTGTGAAGAGAGGGCCAGACCTATCTACAGAAGTGCAGATCAAGCTGGCCAAACAGGCAGACCAAGCAGGCAGAATGTCAAAAGCAAGATCACAAAATACACTGACGTCCTAAAAAAGCATGGTGCCCTGGCCTGAGCTGTTCACCCGGCTAATGTTTATAGAAACCAAACAAACATGCTTCTTGAACAATTTAGGAATGCTCATTTTAGCTACTCCAGAAATAAGGGTGTTATCTGTTGTAATAAAAAACACACAGTAAGTGTAAGATTTGGGTGAAGATGCAAACCAGAGCTTGTGTAGCTAAATAAGGAAGCAAGGAAAGAGCACAGGCTGGAGCTATTTTGATTTTCATTGACAGAAAAGGATTTATGAGTTATTTTTTTAAGGAAGTATAAGTTTCTCTTTCTCTCTCTCTCTCTCTGGAACTTAGTGCCTCACTCCATGTTTAAATAGTCAGAAAACATATCCTTCACAAAGCCGACTGGACACACACACACACACACACACACACATACACACACACTAAAGTTTATGACATCTGGCAAAACTCCCCAAAATCTTTGCTTCAGGGTAAATTTTTATTTACTGCCCAACCTGGCAACATGCAGTGTCATGACCAGTAGATGGCGCTGCAGGTTTGGGTTTAAAATATTAGGCTCTCATTTCAGATAGTTGTTGTAATCCTAGTACACGCGCGCACCGACGCGCGCGCAGGTGGCGCGAGGAAAGCAGAAGAGGAGGCAGGTGCGCACGGACAGACGGCATTGGAGCCGTTGCTGCGCGCGCTGAGTCTGTCCCATATATCATCGTTTATTTCAAAGACAGGAGAAAACAACAAAGGAAAATAGGGAATAAGTAAAAACAAAAGAAATAAGCACAGTGGAGAGGGTGAAAGGCGCGGGGGACCGCGGCGATGGCCGGCGGCCGGAGGGGGCTCGTGGCCCCGCAAAATACTTTTCTGGAGAATATAGTGAGGAGATCAAACGGTAAGAAATGCTCGCGCACCTCAGTGGACTCCGTGTTGGTTTTAGACGTTTCCATGACATTAGAGATCTACAGCCATTATTATAGTTACTACAGTTATATATTACACTCATACACCTGTGTATTTATTATAAGGCTTTTTTATTTTACAGCCCACGCTTCTCTAACATTAAAGTGTAAATGATGTCTCAGATTTAACTTTATTTAACAATTTTACAATAATGTCTTTTATTTTTATTTTTTTTTGTCTTATAGGTTACATATAAAATAAAGCTATATTGCATTTATAAGAAAATAATTAATTAAATGCTGCAAAGTGGCTTATTAGCACTGTCGCCTTGCACCTTCAGGGTCCGGGTTCGATTCCCGCCTCAGGGTCTGTGTGCATGGAGTTTGCATGTTCTCCCCTGTGCTTGGTGGGTTTCCTCTGGGTACTTCGGTTTCCTCCGACAGTTTAAAGACAAGACGATTATGCTAACTGCCTTTTCAAATTGCCCATAGTGTGTGAATGTTGACCAGATGTCATGCCACGGTCTTAAAAATGAAAATAAATACAATGGCCACAGAGGTTTCTAGATGGATGTATGAATGGATGGAATTAGTTTATTACTTAACATTATTTGTTTAACTAAAAGAGACCTATAGTTTTTAAAATATATATTTTTATATATATTAAGTGCAGTTATTAAATGGTTATTGTTACACCTAAATAAAATTTTAAAAAGTTTGCTCGTTTGTACAACTTACGGCTCATTGTATCAGCACCTATCACTCATGGATATTTAGTTTACGCTGATTTTCTAGTGCATAAGTAATTACATCAGTAATACTAAATTAGTAAAACAACACCCTGTACAAACTAAAACATATAGAATATGTACCATCCTATGGCACATTATTATGAATAAATAAATTTATATAGGCCTATGTGTTGTTACTGTAATAATGTTAATGATCTATTCAGTGTTACTGTCTTTAAAATTAACAAATACATTTAATATCTGCAAAGAATAATAAAAATGTTAAAACAGCTCCACTGACAACAATTTTGTGATTTTGTACAGCAGATGTGAATTAGTGCCATGCATGTGGTAAAAGGTTTAAATCAGTGCTGCCAGCTGCATGGGTTTTATGCTGAATTTGATGACTTATGTTTTATCATGCTTTCTTTTTTTTATTTATTCTTATAGAGTTTTAAATAAAAACAAGAGCAATTTACAATCTTAGAAGGAAATGGAAAAACATGTATTTTAATACTGCTTATCATTGAGCTTTTTTTAAAAATTATTATTATTTATATATTTGAAACCTTGTCCATAGCACATAGATCTCAAAAAACATTTCTGGATGTTACTGTATATCAGACTTCAGTGGTGTTCCTCATTTTCGAAAAGCTGCAATAAAACAAAAGAAAGCCTCAATACAGTTTATTAATACACAGAGAATGTAGGAGGAGGTTGCAGGTGAAGTTTGTGTGATGAGTTACAGCCTTAATAAATTAGCTGATACTTAAATACAATTTTCAGCCAAATCAAGAAGCACATTTCCTGCATCTCCAGGCTTTGCACATAAATTAAACCCATATCTGTGTCATGAGGGTATAATATAACTTTTCTCAGAAAAAAATATGCCTTAAGCCTAAACTTTTTATATGAATTTAGATGTAAGCTCTTTTTGTCAGCGATATGTAGCTGCACAGATCTCTGATTAGGTTGCAAGAAAGTTCCTATTTTTTTCCTATTTTTAGCAGTCACAGGTTCACTGTGTTCTTGTACACTTTTAGCTGACCCTGTAAACATGGCATTTGTTTAGCAGTGTACTGTGCAGAGTGTATTTCCAAAAATCCAGAATATGTTGCTTTAACCCTTCTTTTCTGTTTAACTTTTCAGTTTGGACATTATCACATAGACAGACAGGTACAGACCTTATGAAGAAATACACTTCCTCTTTAATCACTTTTTCACCTCTGCATTCAACGATCTGATGTTCTATACCAATTTCTGTTAATTTACAGAGTTTCACTCATCAATAATATCGTCCTATAGAGATATTATATTCAAAGTTGTTACATCTTCTTACGATGGATGAATGAATCATCGTAAAATAACAAATCTTGGCATGGAACGTTTCTTTTTAGTTTTTCCCTCCATAGTGATGTTTATGTGTGTTGGGGGGTGGAGGTTTGGGGGAGGGCTTTGTGGTTTCAGTTATAATAAAAACACATCTGTGTGTGAAGACCATCCCGTTTACACCCCTAGCAGAGTGTTAACATATGTCATGTTACAGATATTCTTGTCACATTATTTTCCAAAAATGTTGCACTTAATTGCATTAACATCCTGACCAGTATATTCAATATTAAATGTGTATTCTGCATTGTATGATTGGGCACACTGTATCATTTTACGCTTTGTTAAAGACACACAAAGTCTATTAAGAGTTGCGTGTTGATGGTTAAAGAACTATGCCTATTGGTAACAACATCAGTAACATTGGTAACAAATGCAGATTCAAAGTCATCAAAAGACTAATATTTGACACTGTACAAAAAAAAATACAAAAAAAACCCCACAAAACATGAAATTACATGGTTTATCATGCAGCAAAAACATTTACCTAATGTGTTTTTAAAGAATAACATTTGTTTATGATATGGGCTTAATATACAGTAGCACATTTAAGTGTTGTTTGTTCTCTCTGGAGCAGAAATCTACAACATAACTTTCATTTCAAAACTGGTTTCAAGAAAACCCCCTATACAAAGCTAGAACTGGTAAACATCTAAATTACCACAGGAAAATGCTTACTTTGAAAAGATTAGATACATTAGTATAGATTTTTATACAATTTAGGCATACAAAGGTCAATCCATCCATCTACTTATCCATCCTGTCCTTCACCTTGTGCACCTTTCCCTTCCTGCATCCACCCATGCTACCACCTAGTCACAAATTTATTCAACTCAAATGCTTTCATGAAGACATTCATCCATGCACTCCTTTATCAGTCTATCCCACTATCATTATTTTTAACCACTTATCATCCATAAATCCAATTGTTTGTCCATGCGTCTATTCTTGCATCCATCTGTCCATTCATCTCTCCATCTTAGTACATTTTCTAAATGACAGCAGCTTCTGTGAGGGAGAACCTATTATAACAAATAAGTGACATGTATGAAGTTTGCATATTGTTCACAACGGGTTTTATTTTAAAATCTTGTTTATGATTTATCAAATCTCAGTAATAATCATTATAAATTCCATTAATAAGAATTCAGGCCAAAACATTTTCCACATTTAGAAATGGACCTAATGTCAGAAGTAGTATTACCCTAAGCTCAGAATGAACTGTCAGATGCACAGAAAGAAAATAATAAAATTGTTAGAACATATTGGTTAATATGCACCTGGATTTTCTTTCTTGCTTCTGTATTTATTTCCACAGATACAAACTTTGTGCTGGGAAATGCTCAGATCGTGGACTGGCCCATTGTCTACAGTAATGATGGATTCTGCAAGCTGTCTGGATACCACCGGGCTGAGGTCATGCAGAAGAGCAGCACCTGCAGGTAGCAGAATGTGAATGTTCAATCACAGTAGCTCTACCAAAACTTTCCTTAAATTTACTTAATCCGTATTGTTCAAAAATATATTGTTTAAAACCGAGACCTTCCAACCCCAGAGAGGAATTAAAAAACTGGAGGTAAGATGACAAAAGTTGTGAAAATAAAGTTATAGCTCAAAAGGATCTTCCACATTCATTACATTTATTGTGAAGAGACACACATTGGAACAAAGAAAACATTCCTATCCCTTTATTAATCTCATTCTCCTGTACAAACCAGTTTTTTTACACAATGATAGCAATTAACATACTGTGCACCTACTGTGTAAATATTTGCATATCTATTCCGATTAAAATATAATTAAAAATATTTAAAAACAGTCCTGATAATAGAGTAAAAGAGCCTAAGCATAACCATCACACTACACAAATATAATATAACTGTTTTACAAGAACAACATCAAGAATAAACAATGAGTCTCGCAAGGGAACCCATCCTCTTCTAGGGACACCAAGGACACTGTATTAAAATAAATAAAATATAAGATTCTTATTTATTTTAAAAACATTGTCTTCGTTTCACATTTATAGTAGTCTTGTTCTATGACCACATGCTCTATTTAATTTTAAATATTTATATCTAGATATAGGAAATAATCTTCGTATAACAAGAAATTCTTGTCCGACGAAAAAGGTCTAAAAACAGCTTGTATAATTTTACCTTCTACACCAGACACAAACTTATACCTGGAATCCACCCTGGGCCAGTATCTAAGGGATAAGCAGGAGCAGATTCTGCACCAACAGGTGATCACCCTGAAGCTAGCCCAGGGGCTATAGGCAACCCTCAATGAGACGTGTACCCACCATGACCTGAAGACTGTGGCTGCAACTCCTCTCGAGAAAAAGAGAGAAAAGGCAGCATTCACCAAGCTAATCCTTCTCCCCATTAGCAGTCTGCTTTTTGAGCATGTGTGTATGGACCTTTTGGGGCCGCTACTGAAGTCGGTCTTGAACAAGTCCTAGTGGATTGTGTCACTCATTAACTGGGCCTAATCTTCTGTCACATGTGAATTCCAAAGGATCTGTGTACTAACCATGGTACATCCTTTATATCCAAGCTAATGGTGGATTTAAACAACTGTCTACCACCCATAGATTGAAGGCTTGGTAAGGCTATTTAGCTAAGACCTGAAACAAATGTTGTGGTGTGTAAAAATAGGGAGAAACTGGGGTGCACCTTCTTTTTGCCATTCATAAGACTCCCCAAGCCTCACGCGTTCTAAGTTCCTGTTCATGCTGGTTGCTCTCGTTGGAGAATTCACAGGGCACAGCACAGCAAAGCACTGCCCTCGTGTACCAGCCTGGCTCCCTGAGCATGCACATGCACATTGGAATGTGCATGGTCAGGGAGCCAGGCTGGTACACGATGGCAGTACACTTAGTGTGTGGAACATAGTATGTACGATTAACCATTATTGTGTGTAATTTAATTAGCATGTTTAGAAAATTCTCATTTTTGCTTGTTGTTTTATTGCCAGTTTTATGTACGGTGAGCTCACAGACAGAGAAACGACGGAGAAGGTGCGATTAACATTCGAGAACTACGAGATAAACTCATTTGAGATCCTAATGTACAAAAAGAATAGTGAGTACCAAGGCGCACGCATGCACGCACACATGCACACACACACACACACACACACACTTGATTTTTTTAATGCCATCATGAATGTGCAAGATTCTGAAAAATTTATACATTTAATTAACTTAAAAAATATATATTTATTGGCATTTCTTTTATCACGTGTGTTACACCACAAGAAAACTCGAATTAGCGAAATATTCCCTCATCATTACTTAATCTTCATTGCTGTAATTGATGTTTGTCTGTGTTTTTCAGGAACACCAGTGTGGTTCTTTGTGAAAATCGCTCCCATACGGAATGAACAGGAGAAGGTGGTTCTTTTCTTGTGCACTTTTAATGACATCACAGCCTTTAAACAGCCCATCGAAGATGACTCCTATAAAGGTGCATGTGGCCATAAAATCTTTAACATGTGTTATTATGATGTACTTTGTATACTGTAGTCAGTGAATAATACTGTATCTAGTGAAGTCATGAAACCCCAGAATGCATTGCAGTAAGCTTAGTATCTGACGATGGTGACAGAATGGTGTAAAGAGTTCAGTGCAGGGGTGAAAATAGGTCCGTGTGGTCTGCAGTACTGAGGAGAGAGCAGCTGCCTGCCAAAACACACATTCAAGATCCAGTCACAGAAGCACTTTCAGCAAGAAAGCACAAATGATAACATTATGTCATATTAACACACTGTCTCCTTAGTAACTGCTTTTACAGTGCTGTAAAAAAGTATGATTTTTTTTTTTTGCATATTTGTCACACTTAAATGTTTAAGACCATCAATTTTTTTTTTATATTAACCAAAGATAACCCAAGTAAGTACAAAATTCTGTTTGAAAATGATGATTTCATTTATTAAGAGAAAAAGGTCCAAACCTTACGTGGCTCTGTGTGAAAAAGTAATTTAATAAAAAAAATAATTAAAAAAAATCAGAAAGAGTCGATTACGTCTTCACGGCACTATAAGTCATTCTGAATCACCTCTGAACTGTCTGTGTTGTGTTTCAGTCTTTTTCATGTCTTGTTGACATGAGTGTGAGCTTCCACCAACATGCTGACAGGTTCATATCTCACCTCGCTTCGTTCCTGGACAATGCGAGCTACAAAGCTAACTAGTTTCTAACACAAGGATGAATCATAAATTTCTCTCTAACCCCTGATCAATGGCACTACTTGGAGTGTGGAACAAGGGATTTCACACACTACACAGTGCACTAGATTTTCATTTAATGCTATTTGGGATTTAACCCTGGAACAGTAAATTAGCGGAGCCTATTCTAAAGCAGTATAGTGTGAGTAGGTACATAAAGAGAAACTCAGGACTGTCCACATCCTCCATTGTTCACTCTCCACACGTTTTGGCTATATAGTATATAGTACCAGTAAGAATTAAAAACTTCTTTCACTCCTGGTACAGTGCTGTATTATGAGTGATGTGGTTCGGGACATGTCCTTAGTAGTTGGATGATAGTGAGACATTTCTGATGGGTTTGAATCCTACATACTCTTCTGCATTGATAGTGTTTTAAGTGTGTATGTATCTGTGTGTGTGTATGTGTGTGTATGTGTGTGTGTGTTTGTGTTTTTGTCTCTGTATGTAGGTTGGGGTAAATTTGCACGCCTAACCAGAGCTCTGACCAGCAGTCGAGGCGTCCTCCAACAGCTCCAGCCCACAGTCCACAAAGGAGAAAATGTTCATAAACACTCGCGTCTGACTGAGGTACAAATCTTACATAAGGTTATCTGGTCCAGTTGTATGGCATGTCACTTTGTACAGTTTCTGACTATAATCCACCCGTTACTCTGTTCAAAGTACTGTACAGTACACTCCGATTTTTATTATTGCTACACTCCCTTTGAAGACGGCTTCAAGGCACAATCCCCTGTTTGGGAAACAGGTCCATGCCTCCTCATGCCTCCACCTTCCTCATGCCTACTGTACATAAAAATAATGAACAGCTTTGAAACGCTGGTCAGAAATCTCATTATTTGTTCACTGCTGGACACACTGGACTCACTATGGTTCTTATACCATCCATATCACAATGTAGATTATGGCATCACACACCTCCTACACACAGCTCTGAGCCATCTGGACACCAGGTGAAGAAATTAAGTTAAAATGCCCTCCGGTGACTACTGTACATTCGGCATTTAACACCTTAAATCCCTCCATACATACCACCAAGCTGGAGAACTTGGGCCGTCCCTATGCCGGTGGATCGCTAACGTCTTGATTGGCAAAATACAAGCAGTACAAGTGGGCAGACATGTCTCATTTTTCTTCACTGGACTGGACCCAAGGGCTGTACTGGATTAGTAGTTCATAGTGAACTTCAGCACAAAGCAAGAGAGAAGCTAACAGCCCCTTATGATTGGTTGAGCAGAAAAGAGGTGCTCTAGAGACAGTATTGCAATCAACCTCACTCCATCTGCGCTAAACTCTCTGACCTGCACTCTATCTACTGCAGCTGGTGCTGGATCATGGCCAGGAATATAGTGAAGGATCTAAGCTATCCAAACAATGGAATCTTCTTACTGTTGTGGCCGGGAAGGGTTGCTTCCACTTCCACAGGTGTGACCTTGGACTAATCCTTTGGATGACTAACACAACACCCAAAACATCCCCTACGCTACTGATAATACATCTGTTCCATCCTTTTTGGTGTTGCTTGAGAAGATAATACCAAGGAAGATGAATGCCACAACTATTTCTACAAATGAGTGTTGTATGGGATATGAGTCCGTATGAGTGTAATGCATCTTACATATTATATACAGTAGAGGGGTTTTTGTTTCCTAAATGTAATAATAATTTTCTGTGTTATTCTTATAAACGCTCTGGATAAGGGCGCCTGCTAAATCCTGTAATTGTAAATGTCAGTAACTGTACACCTGACAATCTGTGTGGAGCTTATTAAATTTGTTCCTTCACCACCTGTCTAGGTGTTGCAGCTCGGCTCAGACATCCTGCCTCAATATAAACAGGAGACGCCAAAGACACCACCACACATCATCCTACACTACTGCGCCTTCAAGACCACATGGGACTGGGTGATCCTTATACTCACCTTCTACACAGCCATCATGGTCCCCTACAATGTCTCGTTCAAGACCAAGCAGAACAATGTGGCGTGGCTAGTGGTGGACAGCGTAGTGGACGTTATCTTCCTGGTGGACATTGTCCTCAACTTCCACACAACATTCGTAGGGCCAGCTGGTGAGGTCATCTCTGACCCCAAGCTGATACGCATGAACTACTTGAAGACGTGGTTCGTCATTGACCTGCTCTCCTGCCTCCCCTATGATGTCATCAATGCCTTTGAGAATGTTGATGAGGTCAGTGCTCAATTTATTCAATGTCATATTTGACATGGTAACAAAAAAATCATAATGTATGTAGTATTTAGCAAAAGAAATGTTGGTTTTGTCCTGTTCCAACTACATTAGCAGAGGACAGATCACTTACAGCTTACCCTGATCAAAAACCCAGATAAAGCAAAGCAACAATACTAGCAAAAGGACTAAATAAATATTGACATTGTGCCACCTGTGTAATAATCAAATCCTCATCAGTCTTAAAACTGACAAGTACAGAGGGCATGACTTTCTTACTTTGAGATTGATTACTGAATGTAATCCACTGGACCTTCCATTTCACTAAGCACTGACATTAAGATTAATTGATGCTTCAACAGGTTAGTTGCAATAAATCATACTAACATCTCCCTCCAGAGTTTATAAGAGAATGTAAGCACTTGAAATGTGAAGGAGTCCTCTGAAGGAGTATTATAGATTAAGATTATACACTCTGGTGCACACTATGTACAGGAGCTGTCTATGGCAGTATTGTTAATTATTTATAACCAGTTGAAACTTTTTTTTCTGCATTTTTAAACACAATGCATTTATGTACAGGTTTCAGTTTTACTTCTAATGACTTGGCTTTTTTATCGTTTCATGCTTTTCTTTTTACATCCCTTTTTTTATTCTCATTTGCCCGTGTATGTGTTTTGGAAAACAAAAATAGGCCTTTGACTATCATGATGTCATTTAACCTTTATGTTCTGTTTGGGGCGCTGAGACCCTAGAGCTTCCTTTCCAGCTAAAAACATACTGAACATTGTTTTATCAGCTTGATAATTCATGACTTTTCCTAATTATGTGGAATCTGCTCACCAGATGCTCTGTACAATAATTTATACATACAGTAACTTCTTTTAGGGTCTCAGAGAACCCAGAGATAAAATATAAATTAATGTAAAAGTTTTTTAGTGAATTTAGATTCTGTCTGGTGTTCAGGGTAAAGCTGAATCTTTCTTGCACATCTGCACACACATACATATAAACACAGACTACATTATTGAAATCTTTGGTATATACTTGTGTAAAAATATTTGGGAGAAAAAAATTTTCATTTTGAATTCAATGCATTTTTATTATTATTGATTTTATTTTATTTTTATTTGTTACAAATGGAACATTGGGGTCTTTGGGACCATGAACAGCAAGGCAGTAAAGGCAATGCATCAGAACACAAGGGCTATGTAGACTTTTCTTTATCAATGGCAATGGCAAGTCAATGGCATGATTCCTAGTGAAAGCAGAATGAACCAACTGCTCTTCTTCTTTCTTTCCCTCAAGTACAAACCGGATTCCGAAAAAGTTGGGACACTATACAAATCGTGAATAAAAACTGAATGCAATGAT
>JAOVVB010000002.1:26452517-26469221 GCA_028570985.1 Heterobranchus longifilis | reverse complement strand
GATGCTCGTGACCGGATACACCCTGGACAGGGTTCCAATCCATCACAGGGCACACACACACACACACACACACACACTCATTCGGAGTACCCAGAAGAAAATCCACCAAGCACGGGGAGAACATGCAAACTCCATGCACACAGAGACAGGGATCGAACCTGGCCGGGAATGAAACGCAGACCCTGAAGGTGCAAGGCGAAAGTGCTAACAGTTACACCACCGTGCCACCCTGCCAGATTGTATGGGGAGAAATATAGATTTACTAATTTCTGTACAAGTTCAGATGATAACTAAAACTTTACATGCATGATTGTTAACATTATCATCATTAATGCTGGACTGTTGCAGCAAACTGTTTCAGGCTTCATAGTGGTGCAATATTTAGAGTTTAAAAAGTTGTGGGCGGGGCATAAATAATGGAGCAAACTAACATAATTATAAACATAAGGATTACCTTTTGAACTTGGGTGAAAACCAATGACTGCCTGAAGTCTGGAATCCATGGCATGAACAAACGCTGATGCTCAAGATGCTTTGGCAGGCCTTTACTGTAGCTGCCTTCCACTGCTGCCTGTTTGTCGGTCTTTCTGCCTTTATTCTTGTCTTCAAGTGAAAAGCATGCTCTATTGGGTTGAGATCAGGTAACTCACTTGGCCAGTGACGAATATCCCATTTCTTCTCCTTAGGTAGCTTTCACTGTATGTTTTGGGTCATTATCCATCTGCAATATAAAGTGGTGTCCTATCACTTTTGCAGCATTTGGCTGAATTTAAGCAGAGAGTATAGCCCTGTACATTTCAGAATTCATCCTGCTACTTTTATCGGTTCTATTGACAGCCATACACGCTTATGCCGTAACACTGCCTTCACCATGTTTGAGAGATGATTTTCCTTCTCCATATTTTTCTCTTCCAATCATTCTGGTACAAGTTGATTTTGGTCAGTCCAAAGAGTCTGGCAAAATGTTCTGGCAGTCTAATCTGGCCTTTCTGTTTTTGAGTGTTACCAGTGGTTTGCACCTTGTTGTGAAGCATCTGTATTTTACTTCATAAAGCTGTCTCTTGACTGTAGACATTGACAATGGCACATCTACAGTACCTCATTAACAGTGTTCTTGAATTGGCCAGATGTTGTGAAAGGGTTTTTCTTCACCATAAACAGAATTCTGGGGTCTCCATTTCAGTTATCTTTTGTCTTTCAGGCCTTCTGCTGTTGCTGAGCTTTCCAGTTAATTCCTTCTTTTTAAGAATGTACCGAATTGTTGTACTATATTGGTCACTCCCAATTTATTTGCTATCTCCGATTCCAAATGCGAAAAAAAAAAATACTTATCTTTGTTCCAAAATTTGTGGACCTGACTGTAGATAAAATGAGGAAATACATGGCTCGTTGGGATGCTGATCCTGCAAAGAGAATAAACAAATGCTACTGATAAGTTCTATTGAAAAGAATGTTGTTTTGGTACTTTTTTATTTATGTGATATGTACCCGAAATTATAGAATGATGCAAATATTTCGGTTTAAAATATTTAAGTAGTTTGCTGTAGAGGTGCACATCAGAAGTGGAGCCTGCAGAATATAAGAAAGTTATCACTGGTTTTTACTCTCGCACAGGTGGAGCAGATGCTAACGGCAGCAGGTAGTTAGCTTTCATCCGCTAAGCTGCTCAAATGTGATGATACAGAAGCAGGTGGATTTTTATTAAATTCTGCTAAAGCACTGGCAAATATTGGAAAGTGATAAATTATTCAGGCTTTGAAGTGCTGATTGTGACACACTATGCAAACATTAGGTCAGTAGTTTCCCTGAAGCTTTAAAGATCTTCTTACAACTTTACACAACTATTACATAACACCCAGCACAAGAATTGTACATTCAAGGTCAGTAAACCAACAAAAGCTTGTAACAGCCAGCGGTGTGAATATTTAACACACTAGGAGATGCTGGAAGGATCTCGTATCCTCTGAGCCATGCCATCACAGCGCTTTGTAGTCGGGGATGATGAACTTCAAACTGAAGTGAAAATGATGAGTTATTAAATATTCTGTTATTCTACCTCTGATCAAGTGTAAAAACTCATCATCTACACTGCATTTTCTTTGTAAGTGTCAGTCACTCTGTCTCTCCTTGTGTCTCTCTTTTTCAGTCACCTCTCTCACACTGTCTCCTTCTCTTTATCTGCTTGAATGGCATGAATGTCAGATTAGTGCCAAAACAAATAACATGAAATAATGAAGCTTATTATAAGGTTAATTTATTAAAGTGTGCATGTTGGCTCAGTCTCCTCACACCTTCAGGGTTAGGGATTTGAATTCCCCTCCCACAGTCCAAAGACCTGCACTGTAGGCAGATTGGTGGTTCTAAATTGACAGTAGTGTATGATTGACTGTGTGTGTGCTTATGCCCCGTGATGGGTTGGCACCTAATCCAGGGTGCAGCCAGCCTTATGCCCAAGGTTCCCCAGAATAGGCTCCAAGCACCCAGTGACCCTACACACAGGATAAGCAGCATATAAACTTAATGATAATGTTCATTCATTCATGCATTCATTTATTTATTTTCTATAGTGGTGACCAGTACCGGGTTCAGGGGGCCTGGAGTCTATCCTTGGAGAAACTGGGATACGACGTAGGGTACACCCTGGACAGGGTGCTAATCCATCGCAGGACATACACCCACACACACTCATTTACACACTATGGGCAATTTGGAAACCTAATCTGCAAGTCTTTGGATTGTGGAAGAAATCCAGAGTACCTGGAGGAAACCCATTTCAGCTCAGAGAGAGAGTTTATGGTTAGGTGATGCAAGCTTCCCATGAGTGGTTCTCCACAAGCTAACTGTGCACTAAGCTAGGTTTGCATTAAGCTAACTCCCCAGCTGTGCAGGGAGGTGTGTCTGTATCATCGACCCTGGAGGTGTGCAACCATAACACCATTTAAAAACTAAAAAGCTCCATAAGTAATTTTTCCATAGTACAGGTCCCACGGTAGTCCAATGGTCCCTGTACCCTGGTATTTTTGACAGTACCATGACAGTAAGTTACTACATGGTACTACTGTACAGTAGTTCTACCATGATACTGTACATACTTTGATACAAGGGTACATGTCCTGTAGTACAGTACATGGTTGTACCAGGTAACATAGTACTGTACAATGGGGACATGTCTCGGCAAAAATATGTTACACTGTACATGTTTATGTAGAACAATGTCAGTATTTATATAGTTATCTCTGCCGTGCCATTTTACCTGTTACAGTACTCTTTAAAGGTTATGCCGCAGTGCTTTGGTGAATTCGATTGTACTTTTTGGGTACCACAGTGTCTACCAAATTTCAGCAGGTATCTAATATGGTACTGCCTGCACTATACCATACCATTAGTATGTAGTAACTTAACTAGTATGATACAGTAATTACAAACATACAATATTAGATACAACTAGCTAAACTTTGGTAGCCATGGTGGTACCCAATACATACTATGTAATTCACCAAAGAATTGTCTGTTTGGAGACCCTTTGGAGGTTACAGTAACAGGTACAATACCATTTTACCATTGTGGTAAATTAAATTAGAACCTTTAAATACATTTATGAATAAATAAAAACATTTTGACAATACAGTTTCCTGTTATGGGTCTCATAGTACCATTCTATAGTACATGTACCCTTACCCTTGCCATAACAAAAATTCCATTATGCAGGTACCAGTGGTCAAAATTTTTCTTTCTCTTCCTGTTCGTCTTTCTTTCTCATATTCTTTGTTTCTCTCCGTTTCTCTTGATCGTCATCTGTTTTTTCTAATATAACACTCAGAGATGTGATGTCATAGGTCAGTCTGATGGCACTGTTGTGAACGTGACACAAGAAGTTGTGTTAGCGATTATACTAAAGACATGATGTTGGCTTCTCTATACAGTAGGTTCTGATATTAAATGTAAATTACATGCAAATTATCTGCAGTGAATGTGAAGAAAGAAAAAAAAAGTTTTAAAAGCTGTTCCTAAATGTTGTGATGTTCAGCTGGATCCTGCTGCCTCACCGTGGGAGGATTTGCACGAGCTCTAATGTACAGTAATTATGACTAATTTACACCCTGTCATTACCTGTGTGTGGAGAAGAGTCTCAGATTTTTATGACATTTTCTTAATTAGCCATCAGTCATAATAATTGGCCAAAGGACAAAAACAACAAAAGAAGACAACAAAAGACATACTAAAACCATTGGAAGGCAATACATGTTACACTCACAGACACACGGTTATTTCTTTTTACTTTACTTTGGTGATTTCACGGATCCTGTTAGACTATTAGACCGTAATTAATCTGATCATATTCTTCATACTGGACAGCGTATAGATTGTTAGCGGGTTGCAATGAAGTCAGCGTACAGATCGTTCCGGCTTTGCTGTAACACACTCGGGTGGTCATTTCAATTTCTTGTTAAAAAGAAGCTCCAGCAGAATCTGACATCTAGTTTCTTGGAAGCGGAGTGCCTTTCAAATAAAACCAATTCATATGTGTGAGCAGATCGAATAACCACCAGGGCATGACATGGACAGGGAATTTGCACTGACTTCTTCTTCTACACGCGGTCAGACTCACAGCCAGAACTTTGGAGGCAGGGATGTAGAACTACAGTGCACTGGGGACTAGTGGAGATGAGGACAGGAATCAGACAGTGGAATCGTGCATTATAGTCAATTAAATCGTTTGCATTAGGCTTGATCATATGCATGATGTGCATTATACCAAACTGTAATATTCGCATATGTTAATAAGATAATACATATTGAGCTATGTGTATAAAATCGTCTTTAATGTGGTATAATCAGGGGGATTTTTTTTTCTCTGTAATTAAACTTGCCTCCTGTAAGTGGCAGTGTATATGCTTGTGTGTAATTTTCTCTACAGTAAAAGCTTAATTGGATGTGAGCTCAGTGTTTCAGCCTGAGGGCGGTGATTAGGTAAGAAAATATGCAGATAATATTCCATGATAGTAAAAACCAGTGCTTCTTCTACTTCTTCTTCTTCGTCTCCTGTACCAAACCACACTGCTATGGCCGTTTTTATACATACAGTATGTGTTAATATATGTGCATTGCAGCTCAGAGAGAAAGTTTATGGATAGGTGTTGCAAGCTTCCCATGAGTGATTCTCCACAAACTAAGCTAACTTTGCATTAAGCTAACTCCCCAGCTGTGCAGGGAGGTGTGTCTGGTTTCAAAATGTGACAAGAGAGACTTTTGTTAATGTGATTATGGTCATATTTAGCCTCACACATCAAGGTGCATGTAAATATTTGTGCCTATCAATATTTTTTTCTGCCAGATGTAATTACATAATATACAAATGTGTCAAAAATACAGTTTTTCTCTGTTGGCCCATGTTGGCCCAATACACAGCCTTGATCTCCATTTCCCACAACACATCACAGTCAGGGATTACAATTCCCAACATTGCACTACTCAGTCACATTGACGCTCACCTGAGTTTTAAACCTGTTCACTCTGTATGAACAGACTCTGAACTTATGTTCATCACGTGCCTGACTTTACTAAGTTTTAGATTTTTTGTGTTTGGATATTTTGGTCCCATGTCTGTTCTCTGATTCTTGGAAACTTCATAGATCAAGATTTTTATAAATCCGCCTTGTATGAATATTGTTAAAACCTAAATAAATAAAAACTGAATTGATTTGAAATGAATAATGTAGATGACTCATGAATTACCAGGTGCCAAAAAGGTATGGTTACTTTGCATTTGGTGACACCCACAAAACTTCGCAACCGGCAAAGGACGAAAGGCTGAAATGTTTAGAGCGGAATTACAAAAAAGGAGAATTAGATGTGAATTAAGTGAGGTGAAAAAGAAATAAGTACTACTATGATTTATTTGTGCTAAACTGTGTATCCTGATGATTAATTAGACCGAGCACATAACCCAGGACAGCTGACAACTCTCAGCCAAAAATCCCTAACAGACCGAGGGGCTCGCCACGACGCAGTGGTGAAAAGCAGGAGGTGTTGTGTTGTAAGGAAGCAGCTGATGCTGCTGTAATCAACCCTTTGAGGAGTACACACCTCACTGCACATTGAAACACTGCAGATCAGTCACGTATCACTCACTTATGGCCTATAGTGATAATAAAGTGTTGCACAAGAAGATGCAAAAAGTAATTTTTCTTAATTGTACAGATTTATGATGTTATGTGGTGTTGTTAGTCGTTTGGCTGCTCCCGTCAAGGTGTCGCCACAGCGGACCATCCAGTCCACAAACAAATTGGCACAGGTTTTATGCCGGATGCCCTTCCTGATGCAACCCTCCCATTTTATCTGGGCTTGGGACCAGAACTGCATCCAGTGGCTGGGGTTTGGGCATTGGGTGGAAATTGAACCAGCCTTCCACAGGGCAGGCGAGAAACCTACCACTGAGCCACCAATGCCCATTAATGATGACGTTATGTGTAATTCTGTAAATTGTGCTCTGAGTCAGGAAACACCACCTTTTAAGGACTAATGCTCGAATACATAAAAGTGTGAAGACTTCACCCAGTGTCTTCAGTGTGTACATTCTAGAGATGGGGGAGAGAATAGAGTTATGAATCTAAATTCTTTTGTGTGCCGGTTCATGTAGCTCCACAGTGACCTCAAATTTTTTTTTATGATTTATTACACTTATAATACACATGCAGCAGTCAAACAGCCAGTTACTTTGGAATTGGTGGTTTTCAGCTTGACCGAACACATATTGTGCCGAGTGCACAAGCTTCTGAGTGGCACAACATGCTTAACCACATGCTCACAAATGATCAACACTCTCAAGGTTTTTGAGGTGGAAAAAACATTGTATGTGAAGTTAGTTTGTATTGTTTAAATTCTGCGCTTGATTTTTAAGTGAGAATCTAATGCTATAAAGAATGGGCTACATTTAATTACTCATGTTCTATTGCATAAAGCTATGGTATAAAACCTTTGAGTTATGGCAACGTTCCTTTTTTAAAGGTTCAAGGTGTTAAAGTTCCCAAATCTGAAAACTCTTAAACACACATCTGCTTAAGTACAGTCATCTAAACTACACCTCACACTTCATTAGAGTGATTTCTGAAACAAGAGCCCTGTTTGGACAGCATTAGTTTTTCCACTCAGTGCTGATCCCTTACACATGCTACAGCATGATATTTACACATTTTTTCACAGATGTTTTTTTCTATTCCTTGGTGAGAACCCAGCCCAAGAAAACTGGCATTTAATCAACAGTAATTTAATAAATTTTACTCTGACATGTCTGTGATTTTAATATTCAAAAACATTTGGTGGTTTTGAAGTCTCTGAGGCATTTAGCCAGTGCAAAAAGCATATTGGGTCTCCATGTTGTGTCTCAAAACCGTCAGATAGAAAAGGATGATAAAAACAAATCAATTAAATTAGTCCAGACATGTCCAGAGTGTCCAGGCTACGAGAGTAAAACCTCACATGCCACTTTCATATTCAACAAAAGTGTGTAAAAATGTGACTATGTGCATAGCAGACATTTGTATTCGTAGGAAATCAAACCTAATCAAATCATCTTGCTAAATCATATCCACCAATCTGTGAGAGATTTATTATTAAGACATGCAAGATAACATTATAGAGTTCACACTGAGAAACACAAGCAGTGCTAAATATTTACTGAGCCAAGCTGGAGATGGTTTTAAATATATCTGCTTATGTAAGCGTTTCAAGTAGATCATATGAAATAAGTAAAAAAAAAAAATTAGGATTTGTTGTTTACGCTGAGTTTACATTTCATTCTTCAAGTTTCTGATAAAGTTCCAGGATGTGTAGCTCAGTAGCTCCCTGGAGAACTGCACTTTAAACTTTCTTACTGCTAGACTGCAGATTAGTGACTGTCTGCATTGTTCTCTGGAGACAATGTGGAACATTCAATACACACAACACAGGATCCACTCCAACCTTTGAACTGTTCAATAAGCAATAAAAAACAAAGGTACAATTAAAACCACAAACCAATCAACTCGTATTCTTGCTGTTCTTTTCTTTATGAGGTGGTGGGAGCTGGGTATGGTGTTCTTTTCAAAACCATTCATTCTGCAGGTGACGTTTTAATGGCTTGAGCTGCAATCATTTTAATTGAACATCCTGTGGAACCTAATCAGAGACTTCAGACAGGAAGTGATGTCATGAGATGAGGGCACTGTGGTGTTAGGCTGGGCACACACCACACAGAAAGCTAAAAGATCCTGACAAGACTGGGAGTGTACACGAACACTAACCCACTGGCTTCTGCGGATTTTTATGCCAACTCAAAACCAGTTGATCCTACACTTAACAACTGCCAGATGGAGGATCATAGACCTCACGACAAACTCTCACGACAACTCTCACTAGAGCAAGAATAAACATAGATAAAGAAGAAGAAAAATAAACAAACAATATGGATACAAGACCGGCCAGCAGTTTTATTGAGCACCGTAAGGCATTTGAAATGTCAGTTGTCAGTATTGTAAATACATGCAAAAACGAATTAAAATTCTCCTGCCCATAATTCCGCCTCTTCAGTGTTCACTGGTTAGTGACGGTACGCATTCTCCAGTCGAGTCAGTGCCACATCGTCCAGAGTCGGCTGTGAAAAAATCAAACGTTTGATACACTGCGCCTTATTTCGGGTTTTCAAAGTCTGTTCCCATCACATACTGGTCGCAGCTTGTGCTGACTGGTGCAGACTGGGACGAACTCAACACCATTCTCAATCCTATACAAAATCCTATTCAAAGTCATGTAGTGCGTACCCGGCTTTAACAGCACACACTCACACATAGTTGGTATAACAGGATGGAAGTCTATGCAGAAATCTTTTTGGAAATGATTTGAACCAAATGAACAGATGAACATTTAAATAGTTGAAATGATCTGATATTTTCTGCTAAATCTATCTACTCATATCTAGTAACAAATGATGCACACACACACACGCACACACACAGCAGTCATAAGTGTTTAACAAGCAGAAAGTAAGAGTGTAAAAAAAAAAAAAAGCTATGAGTTAAAAAGATCAGACGCTCCTCTGCTGTAAAGAGGAGCTTTTGTCTCACACACATACACATGCACATACACACACACACTTTCACTAATGGGATTTAGGGTTTAATGTAATAGATGTTGAGGATGAAGTGTCTCTCGACTCGGTTCAGCAAGTGTCTCCTGAACATCACACCGTTCTCTCAGTAATTTATTCACACATAAACATGAAAACGTTTGAACGAGTGAAACGTTGATGCTCCTGATGGTTTGTGTTGTTTACACTCCCACCTTATTCTTATAAATCACTTATAAATGCCTAAATGCCAGCTGCTAAATGGTTAGACTTATTACTAGCAATGGTGGAGTCCATCAGTGTCTGTACTTATCAGTTGCCTAGCAACACGCAACACTGTCCTCATGACTTTACCCACTTGAGTGTATTAAGTCACTTTGGCTATGGCATTATCAGGGTTATATAGCACCAGGATAGCATTAATGTTAATTTACCCCATTTGGCAACCAGTTACCCTCATTGCTGGATTAACACTTAAATGTTTATTTCTCTGAGCCGGGCTCTGTGACGAGGATCATACAGTACCTGTGTGTACATAATCTTTCTGGTTGGTTCGTTTCCGTTAGCATAATCAGTTTCAGAGAGAATAAATAAATGAATCTTTCAGTTTGAAACAGTGGCTGTAATAGTATGGCATGTGTTATTTGCTACCTAACTGTTCTGGGAATTGTTAAACTCGTCAGTTTAGTTACAGCATTAGTCTTCTCTCACTCTTTGTCTCAATGTCTCCCTGTCCCACTCTCTCTGTGATTTAAAATTTTTGGCATTTCTCAGCCTTACAGAGCGACTTACATTAATCTCATTATAGTGTACAGTAAAGTGTGCAGCGTAATATACAGTGAGGTGTACAGTGTAGTGTACAGTGTAGTATATAGTAATGTAAACAGTGTACAGTAACGTGTACGGTTTAGTGTACAGTAAGGTGTACAGTGTATTGTAAAATAAGGTGTACAGTGAAGTGTGCAGAGTAGTATACAGTAAATGCACAGTGTAGTATACTATCTATTGTACAGTAAAGTGTGTAGTGTACTGTACAGTAAGGTATACAATGTAGAGAACGGAAAAGTGTACAGTGTAGGGAAGAGTAAGGTGTACAGTGTAGTGTATAGTACGATGTACAGTAAATGTACATTGTCATGAACAGTAGAGTTACGTGTGTAGTAACCAGTAAGGTGTACAGTGTAGTATACAGTAAAATGTACAGTGTACTGTACGATAAGGTGTACATATTAGTGTGCAGTAATGTATACAGTGTAGTATACAGCAAAGTGTACAGTAAGGTGTACCGCAAGGTGTTTAATATACAGTAAAGAGTACAGTGTAGTATACAGTAAGGTGTACAGTGTAGTGTACAGTAAGGTATACAGCAACGTGTACAGTGTATTGGACAGAAATTGACACTCTTCTCTTTAGCTGCAGTGTTTCTGTTTTTCAGGGTTTTATTTTATCTCTGAGACTAGCCTGTAACTGTGTGTGTGTGTGTGTGTGTGTGTGTGTGTGTGTGTGTGTGTGTGTGTGTGTGTGTGTGTGTGTGTGTGTGTGTGTTTGATATACAGACACTTGCTGTCACCTCTGAGGAAAATATGTCCCAAAAGAAGCTAGGGCTTTCACTCTGCATGCTGTGGTACAAAATCTCTCTCTCTCTCTCTCTCTCTCTCTCTCTCTCTTTCTCTCTCTCTCTCTCCATCCTGGCTAATCCTGAAAACTGAAAAGTTTGATACTGAAATGCTTGAAGCGTTTAAAGTGGTCAGATTGTGGTTGAGCTCTATACTGTAGTTCCGAACAGAATCTTGCAACCCTGATTAATCACTCCACAAGCGCATTACTGATGATGTCACTGTAAAATAATTGCACATTTTCACAATCAATGGAGATGAAAGAATTCTACAAGAAAAGAAAAAAACAGTTTATATGTTGTGCCAAAGATTTTTGTTTTAGAAACAAGCAAAAGCAAAGATCTTTTGATTTAAAGGCTTGGAAACCACTGTGAATTTGCAGAAAGTGGATAAAGAAATATTTATCACTATATATAATATATAGTATATAGTATTCCCGGGTTATCAGTGAGTGAGGAATGAGCATAAAATGTGAAACTTGGATAAAAATACATCTACTGTATATTTGCATAATTCTCATTTCTAATGACTGTGAAAAAACCCATGAGGTAGAACTGATTATCACATGGACTGCTGAAATAGTGAACATAAACAAAGCATGTGACTGCAGTCGCTCTGTTTTAGGACTGAAATAGCCATGAACATTTCTGTACCCCAGCCTCCATCAGGGAACAGTGTGTAACTAAAACACATTTCCTGCTGTACAGTTGTTCTTTTATTTATAAGACTGATAACACAGGAGTGCATGTGTAGCTTGACAGAAGGGGATAGAAGGGTGTCGGGGGTAAATACCACCAAATAGAAAACACACAGATTGCTGTGGATGTTCTTCCGTAGATAGCCTTATGAATGTGCGATTGTTAACCCTCACTGAAACACTCGAAAAAAATTCTAAATTTCTGGTAATTTTTCAAGACTTTTTTACTTTCATGATTTTTTTTTTTTCATCTTTCATCTTGTATATACATAAAATGTATGTAAAACACAAATAAAGTTAAAAGCACAATTAAACATAAAAAGTTAAACATTAATTAAAAATTAAAAATGAAACATCAAAAATGTGAACAAATTTCAATAAGGTACTAGCGAATGTGGATTTATTTATATTTTTTGTCACTGCTGATGCTTCTGTATTGCTCATTAAGGATACATTTATAAATTAACAAAAACATTTTTTAATTAAAATTAGAATTTTAAACCCTTAAAAATTGCAATCCCTTTGTGACAGTGTCCAATGTTAAAAGTGCTATACAAATACAATTTTATTTCACACTGAATTTAACAGATTTTGCTAAAAAGGAAAAAAGAAAAATCTGAAATACTAATCAGCATGAGAGCTGCCCTTTGGGCTTTAGGGCAAAAACCAGACCAGCAGAAACACATTAACTGTAACTCAAGCACTTTAAAACTTACATGCAGTGTGTGTGTGTGTGTGTGTGTGTGTGTGTGTGTGTAAAAGAAGCTGATTTGATTATGACTATAACACCATCTGTTAGTGACATGCATAACCCACTTTAGAAAACCATTTGTGCATTATTGCATTATTTTTCTTTACATTCGTTCATCTTTATTTACCCTCTCTGTCATTCGCTGTCTACCATTCATTACACATTTCTCTCGCTCGCACTCTCTCTAACAATAATTACAGGGCACCACACACTCACACACACAAGCGGTAATTTAGCATGTTTTGGGAGGAAACTGGAAAATCCTGGAGGAAACCAACATGGGAATGTAATATAAAACTCAGGATGACACTGGGAACACTAGAATAAATCCTGAACACAGAGTCAGTCGGCTACAGTTACTTAGGTGTATAGATCTAAGAAGTCTAAACAGCTAGCTATAGTAGCATGGTAAATTAAAGATTTGTGGCATGAGTAATTAAGCCTTATGTCCTTAAAGAGGAAAAAAGGGTAATTTTTATTTTGTATAAATGCAGAACAGCATTTCCTGTGGGTGTCTGGCTATGTACAATCACTTTTTCCCTCATCTCAGTTGTAATTGAATATTAACATCAGGAGCTGATTTATGGTTATACTATCTGATATCACCCAATCGTGGATGGGCTTCCCGTTGAGTCTGGTGCATTTATACAGTAAATTTGCACTTTTTTCCTTACATTGTTTCAAATTTATATTCATATTTTATAATTTCTATAAAGCTGCTTTGAGACCATTGTCCATTGTTGAACTGATTTCAACATCTCTTCATTCCTAACTCTCTCTCTCTCTCTCTCTCTCTCTCGCCCGCTTTAGCTCTCCTCTATGCCACCATCTTTGGTAACGTGACCACAATTTTTCAGCAGATGTACGCTAACACTAACCGGTATCATGAGATGCTGAACAGCGTGCGTGATTTCCTCAAACTCTACCAGGTTCCTAAAGGCCTGAGTGAGAGAGTGATGGACTACATCGCCTCCACCTGGTCCATGTCCAGGGGCATCGACACAGACAAGGTAAAATGTGTGTGTGTGTGTGTCTGTGTGCAAGTGGGTGCATTTTTCTAACTTCAGAAACAAAGTAATATCTGGGAGACTTTATTTTATCAAAGAGTGTGTTATGACACACACATACTGTAGCTGCTGTGGAGTTAATCTTCAAGTACATACAGAATTTTTATGGAATGCTGTCTTGGTCCTCAGGTGCTCCAGATCTGTCCTAAGGACATGCGAGCTGATATCTGTGTGCACCTGAACAGGAAGGTGTTTAAGGAACATCCTGCGTTCCGATTGGCCAGTGATGGATGTCTACGCGCACTTGCCATGGAGTTTCAGACCATCCACTGTGCTCCAGGGGACCTGATCTACCACGCAGGAGAGAGTGTCGACACTCTGTGCTTCGTCGTCTCTGGGTCACTCGAGGTCATCCAGGATGATGAGGTGGTCGCCATACTGGGTTAGTGAGGAAGGGTGAGAGAGGTGGGGGGAGACTTACCTGTAGAGAATACCTGTAACTGAGTTTTGACAATACAAATGTCTATATTTGTCATGCAGTACAGCATCTTGAGAGAGAAAGAGATAAGGAGATACAGACAGAGAAAGGGGAGTTGTTTTGGCAACACTCTACAAACACTGATAAGCCATAACATTATGTCCGATCCACTTAATATTTTGTAGTTGCCCTTGTATCTCTAAAACAGCCCTGCCCCTTCGCGGCCTGGCCATGAATGGTCGATCGGATTAAGATCTGGAGAATCTGGAGGCCGAGTCAACACCTCGAACTCTTGATCTGTTCCTTAACAATATGTGCAGTGTGTTAGGGCACGTTATCCTGCTGAAAGAGGCCACAGAAGAGGTGTCACTTGGGGTGTCACTTCCCCAGGTAAGTTACGGACACATCTGGCCTTCCACATGACGTAAAAGAAAGCGTGACCTATCAGACCAGGATACTTTCTTCTATTGCTCCTTGGTCCAATTCTGATGCTAACGTGCCAATTGTAGGAGCTTTTGGTGGAGGAACATGGGCACATGGGCACTCTGACCAGTCTGCAGCTCCATACACAACAAACTATGATGCACTGTGTATTCTGAGTCCTTTCTGTCAGAACCAGCATAACTTTTTGAGCAGTTTGAGCTACAGTTGCTTTTCTATTGAATCGGTCTGCACTGGCAGGTCTTCACTTTGCACATGCATCATTGAGTCCTGACCCCCATGAACCTGTTGTCACTGGGTTTCCTTCCTTAAAGCACATTTGGTAGGCCATGACCACTGCAGACCAGGAACATCCCACAAGAGCCAGAGTTTTGGAGTGGCTCTGACCCAGTTGTCTAGACATCACAATCTGGCTCTTATCAAAGTTATCCTACACTTGCCCATTTTTTCTGCTTTTCAGGGACAAAATATTTACTTGCTGCCTAATATAATCAGTGTTCATTGGTGCAAAGCAGCTTTACAGAATCAAAAGTAAACTTAGGAAAATGAGTTTGAAAAGTGTAAGGAAATATATATAAATCATAATTATAAGATTTTTTGTGATGAGCCAGCCAAGGGTAACAGTAGTAAGGAAAAAATGTCCTGAAATGGCAACAGAATAGGCGTTTAAGTTAATATGTAATCCCTGCTTAGGTACAAAACTGTTGGTGGGAAATTCAGTTCGGAACTACAGTATAGAGCCAATGTAGGGTGAATAAGATAGGAGTGACGTTCTTATATATACAGTATATATAATATATATAATCTTATATATATATTATATATATCTTATATATATATATACAGTATTGTGGTTCTAGTGAGGATGCTGACTGCTGCATACTGGACTAACTTGTGCTTGTTTATACACCTAGTAGAACATCCAGATAGAAAGGCATTACAATAATCTAACCTAGAGGTGACAAAATCATAAACAAATTTTTCTGCATCATGTAGTGACACTATATTTCTTGTCTTGGCAATATTTCTGAAATTAGAAGAATTCTATTCTAGTAATATTATCTACTTCAAATAAAACACTGGAATCTACAATCACACCAAGGTCTTTTAATGCTGCACATGATGAAACAGAAAGGCCATCCAGTTATTTAATTCACCTGTCAGTCGTCATAATGTTATGGCTGATCAGAATATATGGTCATGCCAATAAATCTTGTTAAACTTAAACTGAGAGAGAGAGAGATGGAGGAAGAAATAAAAAATATATATAATTTTGAGTTAACATTTATTCTAGAGGCATAAAGAAACATAACACACACACACACACACACATACACACAGCCATTATCTCTTGCAAGTGCAAATTGGACACTTGGACAAATTGGATCTGTATTAAAAGAGTTTGTGTACATGCTCTTATCTGATCAAGCTACATTACCGCACTAAATCGATTAGTCTGAGTGTGTGTGTGTAGCTGAGACACTTTATATCAAGTCACTTTAAACACGCTTTTCAAAGAAACAGTGCTCTGTTTATTTATTAGTTGTTTTTTTTAATCAACAAGACCAAAAGTGTTTATGTAAAGAGAGTTCTGGTTTTAGTGAATTATGTCTTAAGGAGAGACAACTCTGTGAGAGAGAGAGAGACAGGTCTAAGAGAGACACGTATGAGAGAGCAAGAGAGACAGGTCCAGCAGTGAGGCGGGTGTGGAGAGAACACTCATGACCTGTCTAACAGCGTTGTGTGGGAGAACTGAGCCGTGTTATGTTTATTCAGTCAGAGGGGCAGAGGGAATATTTCTCCCATCAGAACGTCTCCTTCTCTCTGCCTGACATCTCATCTGCAGCCTGCACTCATTAATTATGTGTGTGTGTGTGTGTGTGTTTGTGTGTGTGTGCTGTTTGGTTCCTGCAAAGGAAAATCTGGCTGAATATTTCATTTGCACCGTAATCAGCTGAGTGAAAAGTGAGATGAAGCCTGTCCCACATGACCAGACACTTTATTTAATGTGATACACACACACACACACACACATAAACAGAAAACTCTCATGTCGATTGTTGATGCCACACACACACACAAACACACACAGCAAAGCTGAATATCCTACAAAATGAAGAATGTCCCAGACTCCTGATGTGGTACAACCACTCAAGTCAAAGCATCACAAACTGTCTGTTGAATAGTTTAGCTCGCCGGGTTGGATATAGCCGTGGTAGGATATTTGCTCCGCCCACTGTATGAGAGATTTGTACAAACGCTTCAGTAAAGACATCTCAAAGCTCTCCTCATCAGCATTATAGAAGCCACACTGAACTCTGATGGACTTTCTGATAATCATGACATCATGGAGGATTGGGATCAAATTTGGGAATGTCTCCTAACACACAGACAGAGAAAGAAACAGAGGGACGAGCAAGAGACATACAAAGTGAGGAAGAGAAGTGAGAAAAGAAAGACAGAGACAGACAGAGATAGAGAGACACGAAAAAATGAAAGTTTGATAAATATGCACAGCAACATCGAGACAGACGGATACAGGGTTATAACGTGTGTCTGTGTGTGTGTGTGTGTGTGTGTGTAGGAAAAGGTGACGTGTTCGGAGATGTCT
>JAOVVB010000002.1:26379325-26397040 GCA_028570985.1 Heterobranchus longifilis | reverse complement strand
AGTACAGCTTGTTAGCAATCACACCATACAGCTTGTTAGTAATCACACCATACAGCTTGTTAGTAATCACACCACACAGCTCGTTAATAAACACACCATACAGCTCGTTAATAATCACACCATATAGCTTGTTAATAATCACATCATACAGCTCGTTAGTAATCACACCATACATCTCGTTAATAATCACACCATATAGCTCATTAATAATCACACCATATAGCTTGTTAATAATCACACAATACAGCTTAGTAATCACACCATATAGGCTGTTAGTAATCACACCATACAGCTTGTTAATAATCACAACGTACTGCTCCTTAGTAATCACAACATACTGCTTGTTAGTAATCACACCATACAGCTTGTTAGTAATCACACCATACAGCTTGTTAGTAATCACACTATACAGCTTATTAATAATCACTCCATACAGCTCGTTAGTGCACACCATACATCTTGTTAATAACCACACCATATAGCTCATTAGTAATCACACCATAGAGCTCGTTATTAATCACACCATATAGCTCGTTATTAATCACACCATACAGCTCATTAATAATCAAACCATGTAGCTCGTTAATATTCACACCATACAGCTTAGTAATCACACCGTACAGGCTGTTAGTAAACACACCATACAGCTTGTTAATAATCACACTGTACTGCTTGTTAGTAATCACATCATATAGCTCATTAGTAATCATGCATTACAGCTCGTTAAAAATCACACTGTACAGTGTTTAAGGTTTAAGGTTGTACATAGGCCCCATTTCTCTAAACTTAAGCTTTCTCATTTTGTACCCAAATGTCTTTGACATTTTATATGACGTCTTCATATGTATTGGACATGCACAAATTTGGAAAAATTCTGGAGGGATGCCTTTAAAATGTTGTCATATATATTGAAATGCAATCTTGAACCAGACCATCTGATTGAAATGCAATCTTGAACCAGCTCTTTTTGGCATCACTGGAAAGAAAGATAAACTTCAGCTAAACTGCGTTTATTGTCTTTTGCGACGTTTCTGGCCAGGCATTCGCTTTTATTCTAGTGGAAGGATGCCATGTCACCCACTTCTGCCCAGTGGCTCAAAGATATTATGTCCTGTTTGTCCCTGGAGAAGATTCACTACTCAATCCATGATTCAGGCTTGAAATTTTAACATGTGTAGGGGCCCTTTCTTCGCTTTTTTCATATACACTTATAGTTTAATCCCCTTTCTGTTTGATTGTTTTTTTTTCTCTTGTTCTCGTTTTCTCTTTTTTTGCACGCAGAACCCAGCCTTCCAGCTTCATGTTTTTTTTTTTCATTTCTTTTCTTTCCTCCTTTAAATATGCCTGGTGTCTAGCCTTTCTTAGACATGTAAAGCTGGCTTGGAGACGGGGTTTGGTATAGGGGTTTTTAAGGGATTTTAAGGGATTTATAAAGTGTGCATTGAAAAACTACATGTTTATTCCATTATATCTCTGTTTAAAATCAATAAAAATATTGTTGAAACGTTCAAATGTATTTTGTTTTAGACTGAACTAAACATGAATGTATGTTGTTACAAATTGCAAATTTAATGAAAGTCATTTGCTTATCACCAGTCATTCTGGACCTTTGACCTTAAATGGAAATTAGATCTGGAGCATTGAATATTAAGTTTGAGAACCCCATTACACAATAATCACACCAGTCCAGTTTTAAACACACAACACAGTTTTGGACATACAAAAAAATGTTAAAAATGTTATGATGACACAGTAAGTGTATTTTCATTCAGTGAAGCTAATTAAGCTCCTTAAACCAGACTGTACATGAACCCAGAGGCCCTCAAGTAAGAATGTAAGATCCCAGAGTGATGTAAACATACTAAGAACAATGGCTACGATGCTGATTCCGGACAGACTGAATCCGGTCAGAAAGCGGAATGCTGCAAACATGATGAAACTGGTCGAGACAGCACTGATTATGCTGAAGATGATGGCCGAGACGTAGGAAACCAGCAGTATGGTTTTACGGCCATACCTGTGAACACATAACATAAAATTATTGAGTGAAAGCAAAAGTGTTGGACCCTCTGATTCCCACTTCATCATATGAATAGTATGCAAAATCATAATGATATCTATGCTTCATGTAAAAAAAAAGGAAATTTTGTATGAATATTCTGATTTGGCTCTGCTGAAAGATGCATTTGCTGTGTTGTATTTTAATATCATACTGTACTGTAGTTCCTAGACTAGTTGCTGTTCCTGTTTTTGCTTTTGTTTTCAAAATGTTTAATAAATAGAAGATTGAAGTTCCCTTCTCATCTCTGAGTCCTGACAAAAAGCAAGACCCAAAGAATCCTGCAAAAAGCAGAATTCTGACTGGTGAAGAGGTCTCTGGCTCCCCTTCCTGCTGCACTCAGAACACTGCTCTGCCACCCTGCCCAGCTGAAGACATCCTTAGGGCATCACCTTGTCTCGTTCCTTCCTGTCATACTGTTCATCTGCTCAGAATGTTGCAACATCACTTGATATCTTACTGCCTTTCCCTAAGAATGTGGACATGGTCTCCCTGCACTACCAAGGAGATTGCTCAGCTTCCCTGATTCCCTGTAAAAAAACTCTGCTTCTGTGCAATCCTCTTTGTGTTCTCTGTACTGGCTTCATGGAGATCCAGTACTGCGCACTGTTTTCTGATGACTTTCCAAGACCTACCCCACTACATTGGCTTGGCAGACATGCCTTAATGGGTCCTGCTTCAGGGAAGCACTAGAAAGGCCTTGGACTGTGCTTCCCATCAGCCACTGCTGGCCACAGGCCACCGATTGGCTTTTGTACCTGGTGTGTTCTTTGTTAGGTGCCACAGTAGTGTAGTGGTTAGCACTGTGGTATTGCACCTTCAGAGTTGAGGGGTTGAGTTCTGCCTTCTGGTCGGTGGATACAGTTTGCATGTTCTCCCTGTACTTGGTGGGCTTCCTCTGGGTACCCCAAGTTTCCTCCCACAAACCAAATATATGCAGATAAGGCTAACAAGCATTTCCAAATTCCCTGTCCAGGGTGTACCCTGCCTAGTGCCGGGAGTCCTGTGGAATAGGCTCAAGACCTCCCATGAGGATAAGTGGTGTAGAGAAAGAGTGATTATTTTTGTTTATTGTTGTTCAAAATTAGAGGTTCAAAGCATAAGTCATAAAAGACAAGTTTAGACAATTGTAATCAACAAAAGTCCCACATCAAAATTGTCTTACTTGTCACAGAGAACGCCAAAGAATATGGCCCCAAACATGACACCAATGAAGAAGACCGTGGCCGATGCTTTAGTTAGTCCCTTTGTATTACACACTAGATCAAACTGAAGAGAGACAAACACATGAAAGACATTTTCTTATATTACCTATTTCACTCAGAAAATTCCACATACTACCTGTGATGCCAAAGTGGACTTGAAGTCGCTGGTGTCATAGACCCATCCACTCTGACATGGAACCACAGGAATCTCTGTAGCATTAGATGAGTTTGTCAGAAGATAAAAATGAGTTTGTGAAAACATGTGACAGGAAGTAAAAGTTCCATCTTCCTGTTTTGGAATGCTGACAGTCAGTTGCTCCTCCTGGGTCAGAGACTCAAAAACGCCATGAGTGTCCAGAGAGCTGATGTTGCAATGATGGGATGGTGTTGCAGCAATGAAGTTATTTAGCAGGAAGTGAAAGGGGAGGGTGATGCGTGGTATAATCAACAATACGAACAGTGCAATCTGATAACTTCCAAAGCCATCAGCCTCAGCCAGAACGTTCTCAAACTTCATCCTGAGCCAGAAAGTTAACTATATTAATCAATCCTGAAAAACATAAAGGCAATGACACATGAACATAAAAAATCTTATTTAATACATAATAAAATAATAATACATAATACCACAAAGTGGTAAATGACCTTCTACTGGCCTCTGATCAGGATTGTGTCTCTTTGCTTGTGTTACTTGACCTTAGTGAAGCTTTTGACACCATTGATCATAGTTTTCCACTTGACAAGTTATAAAATGTTGTATGAGTTGAGGGAACGGCCCACTTTTGGCCCAGATCTTATTTGACTAAATGGTTTGTAGATGTAAATCTTGACTATTCTGCATGAACTAAAATGAAGTTAGGTGTTCCACAGTGTCCTATTTTAGGCCCACTGCTACTTTCTCTATACAGGCTACATGCATCCACTGCGTAACATATTCTAAAGAATGGTATTAGTTTCCACTGTTATGCTGATGACACAGTTATATACCTCTGAAGAGCCAGTGTGTGAAGGACATTAGACATTGGATGCTTATTAACCTCCTCCTGCTTCATTCTGGCAAGACACTGTTACTGTGAAGTACTGTTACTAGGACCATATGCAGCTAGAAGTAGGATTGCTGATCACACAGTAACATTGTTTAACAATTTTAACATTCCCCTTCTGTTTCATCATGTGCAAAGACCTTGGTGTAATTATTGATTCTAGTCTTTTATTTGAAGCTTGTGTAGATATCTTATTAGTATAGACATCTTTCACCTTAGAAATATTGCCAAGATAAAAAATATATTGTCACTACATGATGCAGAGAAACCTACTGTATGCTTTTATCACCTCTAGGTTGGAATTTTGTAACACCTTACTGTCTCTACTTGTTGCATAAACAAACTCTAGTTAGCCCCAGTGAAATTTTACATTGAATTTAAAATACACCTATTGAATTGTAAAGCACTAAATGATCTCACCCAACAGTACCTGAGCGAACTGCTAATGTTTTATGATCTTCCATGCTTACTGTACTTCAATCAGAGGAGGCAGGCTGCTTGTCAGTACCTCATATTGTGAAAACTACAGCAGGTTGCCATGCTTTTTCTTACAAAGCCCCAAAGTTATGGAATAGCCTTTTGATTAACGTTTGGGACTCAGACACAGTTTTAGTGTTTAAGTCTAGGCTGAATGTCAAAAACTGAACTGAATACTTCTCCTTAGCTCACATCATAGCTTTATGTTCGGAGAGCAAATAAACTCCGCTGTGTAACATCTGACTGTGTTTCACATAGAACTAATTAATGAGTACCAACAATCTCAGTGATCAATAACTGAGTACCACAAGTTCCTTCATGACTGCTGACCTTGGTTTCTCACAGATCCCTGTTTAAGAAGTTGGGTTTAGAGCACATGGTCAGCCATGATACAATGCCCCCTGGAGCAGATAGGTTAAGGGGCCATGCTCAAGGGCCCAACAGTGGCAGCTTGTTGGAGCCAGGGCTTTAACCTCCGGCCCTCTGATCAGTAACCCAGACTCTTAAACCATTGATTACTACAACTGCCCCCAAACATTTCTGAAAGCAAGAATGGAATATAATGTTTTTAAAAAATTCAAAAGTTTTGTCAGGACTCAGAGATGAGAAGGGTACTTCAATCTTCTGTTCATTAAACATTTTGTGGTCCTATTACCAAGAATGACTTTATTCTGTAAGAAACAAATAACTTAAGATTATACTATATTTTAATCCATAATTCATATTTCCAAAACCTTATTTTATTTCATTAAATTTTAATTGAGAATCTTACTTTTTCTTATACACTTTTTAAATATTATTTTCTATTCAGATATGGAGCAGGCAGCAAAGAAATTGAGATCAACTTCATCCTGTAATAACTGTACAGTTGATTATAAATGCAAACCTTTCTAAAATTAAGTTTAAGTTAAAGTTTAACGCCACTTCAGCACACATTCTGACATTACTGGAGACGTCCTGGAGATGTCTGTCATAACCATTTGCTCAGCAGCTGTTCTACTGCATGCTCTTCTGCAATGTTCAAATGATTTATCAGTGTGTTATGTATAACTTCTGCAGGTGTAATATTAAACAAACAGCATGTAGTCTCTTTCGATACATCATTTATAATGTCATGTCTATGCCAGAATCGGTGTCAAACTCCACGTCCAAGAGTGCTTTGGACTATAACATATCGCTAACGCAAATACATCTCACGTTAACATTTACCTAACTATTGATGGTGCACACCTTTCCTTAATTAAAACCACCCTCACTCACACACTATAAGGACTTTCACAACACACTCACCTTATGCATGATGTTTCCTAACAGTTGATACCAAGACTTAATTTCTGGTAGTGTGACAGGTTTTGACACTGTTTTTGGTCTCCTTGTCTTGCTCTTATCTCACAATGCAGGAGAATTGTTTGCCAAGTATAATAAAATTCTGCTGACCTGCACGTGTGTTCTCACCTGCTATTGTGACTAGAATATACTGAATATCATACACACACACACATACTGTACACTACCTTTTGGGCAGTTCTTCTAATTCAGTGATATTTTTTTATCATATACATTTTAGAAGTATATTGAAGACATCAAAACTATGAACTAAGACATACGGAATTATGTAATTAAGTGAAGAAAAACAGCAGTCCATTATCACTTTATGGCAAGAAGGTCAGTCTGTTCAAAATCTTTGAATATACAGGGTCTTTAAGTGCAGTTACAAAAACCATCAAACACTCTGATGAACTTATCTCTCATAAGGAGCATTGCAGGAAACTAATGATTCGGAATAATTCGCTCTGCTGCAGTTAAGAAGTTCATTTAGAGTTCCCAAGAGCTAAAGGCACCAATTAACAAAATTTTCTCTGACTAGAACTCACAGGAACACTTTACAGAGCTCCAGGAGGAGACATTTTGTACTATTGTACAAAAATGTGGAAAAATGAATTCTTGAATTGGAAGACATGTCCAAAATATCATAAATATCATAAATATAATAAATATTATTCTCTAAGCTAAACTCTGCTATACTCTAGTTAAGTCTCAGTGAAGCGGCAGGCGTTTTTCAAGTTCTTGACCTGTCACTATGTATTAAGTTCATAACCAATTGTTTTACTGCAGGAGATCCGGATGTCTGCTGTGAACATCTGCACAAACAGTTTCACCTTTGACCTTTGAAGGTAAACCCCTCAGAAACATGCCTGCAAAGCGAACAGCACTACTACATGCCTGTGCGTTTACAACTTTTTTACAAGTTTCTGTTTGTAAAATAAGTGATTGGAATGGTTAAAGTTATGACATAGTATGAACTCCAGCTTCATGTGAATGAGCTTCAAAGACAGTGCATATAGTTTTTTGTAAACATTTGTAGCAGAGAGTTTAACATTAACATGAGGAAGTGCTGGTAAAGCATTTTACTCTTAATATATAAGAAATAAGAATTCTTCTATTTACATCTCACATGTTACCGACATCTAAAAAAAGGCATTTGAAGTGTTTAGAGTGTCTCTTTAATGCCGTGTCTCAGTCGGGTTTTATCTGTTGCTGGGTATCTGGCACTTTGACCCACAAAAATGCTTAGACTAGAATCATTCTGAAGCCTAGCCATGCTTTAACCTGGATACAACAAATGTAATACTACAGCAGGTAAGCTTCATTTTTCCAGCATAATAATGGTTGAAATACAGTCAAAGTGTTTATTTCAAGACTGTGGCATTTATTTTTGCATTTTTGTATATTTGCTACACAATGATTTAATCTCAGTGCGGTAGAAGAAGAGAGAGAACAGAATAGAGTGGTGTAACTTAAAAATGACTTTGTGACACACTTCAGTGTTTTATGAGCTTTAATATTGTAAAGTATTTACTCACCTGTTTGTTGTGTTTCTTGTCTGCACCATGCAGGATGAGATTCGCTCCCTATACACTGCACATTAACTTTCTCAGTACTCCTCTTTATTCTGTGCTTCGTCTCTGCTCCAGTCTCCACCACTCAGCTCTTACAGATTTGAATATTTAAATAAGTTTCGAAAGGTTTCAGATTTTTCTGGGGGGTTTTTTTCTACATACTGTAGTTTTGTAAGGAAATTTAATTCAACAAAGAATAAATTAACAGTTAAATTGTACAGAGTTTTTTGTAAACATTTGTAGCAGAGAGCTAAGCAGTGTGTGGAATAGTAATGTGCAGCACTGTTATTTAATCCCTTTCTTGCTGGCTCTTGAAGAAAAACTGACCAAAAATTGTCCTCTACTAATATGCATCCTCAACAAGACTTCCCACAATTAAGGAATTCTGACCAATCCCACTTGTTCCTGAAGGAGTTTTGTCCAATGCTATCCTAATATTACAGTATATACAAACCTTCCACTAAAATTCACGGAATTTTGACCAATCACACCTAGTCACTTTGGAATTCTGACCAATCCCACCCACTCTGTAGGAATTCTAAACAATCCCACCTACTCAAAAGGGAATTCTGACCAATCCTATCCTCTGCCAAAGCATCCTCAAGAATTATGGAATCCTGACCAATTCTATTTGTTCCTAAAGGGTTTTTTGTCCAATCATCTCCTTTCACAAAATATTGTATACAAGCCTACCACTTACTGAATGAATTCTGACCACTTGGAATTACTCACTTGTAATTCTCACCAATCCCCACTACTAATAAAGAGACAGTGCTGTTCCTTTTTATTTGTATTTTAGAATGAACTCTGCTGATTCTGTTTCCCGTAATTGAATCCAGTTAGTTATTTAAACTCGAGTGACGCTGATAAAGAAAAACATTAATCAAAATCTCTAAACCCTCACTGTTTTGTGTTATTTTCTTACACTCTGCTTTGTAATTGATTGAATCCTCATTACGTTCCCCATGTCCACACAGGGTGTCTTTCCGAGTGGAGCATTAACCTTATCTCAGCGACACTTATCTCCTTTTCTCTGTGTAGACGGTTATCAAACCGCTGCCTGCTTAGTTCTCTATAGATGAGCCATAAATTATGTTTAACCTGTAAATAATCTGTAAAAGCCACTATTTAGAACTTTGACTTTTCCACCTGGTTTTGTTTCCTGGGTGTTGATTAGTTGCAAACATTACAGCAGAGAACATAGAAAACATTCAAGATATTTTACTTGCTTTTTTTTTCAGCAGATGGTGTGATTGAAAATGTAGGGAAAAGAAAGATACCTAATTTTTTTTATGTGGAAAAAGAAGCATGTTTGGTGAAAAAAACAAGTGAAGTGAATGTAAAAAGATAGCAAGTAAAATATCTTGAATATAGTCAATTATGCTACTACTTCATCTTATACTATGGCAACATTAACCCTATATTCTCATTGTAGTAGCAGATAATTTTGCTTTCTAGAAATTAATCCAGTTTATCAGTTTGAGGATATTTTCTCTTGCTGTCACTTTTGCAGTGTTTGTATGTAAACCTTTTACCATCAGACAGTTTCAGATTTCAGAGAAATTTCTAACATACCTAAACTGTTTTAATGTGAGTGGATTTTGAAGCTGTATTTTAACTCCTAAGTTACTCCCTTTACTGACTACAATTTAGCATTTGTGTGGATTATTCAGTAGTTTGTTTAAACAATCGTGTCTTAAAGATGCAGTTAAAAACAACAACAGAAATGTAACTTAAGTGTTGCTGAGTATCTTCAATAATACAGACTTTTGTATTAAACAGCTTGTCCACATGCTTTGAGTGTGTTCGTGGGTTTTTACAGCAACACTACAAACTTGAATAAGAGTGAAAGTTTCTGATTGCTGTGGAGATGATTCAATTCCAAATCTGGTTTATTTAATTCTATTGCAATATCAGAGTGTTTAACTAAAAGAAAACCACACACACATACAACTTCTCACAGCAGTGTGGTGTCATGTTTTCTACCTGAACTGACTTCATGTAAATTGTGATGTGTGTGTGTTTATGTATGTGAGGCTAATACACAAAGACGAGGCTTACATCAGAACACTGGTGTGGCTCCTGTTTATTGATTGGCATCGCTGATCGCTGGGTAAACTGGTCAGGAAGATGGAACAAGAAAAGCGTTTAATGAGGAACGTCGCAGTCATGCAGGATTCCCTCTCTGGTGGAAATGTGAGGAGATTGTTACAGTGAGAATGTCTTTACTTGTACATTCAGGAACGTTCTGGAATTCTTCTTCATGTTCCAGTCGGCATGCAAATGATCTGCAGCAGCACCCCGGGAACCGTCCGAGACCCACTCAGGCTGGAGTTAATAAAACGTTAGAGACCTGGGCTGTACGTCATCAGGACACGTGTGCTGCATAGTATCACAGAGTAACGACTGGCATTGACACAACAAGCACCGACATCATCATCATCATCATCATCATATTCTTCATCATCATTTAAATTACAACAAATTTAGACTGATTTAATTTCATTTAAGGGGAGACCATCAGCACTTCCTTCTTTTTATCTCTTATACATTATTTCCATCATTTATTCTAATAAAGCCCACCCCCGAAGACTCTGATCAATGTTTAAAGCACTTTACAACAAAAACTAACAAAAATTAACACTATTTTCTTATTTTTATATTACATCCATTTCTTCCTTTTGGAAACAAAAATAAATATAAATTTGTCTGGAAAAGTGCTTGTATTATCTACATATTTTCAACAGACGATTATAGAAAGAGCAGAACGAGCATTTCCAAAGGCATGCCAACAGGGAGGAGGCAGGCACAGCAGTTGACCAATCAGAGAAAGGGGGCATTAATAAGCAGGCCAATACGATAGAGCTTTCTGGGTAAAAGGCGGGGCTAAAAGGAGACTATTAAAGCCAGGAGGGAGGAAGAAATTTGGGGTGAAGGGTAAATTTATTACTAGTGTAGACATGTGCTGATAACCAGTAACACACACAAACACAATCACATACACACCATGATATCAAGTCATAATCATTACTGTTATCATGAAGAAATATCATGTAGCATTTATAATCATCCATAATGTCAGCTCACTGAAGGTCATCTGTGTCACGATCATCTATAAGTTCAGTAATAATCATGACGTGAATATCAGCACCTGCCCAAGCTAGAGATCTTAAAAGGGTCTGAAGTCGTACAGGGGAATTTTGGAAGTGTTGCACTGGCCATTGGTGAGGTTAGTTTAAAGCTCAAACTGTTGAAGATCGTCAATATCAGTGCGTTTCAGTCTGAAGTGTGTGGACTTTGTGAATCTTTGCAGATTTGTAATAAATTAACAGCAATGTGTGTGTGTGTGTGTGTGTGTGTGTGTGTGTTAGAGTCCCTGAACGCATGTTGAGGTACAGACACTGAATATGACTGATAAAAATACATTTTCAAAAAATAAATAAATACATAAATAAATAAAGAGGGCGTGGTTTGGAGCGTGTTCAACGTGAGGCGATTCTCTTTGCCGTATAACATTTACATAAACGCTGTATAACATGTTTATAGAATAACGCAGGAGTGTTCATGAGCAGCTTGTGGACATGAGAGCAAAAAAAAAAAATTCCTACTTCTGTATTTGAACATTAGGCCTTTCTAGCACATCCATGAGCGCTGCATAAACTGTTTATAAAGCAGCGCTGGCAACTTTTGAAGTAGATTTCCCATTCATGAAAACTGTGTAGCTGTATAGCATTAAACTTTTATGTAACTATTATAACTTTTTATGACAGCGTCGTGACACGCAGGACAGCATATACCCTGAATGGCCGAGTGCAATCCTATGCATTAACATATAAACTAACATTTGCACCTTAGCATTTTAGCTAAAGCTAAGCTTGCTAGCTTGTGGTAACTGAGGTAAGTGGGTGGTTCCAACCAACATATTGTTGGTTATTAAGGGTTTAGGTGGAGTCAGCTCCTGCCAAGATGGCAACAACCCGAGCAGTGGGTTATAACATCCTTTCTGAGTCATGTGAACGTAAAGTTTATGTACCCTTGTGTTAGAGCATTTAGTCATTATTTTGCTGAAATAACTTTTATATCAGTTTTATATTGTCCTTTTGCAGTTGTTCTAGGTGTATTACCAAAATCTGGGCCAATACCCAGCATTAGTCTAAGCTACAACTGCAGAAATCCCTGAATCAAACATCAGATCCTGCAACAAACAGCTGATGGAATCAGATAAAATAAATAAATGTTTAAATGTTCTTTTGGAGCTGAACTGGGACTGATTTTATAACAATAATACTCTATTTACAGTTATTGTGATTTTTAAAAAGCTTGCAGCAACCTCGAGTAAATAAATAAATTATTGGGAAAAAATGTGATAAACTTTAGTTTTTAAAGAAAAGGGATGGGATTCAATATGTCAGAGTTCAGTATTGAAAAAAGAAATGTAAGCACCACTGTTAAAGAAAATTAAAAGCTTCACACTCCTGTTCAATATTTTATAAAAGTGCAGTTAATAAAGAGATTATAAAGATATTTACATTAACTGCTGTATGAAATGTTTATAGACTACTTATGATTGCATTACGACACACAAGTAGGATTATACTTCAATAAAATAGCTGGACTTCTTGAGCAACGCAATTTCCTAATTCTGGAAAAAATATGTATAAAAATATAATAATAATAATAATAATAATAATAATAATAATCATTAGATGCAGCATTGTATGTAGCTTTACTATTTTCTTTCTTTTTTAAAATCATATTATTTATGTCTAAATTAAGAGAGATACAATTATTTTTTAGCTTGTTCTTCTGAGTGGACTGTAAAAGGTAAAAAGTAGAAGGGTTTTCCCCCAGAGATCTACAGATCCTCTGAGAACCCATTCCTAACCGTGAGCATCAGTGTGCTTGGTTCAGTTTGGCTCGGATCTGTTCTCGCTACAGGCTGCGGTCTAAGTTAACGATAAAATGTTTCGTCCTTATACTGATTGTGTAAAACTTGTGCTTAAGTTGTTTTATTATTATTATTATTATTATTAATATTATTATTGTTGTCACCTGTGTGTGGCACTGTGCTGTCAATCCTGAAAACTCCTGCGTTATTCCATAAACATGAAGATTAATGCTCCTGTATGTTGAGAGTTAGAGAAGCAGCAAACGACATCACACGAGTTCAGATCGTGCTAGTGTGTCCGTTATAAGACTGTATGTCTCTGCAGGCTTTATTAAGGCAGGTGAGGTGTGTTATACTGATTAACTCACTCAACAATAGATCATGTTGTGTGTGTGTGTGTGTGTGTATCCTCTGTAGAGGTATTTAAACAGCTGAAACAGGAATTTGTCTTTTGTGTATAGTGAGAAACAGATGTATATCGGATCTAAAAGTCTGAGTCAATGAATATTAATGCTTAAAAAGGTTCTATGTCTCAGTCGGGAGTTACTCCAGAAATCACACATATACACACACACACACTCACACACAATTATCAAGACTCAGACAGTCTTGACTTCAGCTCTATTCAGGAGGTCAGAGAGTTATGCGCGAGGGGACAGGGTTTGTCTAAATCACGTGTCTCCATTATTCTCGATTCTGTTCTTGGTCTTAAGTGAATGTTTTTTTAAGTGATCTCAGCTTAATTGAGAAGCAGTGTTAAGTCCAGTGCCACCGTCTGACTGTCTGACTACAATATGTCATGCTGAAACGTTCAAACACACTTAAATGGATTCAGTTAAACCAGTGATTAATGTAATCATTATAACTAGCACTATTGTGATTTATAAATTTAATGATGTGTGTTTGTGTTTAAAGGTGTTGCTCTAGATGCTATTATGCCCAAAAACATGTGGCAACCTCGGTGGTGTGAACGTCACACAGGTAATTTTACAGCATGGTCCGTAAATAATAGAACAGCGAATGGAGAACTTTTGTTCTCTATACACCACCATACTGAATTTGAAATGAGAGACCTAAGATGTGAGCAAAGTCAAGACTTTCAGAGTTAATTCAAGTCAACTCAAGAACACTCTTGAGGAGGTAGGTGTTTCATTGTCAAAGTTTACAGTAAATAGATGGCTTTATAAAATAAAGCCACCAGTAATGCTCAAGAATAGAAAGAATAGATTATACTTTGACAGAAAACTTTGCCAGGTTGTTCAGACTGATGAAACCAAGATTAACTTGTCCCAGAATGTATGAAAAAGAAAGGAACAGCTCATGATCCAAAGCATACTACACTTCACCTGTCAAACGTGGTGGAGGCAGTATTATGGTACATCTGGGTCACTGATGTTTATTGATGACCTGACTGGTGATAAAAGTAGCAGGATGAATTCTGAAGTGCATAGGGATATACTCTCAGAGTCTGCTAAATGCTACAAAACTGGTAGAATGTCACTCCATATTGCTGATGGATAATGACCTGACACATACAGTAAAGCAAAAGCCACCTTAGGCAAAGAACTGGCCTATTCTTCACTGGCCAAGTCAATCACCTGATCTCAACCCAACAGAGCATGTGTTTGTTTACTGGAGACAGGACTGAAAGCAGAAAGACCCATAAACAAGCAGCAGCTGAATGCAGTTACAGTAAAGGCCTGGCAAAGCATATCAAAGGGAGGAACCTCAGCATTCGGTCATGTACATGGGTTCCACACATCAAACAGTCGTTGACTGCAAAGGATTTTCAAGTATTAAAGGCAATCATCATGTCGGTTATGTTCATTTGTTCCATTATTTATGAGCCCCCCCCCCCAAATTGGTGTGTGGGCATGTGTGTATGAAAATGGCTGTAATTCCTGAATGGTTAATGCCACAGGTTTGTCAAATTCCTT
Organism: Heterobranchus longifilis; assembly: GCA_028570985.1. Lineage (NCBI taxonomy): Eukaryota > Metazoa > Chordata > Actinopteri > Siluriformes > Clariidae > Heterobranchus > Heterobranchus longifilis. The sequence goes on along the minus strand of JAOVVB010000002.1, from coordinate 26,382,531 downwards.
GAATTAAAGCTGACAGTCTTGACTTTGCTCACATCTTGAGTGTTTCATTTCAAATTCAGTGTGGTGGTGTACAGACACAAAATGAATAAATGAACTTATCCTAAAATGTATGGACTGTATTAAAATCTAAATGTGGAGCTCAGAAACTCGACTCTGAATACCAGAAACATTTCCTGTGTAAACAGTGACGTGACTTTTGGACTCGACTCGAATACAGAGATGTGATGCTCTAAAGATCTACAGTACATGAGCATCTGGACTTCTGTAAATCTGCGCCATGATAAAATCTGACATGTAAAATGTTGTATAAATAAAACAGAAACAGAAGAAGGCGTGGCTAGCAAGAGACTCAGACTTTTAGATGGTGCTGTACGGCGACTCTGGTACCCAGGCTGTGTGGAGGAGAATGCTCATGGATGTACGATTACAGTAATTATCTGCTTTTATACTTCGGGTCACATGACTCCCTCTTCCCTTTCTGCCCGACCGCTGGGTATGCTTTGCCCTTTTTGTGAGTGGAGTCCAGGACTTTGGATTTGGGTGGTGTTGTTGAAAGAGGGCGTGTCTCAGCATGGCGGAAGCGCTGTGGGGAGGGGCTCTCTGTGCGCGAGGCGGAGTTAGTGCGAGGGTTGGAGCTGACACTGCGGATAGAGAGAGGAGCACCGGGCCGGGAGACGGCACGCTGAGCTGTCCGAGTAGCTGATGAGGGGGCGGGGCCTGGAGCCCAGGGCTTGTGGGTTGTAGGGGCTGGGGTCAGGGGACGGGGTGGGAGCGTTTTAGAAGGGCGGAGCTGTGGGCGGGGCTTCTGCTGATGGATGCTTGAGTGAGCGCTTGCTGACTTCTGCATCACCGAGCTAACAGAACTGAGAAAGAAAGAGAAAGAGAGAAAGAAACAGATCTATTACTTAATACACTAATCAGATTTAAATTCCATATGGTTTGTTGAATGCTTGAACAAATACTATATTAATTCAGCTAAACATAATAAAATAACGTGTTTATGTGCACCTTCACGCCGCTCTCTGAGGCACAGACTTGCATCAGACTCACTTTGTGTGTGTGTATGTGTGTGTGTATGTATGAAAGAGAGAGAGAGGAACCTTTACTGATATTTCACTAGAAATTATTTCCACATGGACTAAATTACATTATCATCATATAGTACTTTTCTATAATTAAAACTTATAAAATAAATAAAAAAGTTAGGAAAAAAAACACCAAAAAAGTTAGTGTTCTCACAACTTGGAATAAAAGAAAATAAAAATGAATACAATATTTCTATTAATAAATTTTGGACGTTATTTATAATAACACACAGGAATAGATTCAAAACAATTTTCTAAACTAAAACTAGAATCTTACAAGACATTTTTTCTGCTTTTATTTAATCCCCTGATGTCATTAATTAATAATAAGCTGATTAATAATAATCTGTCTCACCTGGCCTGAATGAAAGAGACAGATCTCTGAGTCTGAGGCAACTCCCTGCTCCCCGATTGGACGGCAGGCTTTTTGATGGGCGTGACTGGCCGTGGTATCCGGCTTTTAATTTGTCCATCAGCTCCCCTTGCCCTGGCCGAATCGTCCGATTGGTGGGTGTCGTCCTCGGAGGCGGTAGTTGATTGGGTGGATCGTTTCCGCTCCAGGACGAGTCGGGCCAGCTGCGGACGTCGGCTTTTACGCACTTGCTGGTTTGGACTGGTTTGTGATGACCGGTCCGAACCGGTTTCCTCTTCTGAAATGAGCACTGGGATTCGACTCCGCCTCCGTGGATGAGGCTGTGGTGATATAACTTCCAGGTCTGGCTCTGACTCCTTCTCTTTGTCGATGACTACAGCAGGTCCTGTTTCTTCGTGGTTCTGTTCCTGTTCCACTGGAACCTCTTCAGGTTTTTCTCGCACCTCCATCTCTATGGTTACTTCACGTCCAGTGAAGGAAGGCTCTTGCTGGTCACCTGATGCGGCTGCTCGCTCTGGCTCCACCTCGTCTGTAGGACTGCTATTTTCTTTTTCTATCACTTCATCTTTCTCTCTCTCCTCACTTTCACTCTCTCGTTCCTTCTCTTTGAGATCAAACTTCTGCCTCAGATGCTCGATTTCCTTCTCTACCACTTTTTCACTCTCTTCCTCAACCTCTTTCTCTTTAACTTGTCTCTCAGCTCTTTCCCAGATTATCTCCTCCTTGCTGCTTCCTTTTTCCTCTCCTATGCTTCCATCCTTCCTGTCCTCCACCACTTCCTCTTCTTCCTCATCCCTTCCATATTGTCTCTCAGGCTCAGGCAGCTGTTTGCCTGTTGTCATGACGATGCGGTGCGTTGTCTCTGCGATGTGCACAAACGTTCGCTCTACCTTTGCCAGTGGAGGTGATGAGGAGCGTCCAGCTGCTGCCACGGCACTTGTTGCCATAGCAGCTGGCCTGAACATAAACGCGAGAGTCCCGCGTTCTGATTCGTCAGGAGCCTGCGGTGTCACTGCCCCCAAAGTTCCCTGACCATCACCAGGAGACACGGCCCCATTACCTGCGGACACAAGCACCAATGTACGGGACGCTTCTTCCTGGTCTTGGTCACGGGGAGGCGGAGCCAGCAGCGTGGAGGCAGCGCCTTCGGGGCTTCCATCACTTCCTGAACGTGGCGAGGTTTCTTTCTGGGCATCAAACATCAGCACAGTGGACAAGAAGTCAACTCGCTTTACTTTTGACTCCGCCTCCAGAGGTCCCTAGGGGAGAGATAAATCAAAGATCAAAGATAAAACAGACTAATGGCTAATGAGGAACCACTGCTGGAGCTCACAAAGAATCTGAACTCCATCTACCTGTACAGTAAAACCGTGCCTTCAGCTTAAAGGAGGAAGCGCTAGCGTACTAAACTACAGAGTGGAATAAACACTGTGTAGCTCAGTATTTAAGAGGCTACTAATTAAGGCTGCATCTGCCACTGCTGCGCCCCTTAGCGTGGCACTTTATCTGCCCAGATCTTCTTTCTCTCTCTTTAGGCAAATAAAAGAAATGATCATGTGACTGAAAAACAGCAAGAAGGGTAACTCCTGTCATGAGGATTACAGCTCTGGCTGCGAGACATTGCTCACACTGGAGACTCATTCCTCTGAAATTACACAAACACCTTGTGAATTATGGAACTCCAAAGTGTTCAAAATTAAATAAATAAATAGGACATGATGAAATAAATAACTCTATGAATAAATAAG
>JAOVVB010000002.1:26329943-26337676 GCA_028570985.1 Heterobranchus longifilis | reverse complement strand
TAACCCGCAGTGCTACCACCTGCTAATGGCTACCAATACGCATTTCAAAAATTCCCGTTATTCTGCGTCACCTTGTATTAGGCAGGAAGCGAACCTTTGTTCATGAGGATATGAGCGACTTTCGCAAGGACCAAATTGTGATGGCTAGAGGACTGGGCCAGAACGACTCCAAAACTGCAGCACTTGTGGGATGTTCCTGGTCGGCAGTTAATACTGTTTGTATTAGAAAGGTGTCAGAACACACAGTGCATCACTGTTATGGTGGCAAAAAGCGGGGACCTATTCAATGTTATGGCTGATGGGTGCATACTATGAAGGACCCTTAGAACATTTGTTGTTCTGCTGGGTGAAAAAGTTTGTGTACCCTCAGAACAAAAAACATTATGTATTATTTAAAACGGGGCATTTAAGCATCTTGAGTTACCCTTATGTTAATGAACACCCAGATTGGGCATTAATGAAAAGTTTTATATTGTGCATAATAAGTGGATGTGGTTTGACTGAAGATCAGAGAGACGTTTCTTATTTAAATTATCAGTGTACATAAGCATTATAAAAATATTTTAATTAATAAAAAAGTATTGCTGATGACACCAGAATAACCTTCTAAAATTCTAAACAAATCAAAGCGTAAATCAGTAAATGAATGAATAAACGTGAGTGAGTGAACACCAACTCTACAGTGTTAGTATAGGGACTGATGCGTGCGCGTGCATGTGTGTTACAGAATCACCTTGAACCTGTAATTGTGCTTATTTGCCCCTCCTGCTCATCTATGTGCCCCGGTCTCAAACCCATCACTAATGCACTACAGAGTGACACAGGACACCTCAGACCCTTTCGCGTGTCTTCCAATTCCTGCGCGCGCTTTACAACAGCGCTGTGCGCTTTTGGCCTCAGGTTCGTCTCCGCACTGCAGCGGAAGGATCAAACATGGGCGTCGCCCTGGTGACGGAGTTCTTATCCCGCCCACAAATCGCGTTCCATCATCTGTGATTAGCTCGCCGCTCCTCCATCAACCGAAGGAGTGCGCGAGAGGCATCCTGGGATATGTTGTTCTTATCGGAAAGAAAGACGCAACTAATCCAACAATTAAAAACTACAACTCCCAGAAATCTTTATCCACAGACGATTGGAGTCAGTTATACCTCACGTATGTGTGATTATTTGTGATTTTCCCCCTACGTGACACAGAAACTTTGCGAATATTTGTAATAAGGTTCCTTCATGTCAAGCTAGCTAGCCACCACAAAGCGGGCTAACAATGCTAATATATAACGCTAATAAAGACGCCCCACAGGCTGTCAGAGATGATAATAAAAAGCAGAAATAAATATTAAGATATCTGACCTGCTCTGCTGTGGTCGCAGGAGGGTTTCAAAGCAAAAGGTTTGAGAAACACGGAGCATTGTGTCCTGCTCAGCGATGCAGCATTATCACCTCAGCCTCCGTCTCTCTTCAGCCGCATCCTGAATCAGCATCAGCGCCCAGGCTCCCCGCGCGCATTGCGCATGCGCATCAGCAGACACGGCTGTCGCGTAGCAACGGGCAAGGAGGGAGAAAAACCACGCCCATCACGGAAGTGTCGGTGATTGTAAATCATATTTTAGATTTTATTATTTTATTGCTATTATTCATGTTATTATTATATTATTATTATAAATGTATTCGAAACTTTTAAAAAATATATATTTTAGAGACTGGTTATATCCAAAGCCAGATTGAAATGCTTCTATACGTTTATTTAGTTAGACATAATGGTATTTATGGTTTTGTTTCAAAACCGTCCATTAAACAGAAACGTGAAATACTTTTACAAGAATGATGTTGTCTATAAAAATTTTTTTTTTTTGTTCGTCAACTTTAATATATAAGCAAATAAATCACCTGAAATTTGCACCCTTATTTTTGCACATTTGGCACAAAATATTTTACTACTTGAAATGTCTTATGACTTACTATGTTCATTAATTATTATTATTATTATTATTATTATTATTATTATAGAGCTTAGTGTTTTAACATGTTTTATACAACAAACACTCTAAAAAACAACTAGGTACTAAGAAATTTTATTAATTAAATACGAGAAAATGGTTATACAGTTATACATTAATTGAATTTCAATGCATGTTTGAATGTCTTTAGGAATCAATAAAGTATCTATCCATCCATCCATCCCTCCCTCCATCCATCCACCTTTTTATGGTATTAGCCAAAATAGATTTTTAAGGTGCACTATAAATCAATAAATTCAATACACTTTACTGGAGAAAAATGAAGCTGATCTTGTGACCAGTACAAATCTGATCTGATGTGATTTTAGTTACTTTCTTTAATATAGGCATAATAAAAAATGGAAATGAAAAACTTAAACTGTAAGAAAATTGTAACATCTTTTTAATTGTAGCTAAAATAATTAAAAGTTTAGAATTTAAGCACAATGTAGACAATTATGAAACTCTAATTATGAAACATAATGAAACTTTAATTTTATTATGTATATGCAGAACAGCTCACACACGCATGTTTGTCATAAGAAATTTTGCACTGAAAGTAAATCTTGTTGAAAACAATAAAGCGAAACTCGTGTGTTTGGGTTTGTTCATTTACGTTATGGATGGAAAAGAAATGATCTTTTTCGTTTTTTCGTCTTTTTTAAATTTTCTTCCTTTAAACAAATATTACTAATCAAAACACTCGAAATATCACGGAACATACTGTATTATGTAAGACAAAATCATTAGACACTTATGAAAACGATGACCAAACCAGGGAAAAGATTTCAGATGTCACGAGTATAGACCTGGAGAGTTGCCGTAGATCCTGTGTCACGTGACACACAGCTGTAGAATTTTAAATGATCACGAAGAGCACTACATAGGGTGCAAATCTTGATTCATTCACTAATTTTTTGTTCATTTAAAACTGTTTTGTATTAACTGTATAAGTATTGTATTTGTTGATATATTGTTATTAATATACTGTAATTAAAGCATTGGTGCACTAATGCAACTTTGCTTTAATGTTTGAGTAGGATGTCCAGTCCGCGATGATCCTGTATGTAGTGAACACTATGTAGTGAGTACGGGTGGGTTTGGGACAGAGTTGGTGTGCATGCCGCTGAAGGAGAGAGGGAGGTGAAACAGCAGAGTTGTAGCACGCACATACACACGCGCTCAGGCGGGTTCTGAGGTTCTGTCGCGTGGTGTGAGCATGGCTGATGTTTCTGAGAGGACACTGCAGGCCGCCATTTTGCTCTCCTTTGCCGCAGGGTTTGTGGCGGGCTGGCAGGCGAACCGCGCGCGCCGGAAGTTCCTGGACTGGAGGAAGAAACGGCTGCAGGACAAACTGGCGGAGACACAGAAGAAACTAGACCTGTCCTAAACAGAACCGCGACCAGGACAGGCACGTCTCAGTGTGTGAGCCGGTTTTACTTAGTAATATGTCCGAGTCCGCTTTTAAAGCGCGTTCTTAGTCTGGTCTATGAGACGGTTCTGTGAAATGACTCTTTGAAGCGACCACAAATTCAACACTCTTACATGTGTGATTCATTTACTTGGGTGTGATTACGGTTTTTGGCCACATGATGGCAGTGTGGGGAATTCTCGAAAAGCAGCTTTACAGAATCAAAAGCAAATTAGGGAAATGTGTAAGAAAATATGTATGAATCAAAATGATCAGATTGTCTAATGAGGGTGATGGTGGCAAGGAAAAATATTATGAGATGGTAATAGGAAGAAACCTTAAGAGGAACCAGACTCAACTGGGAACCCATCCAAATTTGGGTGATAACGGATAGTTTTTGCCCACTTACATTTATGGATAAAATTCATAATAAAAATGTAAAAATAGTAAAAGTCTACTCAGGTTTACAGCACATACTGGATCATACTAGGTCCACCTTAATATGTATTTGGATTAGTTTAGTGAATTGGTTCTTTGAGTAACCACTGTGAGTTGCCCTTTAAATCATCTGTGTGCTGACTCTGATTCATTTCTTTGAGTGTTTTTGACTTAACTCTTGGAGTCTAACCTTTTGAGTCAGCTTTTTTAGTTGAGATTAGACTTGTGTGTTCAATCCACTGTGTTACAGGTGCAGTCATTGCCATCGCTCCTGCAGTGTCGTTTAATCAGTATTTTTTTTTTTGTCAAAGCGGATCATTAGTTCATTAGTGTGAATTACGAGTTATGTGTCTGATTTTCAGCTGTCTGAACAAATCTTTGTGACCGTATTTGTCCGCATGTTAATAAAATAAAATGTAATGTTATTCTTTATAAAATAATATTATTATAGTATATAATATATTATTAATAGAATATTATTATACAGTATGACATTTAGTTTATATAAAGTTAAAAATGTGTCATTTGGCTCTATTTCATTATCTAACCTGTTCTTTATCTGTATCAGATCTCTCAAAGCCTGTGACTCTTCTCATCCTCCTCACTGACCTCTGAATTTGAAGCCTCTCTGTGCAAACCTGACCTCCTGATATTCAGCCGTTCGGCTCTGTTTGTCTTCACATGATGACAAAACCCAAAAACGCAGACATGTGTGACGCTACAGACTTTTTATGAACACGTTACACTGACTATTTGAATAAATTGTTTTATGTAAAAATATATATATATAATAATTTGTAACCAAATGTTTGTCAAACTTGAATGGAATAAATAAATAGTTATTGATTGAAAGTTGCTGAAATAAGGCTCTGAGGTTTAAACTTACAACCTTCTGGTTATACAGCTAATAAAATATGTTAATATTTTACTATCAGTAAGGATATAATGATATAAGTAATTTTTAACTGCTCATTTAAGAAAACTTCCTACACTATAAAATATATGGACATACATACACACTAATCAAACATAACATTATGATCAACCATCTGATAATGAGTCAACCCTCTCTTTTGCCACCAAAACTCCTGTCAGACCCAGCACCACTTTTCACAAGTTTGAGCAACAGACCTGCTGTTTTGGAGTGACTCTCACCAGTCATCTAGACATCACAATTTGGCCCCTCTCACAGTAGCTACAGTGACATTATCAAGTGATAATGTCTCCTAGAAGTGGGTGTAATATATTAGACAGCAAGTGAACAATTTGTCCCTGAAGTTGATATGTTAGAGACAGAAAAAACTGGGCAAGCATTTGAGCAAATGTGGCAAAGAGTCAAATAGTGAGGTCTAGATGACTGAGTGCAGATTATTTAAAAAATATATATATATTTTTTACACATTCTATTACACAAATTGTTTAACAAAAAAAAATATATATATATATATATATTTATCTTCTAAAAAGAAGAAAGAAAGAAAATGTAAAGTATGCTGTGCTGTATAAAACATGTAATTTAGTGTTCACAGATTTATAAAGTGTTATAAGTTGTGGACAAATAAGTTCAGTATTCATAATGTTTTATACCTCCACGCCAAAGTGACAGTGACTTTATTTTTTTGTAGCAGATTTTATTTGGCAAGCGTGGGAGAGAAAGCTTCATATTTAGTTTAAGACCGAGCTGTAGAACAACGTTTAATTTTGTAATTAAATTAAATTAAATGATTTGTTTGAACACTGCAGCAGCACACGAGGGTAAATAAAGAATAATAAAGAAATCAATCAATGTAAAAAACAATTATGAGGACTTGTGAGCAGTATTTGCTGGCTGCTGCAAGTTAACTATAAGACAAAAACTATATATTATTTAATTCACATTATTTCACAGTTAAGATTCTTCTTTCAAACACTGTTGTCACTTTATGGATTTATAAAACAATATGAATGCTGAACCTATAAAACATGTCCATCACTTATAATACTTTATAAACATCATAAACATTTATGAAGAGTTGTATAATATGAATGAACGTATGAATGTGATTATAATGCATTATAGCCATGACCTTTAGGTAAAGTAAATTATTTTTGTATGTATTTTTTAAAAAAAGGAAAGCGATGTGGATTTTTCTTGACTTTCAGATTCCACACGTTCATATTTGAGTGTATTCTCATTCCTGATGCGGCGTATAAAAATGGATTACTCTGCTTTAATTATCTAATTAATTAATCACTTTGAATTACTATCTGAGATTCAAGAAGGCAGCGCATTTTAAAAGCTGCTTCACTGTGTCGTTGTGCAGAAACATATCGTTGCTGTCGGGCGAAAACCTTGTATGTCCAAAACCGTTACTTTTCAGGAAATGAAAAAAAAAAAGTGAAAACATTTTATCGAGCTATATACCTCAGATGAAGTCAGCTTTTTAATACTTTTCATTGGTTAAAAACGTTTAAAACCCACAGACAGACTTAAAGTGTGACCAAGAACATTGATTTATGAAAATAATTATAATGATGAAATATGGAGATGCAAGGTTTCCGCCCGACAGCAACGATATGAAAAAACCTGCAGTTTTATTCAATCAAAATGGGTTTTTAACTGACTGTAGTCATCTGTCAAAGCAGAACCAAATGTGCATTTAAAGGAATTGTTTGACATTTGGAGAAAGAGCATCAGAAAAGAAGTGGACCTAAAACCGAACCCTGCGGAACCCCACATGAAATATTTGCAGGTGTAGGATGAGCTGCCATTAAACAATCAATTATCATTATTATTATCAATCAATTAATCAACAGTAAAGTCTGTTTAAAATGTAAGAGTGGAAACTCAGGCAAATAAATAGACTCCCATATAAACCTTTGCAATACTACAAATTGTTGATTTACACTCTGATTTAGTATTAATTAAACAAACAGAATATAACTACTGACTGTGGAAACAAATATCCCTCTGGGACAATAAATTAAAATCTATCTAACATGTTAATTAGTGAACTTTAGATGTGCTGGTAGGCAGATTTTGTTGCCTTTAGACAGAGACAGGCTAACTGTTTTCACCTATTTCCAGTCTTTATGCTAAGCTAAGCTAAGCTAAGCTAAGCTAAGCTAACTTGCTGCTAGCTTTAGCCACATGACAAACATAAGAGGGGTGTCAATCTTTTCAAGAAAGCAAATAAGCAGACATCCTAAAATATCAAACTGCTCCTTTTTCTAACAAGTATCTACCTACCTACCTTTTGAATTCATCACATATTACACATCAATGATTAAGATAAGATACAACTTTATTAATCTAGAAGGAAATTATAGTTCCAGAAATTGCTCAAAAGGGATAACAATATACATAAAAAAAGTATAAAGTAAGATAAATTAATAAATAATAAGTTACGCCATTGAAAAAGAAAATTGGCAGTGATATTGAGAAAGCAATAAAGGAAATAGAGCACATGATTGGCTCTTTATTTTCAATAGAGATATCAACACGGCTGCCGTTTTAATTAATCCTAATGAAAGTTTTATAAACATAAATTAAATTCAAACAGTGACGTGAATCTTAATGTTACAGCGAGTGACCTCAAGGAAGGTGTGTAGGCAGCCGCGTTGCCACAGCAACGAGTGATTTGAAGCACACAGCCAGGGATAATGAATACTATTAACATCCCGCTCATTAAATAATGAATAATGTAGATGAAATAAAGACCACAATCCCCGAGCAAATTTTGTTAATGAATAGCAATGAGTGAGTTCTGATTGCATGCAGGTTTGGGCTGCCTGTTTTATTTTAGTGTCACATTAACTTTACATGGATATAAAATCTGGAGTAAGCAGAATCAGTGGATTTTAAATGAGCGGTGTCTTGACTGTATTGGATCAGTATTGAAATGTTT
>JAOVVB010000002.1:26317443-26324943 GCA_028570985.1 Heterobranchus longifilis | reverse complement strand
TGAGTTGTCTATAAATTCAAAATTACAGAAATAAACAACAAAACTAACTTGAATCCTGATGTGGGTCCCGTCATAAATTGACTGCCGGTCAAATCTAAAGTGTAAAATGAAATACTGATCGTTCATCAGGTTCTCCCAGTCGCAGAAAACTCTTGTCGGGATGCTTTCGTTTTCTTCATTTATCAACATAAACTCAGCCGGTTGCGTTTAAGAGTCTTTTTCTTTACTTTGTTTACTGTGGTCTTTCCTGCAACGGTTTAACTAACTTTAAGAAAACCTTAAATACTTAAGTGAACATTTTAAGGAAACCTTAAAGAGAAGACTTAAGGGTGTTTTGTGCAACTGAATTTATTTTAAGGAAACCTTAATTCAGACTTTAAGGAAAATCTTAACTTAAGGTGTTTTGTGCAACCGGGCACTTAACTTCATTTTGGTCAAAAATGACTTTTTGTGATTTTTGGAACATTGAAGACCTGCTCTATCATGTGGACAAATATCTTCTGTCTCCTGTGTTGTTTTCCTGTTGAAATAGTGGGTTGTGTTTGGCTTAAGTATGAAAAGTTCTGGAGAAACGAAGGCAAAATCCTTTAACTTAACTTAAAGTTCTCTGGCTTGAAGTTACTTAGTTACTTAGTTACTTAGTTAATCCAGTTTGGTCCTAAAGATGTGAGTTGGTAATGTACCATCAAAAGTTAAGTGGTTTTAAAAAAACCTGACAAAAAGAATGACCTATAATAGAATTGTCTACAACTCAAGTATTTTTTCTCAGTTGTACTCTGCTGAGTTCAGGTCTTTTGCCTCAGCAGGGCAGAATCCCACTCTGATGTCTGCACTGTAAATATGAATATATGATATGAATATATGATATATGATATATGACCTTACCTCAGCTCAAAGACCTTAAACAGCCAGCCGGGCCTCAAAGAAACATTCATAGCATGTAGGCTTATTTGCTTTATGTCAGCACATCTGATTTATGATAATCAATTTATGACCACATGAAACCTCCACACGGACTACGTTTTATAATTTATCTGCACAAATGAGACACAGATAGGCCACAAAACAGCTTAAACACACAAATGTATGAGCAGTAAATCAAAAACAGAGTTACCCATCACATACAGATGAGCACAGTAACTGCTACATGAATACATGCATCAATAAAATACAGAAAAATAGAAATGCATGGGGAAAAATAGCATATTGTCAATATTTTAGAGACCCCCCAAAATTTCACGAATCGTGTTTTGCTCATGTTTTATTCAGAGGTTCCTGTGTAGTTTGCACTCTGTAGAAGTGTGCGTGCGTGCGTGCGTGCGTGCGTGTAAATCCACAGTCTGTGTGTACTAAGTATGATCAAAGCTTCTGTTCCTGGTCTTTGTGCAGACCGTCTTCTGGCTGCAGCCTTTAAACTGACCTGAGATTGTTTTGTCAACTTTCCAAAGTCAAGAATCACCTTTCAAACTCAGCTGGAGTTTAAGTTATAAAACATCATGAAATTATGAAAAATGTCCATCAAATGTTCCTAGAGTCCAAGGTGACATCTTTAAATTGATTGTTTTTTGTCTGATCAAGAGTCTAAAACTCAAAGATAACACATTTATTATTATATGAAACATAGAACACCAGAAAAATACTCATATTCAAGAAGCTGGAATCAGCCAATTTTGCTTCATAAATGATTAATCGCTTACAAAATTGATTCACTTTCTACTCCATTAATCAAGTTATTATTTCAGCAGAGCTGTCGATACACAAAGCCTCCGCTGTCATATCATGATTTATGTTAATCTCACACACACACATCATCCAGTGCTCATCATACTGTTGCAGAACATTACAGCCATTTTTTAACTGGACATTCTTTAATTATACTCAAGTGCTGTCTTTACTCTGACTTTCCATTCAACCCAGTCACCAGAATAAATGTTGACATCGTACGTTTCTGCAAACCTCGGATATGTTACATTTCATATGTAGCAGATATGTCGAAACTTTACGTTCCAATTTTATGTTGTGACAAGGCTGTGGTTAATGTGTGGTAGGTTTAGGCAAAAAAACGTTATGTTAGGGTTAGGAAAAGGAAAGGTTTTGGCCTCTCGTTAAAAAAAAACAGTTTTGTCATCACAACCACGTTTGGAAATGTCCCGACATCTCGATAACAAATACCCGGTCATGTTGGCACAACCACGGCTGGAAATGTCCAGACCCCTCGTTAAAAAATACCGGGTTTTGTTGCTACAACCATGGCTGGAATTGTCCCGACCTCTCATTAAAAAATATACGATTGTCGCTATAACCACAGCTGGAAATGCCCCGAACTCTTGTTAAAAAAAAAACCTGTTTTTGTTGCCACAACCACAGCTGGAATTGTCCTGACCTCTCATTAAAAAATACCCGGTCATGTCGTCAAAACCACAGCTGGAAATATCCCGAACTCTTGTTAAAAAATACCCGGTTTTGTCGCCACAATCATGGCTGGAAATGTCCCGACCTCTTGTTAAAAAAGACCCGGTCATGTTGGCATAACCATGGCTGGAAATTTCCAGACCTCTAGTTAAAAAATACTGTGTTTTGTCGCCACAACCATGGCTGGAATTGTCCCGACCTCTCATTAAAAAATATACGATTGTCGCTATAACCACAGCTGGAAATGTCCTGACCTCTTGTTAAAAAATACCTGGTCATGTCGTCAAAATAACAGCTGGAAATATCCCAACCCCTCGTTAAAAAAACGTGGTTTTGTCGCTACAACCACGGCTGGAAATGTCCCGAACTCTCGTTAAAAAAACGTGGTTTTGTCGTCAAAACCACAGCTGGAAATATCCCAACCCCTCGTTAAAAAAACGTGGTTTTGTCGCTACAACCACGGCTGGAAATGTCCCGACCTCTAGTTAAAAAAGACCTGTTTTTGTTGGTCTCTAGCAGCGGTCTCCTGCTGTCTGCTGCTTCCAGGTTTCACGTCATCCACTAAATGTTAATATGAAACATCTGAAACATACAAATGTAACATATCTGTGGTTTGCAGAAACATTCAGTGCCAACATTTCACCCTGGCGACTGGACTGTTCCACTAATCCAAACACCCCCCATGCATTCGCCCTTCAACTCACACAAACACCATAAAGTGATGGAAACATGGTCGGGTCTGTCGCCCTTGAAAGCTTCCCTGACTTCAGACGGTCTTTCTGTGTATTCACTGTCCGTGTGTTGCTGCTGTTCCCAGGTGTCCCCTGGACCCTGCACACCTGGCTCGAGTCCCTGCGCACGTGCTTCGTCCAGCACCGCCGGCCGCTGATCCAGGGCCTGCTCAAAGACTTCAGCTGCATCCAGGAGGAGGAGTACACGGAGGAGCTCATCACGCACGGCCTGCCGCTCATGTTCCAGATCCTCCGAGCCAGCAAGGTCGCCGGGGCTTTCTTTCATGTGCATGTAAACAAAGCGCTCGTTAGAGAAACGTCACGCGGCCGCTTTGTTGGGGATACAAACCGTCCTGTGCTCATGTGTTAGGGTGACACTGCATATATTTAGCTGCACTCCAAACCATATTATCATACATTTGCATAGAATTTTAGCTCATGGAAAACAGAGGCCCGGAAGCTGCTAATCTGTGCAGAGTGTGTGTTTGTGTCTGTTTGCAGAACGAGGTGATCAGCCAGCATCTGTCAGTCATCTTCACGCAGTGCTACGGGCCCTTCCCCATCCCGAAGCTGACGGAGATCAAGAAGAAGCAGACATCGCGCTTAGGTAAAGAGAGCGAGGGAAAAATAATGACTGTTTCCTCAATATTTTTCTTGTGCAGAAAATGCAGCAGAGTGACGAGCGACTGACGGCAGAGTTAAAGTGGCGAGATGAGAGATTTGTGGGGGAATATTGTTGCGTTTCAATAGTCGTTCGACATGTCGTCGTTCACGTGCCAGAGCCGGCCCGAGCATTTCTGGATCCCGAGGCAAAATCTGTATAGACACCAGTCTTTTTCTTCCCCTCTGGATGCAGCAGGTCGTGTCTATAGATGATAACTCTAGATTTACAAAAACTCTCCCGAGACTCGTTTCCGACGACCTATACTGACCTTAACTATTGTCGTGTTGTGCCATTGTCTGCAAGGACACATGCAAAACCAAAAAACATGCTTTTCTTAAAACATGAAAAAATATCAGATCAGGATGCACTCATAATTGTATTATAAAAAAGTTAATATCTCAATTTCTTCCCTTCATTTTTCTTTCTTGGTGTTGCGACGCCCCGTCCACACGGTGGCGCTTGTCCTCTGGGAATCCTCGCCGTCATCATAAGTGTCGTTCCAACAGCACAAATATCAATCAAACTAAAATATAAACATCATCCAAACATAAACATAAACCTCCCACAGATAAATAAATAACGAGAGATATTCTGTATAATAGAAAACAGTCCCCAAAGCACAAAACACAATACATGAATCCAAACAAGAATAAATCTACATCAGTATAAATTAATGCCAAACACTGTGTAATAATAATCATAAAAACTTTATTTGTAGAGCACATTTCATACAAGAAATGCAACACAGAATTCTTTACAATAAGGACAAATAGACAAAATGAACATAAAAACAAGGATAGAAGGCCATAATTAAAGGAAAATAAAACACACTTAATAATAGTAAAAAATAAGATTAAATAAGATGAAACTAGAATACAAAAAACACACGATCAAAACTAAAAACCCACTGAATATAATCATATGAATAAAGTTAAAAGTAATAAAATCAGTGCCCATATTTGGGGACTTTGTGGAGAATTGTAAGATGAAAACCTCTCAGATGTTTTGTAAGTAGGTATTTGCATGTGCACGTCAGTAATGATGTGATTTATCATTCTGATGTGATACTAAAAGCTCTTTTAAAGTTTGGAAGGTCGCAGACATTTCCCACAGTTCTGCTGATATAATTAGATGTGAAACATTCAGTGCAGCTGCAGCACCACCTGCTGTCTGAGCAGAATAATATGCTTTGTTGTTGTGTGTGTGTGGAGAGAATGAATGCTTTTAAAACACTTTGAATGAATTGATCAGGATGTTCAAGGATACAGTTTAAGAATCAGCTCAAAGGACCAGATATCACATTTCTGCCTTTTGGAATACTAATGAAAAATGTTGATAATAACGCTGCTGATAGCCGAGTGATGAATCGCCCTCGGAGTAATTAATGACCACATTACTTTAATCTTTTGCTGTTTGCTGTTGTGCATATGAAGTTTAGGAGACTTGAGTAATGAGGCATCATTTAGCTGTTTTTTTTTTATTGGATCTTTTTCTCTTCAGACCCGCACTTCCTGAACAACAAGGACATGTCTGACGTCACCTTCCTGGTGGAGGGGAAACCCTTTTATGCACATAAAGTTCTGCTGTTTACAGCTTCAGCCAGGTGAAGAATAACTGCACTGTTTATTGGTTTTATGTGTTTTTGTTTTCTGTTTTTTCAGCTATAATAACTGTTGATGATTTCTTCTGTTTGTTCCAGGTTTAAGTCGCTGCTCCAGAACCGACCAGCAGCAGAGAACACCTGCATCGAGATCAGCCATGTCAAGTACAATATATTCCATGTAAGACTTTAAAAAACATATCATCTTCTGCTAAAACCACTGCCATTATGTTGTGGTTTTGCACAGACATGTTAGAGCCCCCCCACCCTGTCTCCATAGGAACAAGACACCCAAACTCAAACAGTCTACTTTTAGTCATTTTGCATCCCTTTGTAGTTTTTAGATGTTTTATGCTTCTATGTGGTCATTTCACATCTATTTGTAGTCATTTTGCACCTCCTTGTGGTCATTTTGTAGTTGTTTTGCAGCTCTGTGCATCTATTTTTCTGTCATTTTGCATCTTTTTGGATGGCTTTGCATCTAATTTTAGTCATTTTAGTCTTTTGTTGTCTCTTTATCGTCATTTTGGGTCATTTGTAGTCGTTTTGTGCATGTTGGTGGTCGTTTAGCGTCTCTTTGTGATCGATTTGTGTTCTTTTTTTCCAACCACATTTTGTAAGTCCGGACCCCTGAAGCTTTGGGCCTCTGGGTCAGACTCTGAAACTGTAGATGTGGTGTGTACAGACTCTGAAACTGTAGATGTGGTGTGTACAGACTCTGAAACTGTAGATGTGGTGTGTACGGACTCTGAAACTGTAGATGTGGTCTGTACAGACTCTGAAACTGCAGATGTGGTGTGTACAGACTCTGAAACTGTGAGTCAGCAGTAGAAACGATGCTGCAGACTGAAGCGTGTGCTGTTGTGTGTTTCAGCTGGTCATGCAGTATCTGTACTGCGGAGGCACCGAGTCTTTGCACATACGCAACACTGAAGTCATGGAGGTAAGAGAGACATAAACCAGCTGCTGAGCGGTGGTGCCAGTGTTATCATTTCTAATCCCGAGTCCTGCTCCTCACTCTGTGTGGCTCTGCTGGTCTCTGCAGCTCCTGTCTGCAGCCAAGTTCTTCCAGCTAGAGGCCCTTCAGAGACACTGTGAGATCATCTGCTCCAAGAACATCACCACGGAAACATGCGTGGACCTCTACAAACACGCCAAGGTCAGCTGCAAACTCAACAATTAAACATAATCATAAAAAGCTCTCAATCTCACAAATCACACTGTCTATGAAAGGTATCTTTATTTAACACTGCTCTGTTCTACATTTTGATATTAACAGTGGATTACATGATGGGTTTCAGACTGCCAGCCCTTTGGACTCATTTTGCATCTCATTGTAGTCTTTTACATCTATGTTGATGTTTTATGTTTCTACTTGGTTGTTTTGCATCTATTTTTAGTCATTTTGCACCTCCTTCTGGTCATTTTGTAGTTGTTTTGCATCTTTTGTGGTGGTTTTGCATCTACTTTTAGTCATTTTGCATGTTTTTTTTGTCTATTTTCAGTCATTTAGCGTCTCTTTGAGGTCGTTTTGGGTCATTTTGTGTATGTTTGTGGTCATTTAGCATCTTTGTGATCGACATGTTGTGAGTCAGGACCCCTGTCACTTTGGGTCAGAGTCTACTTTTAGTCCTTTTACGTCTTCTCTAGATTTTCCAGCTCATGTTCTGTTTACAGCAGTCAGTGGTGACTCAAAGTGGTGACTCAGCAAATGTTTTGATTTAGTTTTAGTCATAGTCTTTTGACTAAAATTCCATTTACTTTTAGTCATATTTCAGTCGTCTGAATTAGTTTTTATTTAGTTGTCAGTGAAAAAATGTCAAAAATTATTAGTCGACCAAAATTAACTAATTGTTTATTGGTTCGAAAACAATTATCACAGGACAGTCAAAACCACAATGACGGTGTACATTTCTCACAGAGAGAGAAAAGGGGCGGGGTGATATTTAAAACCTGTCGTCTGTCCATGGTGTAGTTCCTGGGTGCCGTGGAGCTGACGGCTTTCATCGAGGGCTACTTCCTGAAGAACATGGTGCTGCTGATCGAACTCGACGGCTTTAAGCAGCTGCTGTACGAACCCACCCCCCCCGCAG
>JAOVVB010000002.1:26294170-26304764 GCA_028570985.1 Heterobranchus longifilis | reverse complement strand
ACACGGGGCATCCATGTGATGAGATCTCCAACCAGAAGCAGGACTCCAGGACGAGTTAGACAGGTCCAGAGGGCAGACGAGGTCTGGATCACTGGCAGCTCAGGAGCGACATGTATAGCTCGACAATATGACGATATGTAAGTGTGCATTACAGAAAAAACTCTGTAATTTACTAAAGTTAGTTTTCTGTGTGCGTGTGTGTAGGACTTTATATACCACCTCCTGGCAGCTATGTTCTATCTCAGTGCTTCGGTTCCTCTCGCCACCATCACACTCAACATGAAGAACAACACCATGGTCTCTTCAGTGGACAGGTTCAGATATTACCAAATCGACATCGCAGCAGTGGTAAGGACACGCACATACTCGCACACATCAAACATGAACATACCACACATACATGCTAACACACACACACAAACACACACACACACACACCAAGACAAAGCTGTAATACATTGGATTTTACTGTTCTGTTATAACAATTATTTAGTTCATTATGTAGAATTGTTCTCCATTTGGTTGTCTGTCTTTTAATTCTCTAGTTATCTGAAACCAAAGAAAAAGGCCTAAATCCTGACTGATACATTTAATGAACGTTTCTATGAAATTTCTGTGTAGAAATGAGAATAGCTCCTGTGCACCAACCTTTTTTAGGATCTTGGAGGTAAAGAGGAGGTTTGATACGTAGGTGCCTATATTAAAGGGGTCAAGGTCAGGTCTCTTAATTAGGGGTTTAGTAACTGCTAGTCTAAAAAGAAATTAGGAAATTGCTGAGTGAAGAGTTGACTTTTGCTAAAAGCAGTTCCGTTATTTTTGGTATTATCTGATTGAGAAAACATTTAGGTACAATATCTGGTACACAAGTTAAAGACTTTGGTGAGGAAATAACTAAACGCTTGAAGGGGTAAGAAACATATTTTTGTATTGCCATGTACATGGTCACTAACCAACATGTCTAACCTTAAATTTATAATCTAATAATAATAATAATAATTACATTTTGTCATTAAAAAAGCTCAATCATTACTACTACTTCTGGTTTTGTGCTTCTACGATATATTGGTCTTGTTCCTGGTTCATTTTGTTGCAATATTAAAAGATTTTTTCTTCCTATAGCTGTGAAGGCAAACTTTACATTTAATTTGGAATTCTTCAACATGGAATATTGTTGGATAAACAATAAAAGCACACATAAATAAAATACCACAGTTGAGAAACTCCTGGACAACGATTCATACACAGGAATCACACAAGAACAACAACGTGATTCTGAAAGTTCTAAGAGTGTAGAAAGTGATAATATCACTTTATATCATTTTCATGACTGAAAACATTAAATAAAGCCTCAGATGTAGACTTTGAAGCAGAATTGTATAAGACAGTGTGCACTCCTGCCTCCGAGTGGCGCAGTGGTAAAGCGCTCGCCCTATCACCCGGAGATCGCTGGTTCGATCCCCGGGTGATGCTGTAACCTCTCTCAGCTTAGAGAGAGCTGATTGGTCGAGCTCTCTCTGAGGGGCGGGATGAGAGGTACTTTGTGCTCTACAAGCCAATCAGGGGCGTCTGTTCGCTCACGCACCGTTGCGTGAGCGAACAGACAGTTCGTGATGGTCGGTGACATCACGTGGGTTGGAGGAAACACGTGATAGTCTGCAGCCCTCCGCATGTGGGAATGCGGCACTCCTATGAGCCCCCTAGTGACTGGGAGGAATTGGACATTACTAAATTAGGGAGAAAAATCTGGAAAAAATCCCAAAAAATAGTAAAATAAAAAAAATAAAATAAAAAGACAGTGTGCACTCCTGTCTATAACTGGACCTCAGTAACCAGCTATATGAACGTGATGAAGTTTGGAAGAAAAAATGTATAAGGTTTAGACAAAAGCTTTCATATTAGGGCTGTCAATATTAATACGTTAACGCATGTGATTAATCTAGAAATTTAACGCACCCCATATTTGCGGCGGTTACCCAGCTGTGCTAATGCCAAGTTTCATTATTAAAAGCTTTTAGAAGGAAGTTTGAATGAAGCCAAAGTTGTGTGCTCGAGCTACCTTCAAGTGAAACTATTTTTACAAGCTGATGTGGGAGTGGCTCAGATGGCTAGTCTATAGTTTGTTAATTCTTGGATCTGAGGTTCCTGGTTCATGCCCCGCCGTCAGTGGGTTTCACACACCCCAAAATACCTAGGCATACCTAGAAATGTGACAGGAACCAAACTTTTTAAATATTTTAACCTAGGTTCACACGTTCACACCTCAGTATGTTCCATTGCTGATTTAGTGGAAATAATTAGCAAATTAAATTTATTAGCTCTTAAATTTATGCAGCCCATCTACACTTACACATACTGGCTTACACATACCGCCACATACACGAACTGGCTTTGCTTTTCAATGTGCTAGAGAGTAATTACGTCACTGTAGATGTCCATGTAAGTATCTACTTTTCCAGTAATGTTAGCCGGCAATGCTAGCGGCAAACAAATGCTAGCGGCACAACTTCAACATGGCTTTGCAAGCAGTTCTCCTGGCTTTGCAAGTCTACTTTGGGATAAAACCATCATTATTAGAAAGCATTTGAGCTGCCTGTTGAGTCCATTCTTTTAAGATGGTGGTCACTAACTTTTAGTTGGTTTTGATGATCCTGTAAGCAGTTTTTTGTTCTAGCCAAGCAAAGTGTTGCCATATACCATTTTCTTTCTGCCTGAGGGCCGGTGCTTTGGCTAGCTAAAAACAAAGAACTGGTTCAAAATTGGACACCAGATCTGAACTAGTTCTGCAACTGCCTTGGTGGAAAGGGCTACCTCGTAATGAATGTGACATTTTTAAACATTTTAAACAGCATTTTTTGATTTATCAAAGCATGAATTTTATCCAAGAGCAAATGCAACAGCACACAAAACAGAGTCACCAGATTAAAATTTGTTTCTCAAATCAGCATTAACTGATTAACATCTGTGTTTGTGTGTGTGTGTTTTTCAGGTCTTCTCCTACGCTGCCACACTGTTCTACTTTGTTCACTGTATTCTGTCTGCCATCAGATGGAAATCGTTCTGAACAAACGCCAAGCCGTCTTGGTCTCCTCGCTCCCTCACCTCTCAGATCTGATCTTTTCTTTCAGATGAGTTTAGATCATTCTAATCACAGATTATAGTCTAACATAATCATTGTTTTATGTAAATGAATTCTGTATTATAGTAACACAATAAAAAGTTTTATTTGGAAATAAAAAAAAACTGAAAAATTTTATAAGAAAGTAAAAGACATGGATAAAAAAATCTTTGTACCTGAGAAGAAATCAATTTTTATATCATTTTGACAGACTTTGGAGTAAGTAACCTGATTTAATAAAAGTTTAGAGACTTTTATTCTCTCTCTCTCTCTGTTTGTGTGTGCTTGTTTGTTTCACAACAAAGTCCCTGGTGTTGATTTAACACTAACAGAATTGATTCGAGTCCAGCTGGAGCTCTATAAATGCTGTAAGGTCTTCATTCTAGAGATCGACTGATTGTCTTTCTTCGTCCATCTGATTCAATACTAAAAAATACTTTTAGGTCGGCTGATCCTAGTCTGACAGATCACTATCAGCTTCCTTTAATAACCACCAGGAAGTAGCTCTCATATTATGGATGTTTACTGAGGAAAACAACATAAAATTGCAATACAAAATGGAAACAATTCTTTCCCCACAAATTAGTCATAACCCAAATAAATGATATACTGTAGCTATAACTTGAGGATATAAAAAATACAACTAACAAGTGCCTGTAAAATTTACTAGCAGCTAACATTAACTAGCATTTAGCAAATGTTATCTAGCAATTAGCACTAAGCTAACATAACATTACAAATCCCATAGAGATGCTAGCATAATTAGCATGGTACATTTTTATGTTCAATGCAAGACACAAACAAACTGATCAGCTTTAAATTGGGTATGGAGGTCGGTACTACAAGTGTATGAGTTTTACTTACAGATATGTTTGGCTAGATTCTGAACTTTTGCTGTCTGTGGTTCCACAGCAACAACGCAGGGCTGCCAGCAGACTCGCCTGCCTTTTAATCTGCTTACTAGACTCGAGCATAAAAAAAAAATCAACCTGACAAACTCTGTTTAATTCAATGCTGGCTCCTAAACTGAGTCAATCTCCATAGAGCCCCATGTTAAAATCTCCACCTTATGGACATAAAGAAATAAACATGTTTACAGCTTTTTACAAAAACTTTTTTGGTCCCAATAGCTAGATCCGACTGTACAGGAGAGTGAATTTGTGAATTTTCTGATGTCAAGCCGCTAGCTGTCTGCAATGCTTCCCTTTAACCAACCAGCTAACTGGAATCAGTGAACTTGACTTGTCCCAGCTGTGTAGACCTTGAAGAGCATTCTTATTCTTATTTTAGAGATAATATGCCTTATTTGAGAGATAATATGCATTGAAATTAATTATACTAACAGACCATCTAAAAATTTTGTACTTCCATTTGATCTGTGAGTGAAGTATATGTGTTCCAAAGAACAGCCAAACTATATTTGGCTTCACCCATTTGCCCATTTATGGATTAACCAGGGTTTAGGCAGAGTAAGCTCCATTCAAGATGGTGACGAAAGAGCTCTGGAGGACATCTGGGTGTAATAAACACAGGATAACTGATTTTTAATACTTACATTCTGTATTCTAAACTAAAATTGTTAGTTTATAAAGGAAAATGGTGTCTTACTGGGTTACGGATTAGAAGGTCAGTGTTCAAGCCCCAGAACCACCAAGATGCCAATGCTGAGCAAGGCGCTCAACACTCTATGCTCCAGGTGGTGCGTCATAACCGACCCTGTGCTCTGACCCCAACATCCCGACATGCTGTAATATGCATGGAAAATGATTTCACAGTTTTTTAGAGAATAAATACAGTACAAAATTAAGCTTTCTTTTTTTCTGTCTCCTTTTCTAAACAAGACAATTCATATTGTGTAAAATGCACTGTACATACCATGTGATGTTAAAGTTTTTAGTAGGGATGGGAATCACCAGGGACCACCTAATACGATACTATCACAATTCAATTTGTGGCAATTCAATTTGTATGGCGATTTTATAAATATCCCGATTTTAGAGTGGAGATACATGAATCCCCATACAAAAGAATTATGATACTCAACTGAATCGGTTTCCCCCTCCATCTCTACTTTTAACTGTGTAGATTAGTCAGTCTGGACCTTCAGTATTTTCTCTTTCTCTGTTGAAATTTCTTTCCTTCTCTTTACCGTATGAGCTTCATGATGTAAACTGTTATTTTTATCCTCATAAGTTACAGGTGAACCACAGAGACTCAATATCATGCTGTTAAACTCAGAAATATCATCACAGTAAGATCAGTACATCAGTACATCAGTACATGTAATAGTAGACACTATTACACTTCATTATCATGATCCATGACCGGTTTCTAATTGTATTACTTGTGTGTTATTACTCATCTGTACGGCAATTATTTAACGTCTAAATCTAATTTTTAAAGGGTAATGGATTGAAACAAACCACACTCTGGTCTAAGCCCTGACAACACAGTAAGCAACACTGTAAATATGATCTTATGTAAATAAAACTTGAGCAACTCTAAGGGGTTAGCTTTTGTGTGTGTGTGTGTGTGTGTGTGTGTGTGTGTCTGATTGTCGCCCCAGATTTGCACTATGGATTAAGGAGATCAAGATTAAGACAACAGTGCAAGTTTCATATATTTATGACTGATGAGATCTGAGGCCTTTTTTCAACATTCCATATTCCAGTTAATAAAACGGACAGGAACCAGACTGCGGTCTGGTCTCCAAACAGAGACGAGAGGAGAACACCAAGTTCTAACTGCAAAAAAACATCATACTGTATTTCACCCCAAACCTTCACATTAGAGAGATGAAGTCTTAGGAGCCAAGGAGATAAGTTGAAAAGAAAATGAAGTTTATATAACCTTATGAAGACCTCTGCTCTGTCAATCTAATGTCTTGCTATGTGATGTGGTGGCAATGTTCCTGAAAATGTCTCTCATGATCTTGTGCCATAAATGCTAGATTTAAATAATATAAAATTCAAAGTGTTGGCTTCCTCCTGTGTGCATAGACTGTTTTTGGGACAGTGTGTATAACGTCTAGATGGTTTCGACTGATATTGGGTGTGAAAGTGTAATTTTATCAGCTCGAGTTCTCTTTAGTCAGAACATTCTGAGGTCCTCTTTAGAATAAACCTGGCAGTTTCTTTCCTCTCTACAGAAAGCCTCTTGAGTTGCTGGCAGCAGAAACACTGGCTTGTGACTCGAGCTAGTCTTTTACACTCAGCGTGACTTGCAGAAGTCTGTGGTGTCAGTTTACGGCTTGGGACAGTGACACGCCTCAACACCTCTGCCTGGGACTTTGGGCGTGTCCTGCTCACTGCTTCCTCCTAATGGCTTCCAGGTTCAGGACTTAAACTTGACTCACACTGGACTCGGCTCCTTTCTCCAGAACTAATGAGATCAGTCTCATTGAAACACTTTTATCAGCTGCTCATCTTCCACATCCACTGCAAGCACAGAGCAATAAATACATAATAATAATAATAATAATAATAATAATAATAATAATAATAAATATATATAAATTTATTATAATGTTTGGATTGTTTCCATTTATTAGATTATTTTATTGATAATTTCAAACAATTCAATTGTATTTATTGTTTGTTAGATATTTTATTATAATTACATATATCAATAATACTATTAATTAATCTACATAATCTCTATTCAATTAAATTTGTTACTAATATGATTTTTAAATTAAAACACTTATTAATTATAACACTTAATAATTATATACTTATATAATCATTGTTTAATTAAAAGAATTCTGATTAAAATGAATAAATTATATAAATTATATAAAAAGGTAAGCAGGTAAGCATCACAATTCATTTTAATTGTAGTTTAGTACAATTAGAATTTATAGAGTATTTGAGAATTATATAAACATCTAAAAAATGTTAAGCGTGCGTGTGTGTTTATGATGCTGTGACCTTCATCTTTAACTGTGCTCTTTTGTTCTTATACACAAATGAATATTTGATGAAGTATCTCTGAGACAGCGGACAATAACACAACTGACTTATTACTTATTCAACACACACACACACACACACAGGTTTGCTGTAATTTCTCAGTGGTAATGTTAATGTGTGGTGTAATATCCAGCCAACACATTAATTAGAAATCATAATTAGAATAATTACATCCAAGAATAGGGAGCTCTGGATCTCTAAACAGGTGTGTGAAAGGGAGTTTTAAGCACTTTTATCATGATTCGCCATAAAACTCAAAAACTCACAGATCTCTCATTAACACTGATGATGATTTGACACACAGTCAGTGTGTCATGTACAGTATAAAATCTCGATGTGAGTTGAAGAGCTCAGTGAGGCTACGCCCGCCTGAAGCGTCTAATGTCTGATTTGTTAGAGCTGTCTGACACAAACCTGATGATTTCCAGATCTGACCTGAGTCACCTTCGTATGAGGTCACAGTCTGGATACATATCTGATACGTGGTCATGCGAGTTGATTGTGAACCAGCAGATAGGAATTCATGTAACTTTTTACCTCTGTGCATACATAAGGCATGATGTCATAAGTCAGCAACTGAAGTGCGGTGATTTCATTGCAGTGCTCGCAACAGCTGCTAAAACAGCTAAAGCAAGGAATCTGGCTTTCTTCCTTTTAACAGCTCGCACAAAATCCCAAGCAGATTTCTGCTAAAATCACATACATTGTTTGAAATGAATGAGTGCACGCACAAATATGACGTGTTTTAACCCAGATGGAGCAAGCAAAGGCGTATGGATGTGTGCATACGTGTCATTTCAGAAGAAAGACACGTCCACAGTAGAGTCAGATAAGTCAGGTGTAATTATGACCTGCAGGTGGATGAGCTCCTGCAGCTGAAGTTCACCTCAAGTTGCTTTCCTGTGAACCACACCGAGGATCAGCCTGGGTTTTATAGCATTTCCACCTATCCTACTTTCAGACTGAAACACTACAAACTGAGGAAAGGTTCAGTGGGGGTAAAAACTTTAGCACAGCACTGAAAAAAAGTACTTTGATGAAATAGACAAGATAGAAATGTGGATTGTCACCAATTTGTGTACTAATTGATATTTCAATGATTTTATTTAATTAGTTTATTTTATGACCTAAAGCAGTCCCAGCCCACTTTTAATACATATTCATAAGATTAGTAAGTTCTACTTTAATTATTTAAATCCCTAATATACATGAGATTCATTAAAACTTCAACAACAAACATTTTTTGGGAACATTTATTTCATTTATTCATCTTTAGCAATAATAATATTTATAAACATGGTGAATGTGACTCTCTTGGTGGTGACCTGAGAATCTCACACTGCACTGTCTGGGATCTTTGTGGTTCTCATGGTGTGTTCATTTCAATCTGTTTGGATGCTTGTGGTTTCAGACTTGGCCTTGGGTTCCACGGTGGTTCTACTCCAACTTAAATCACCAGATGGTTCTCTTGACGCCGGCCCACACAGAGCGCTTCATGCCTTGCGCCAGCTGAACATCGGCCCAGTGCAGCTTGGTGTTCGAAACGTCGTCCTCCACCTCCGGATCACTACGGGCTCCGAGCTGCGGCTTAGCCACCACCACGGGCAGCGGTCCTCTCTCCTCACTGAACTCCACCACGTTCAGTTGCTTCCTGTCAGCCAGCGACTGGTGCGTCTCCTACAGACACACACAAACACAATCAACTGACAGCTCATTATAGTCTAGCCTGTTTGTAAACCTGCAGCTGCAGTAACAAAGCATTAACATCTCCTTCACTCAGACAAATGAGACAAGGCTAACGAGACGAGGATAACGAAGGTGACTGATGATGACGAGGATAACGAGGCTAACTGATGATGTTGAGGACAATCAGCTTCCTGTTTGTGCGTCTTCAGGTCTCAGGCTGAGTGCATGCTGAACCGGCTGTCTGACTCGTCTCGCCGAAAACTGTTAGTGTGATTGATGTTATCTACATAAACACACAAGCTGAATCAACATTAAGAACAAAAACCAGGACTTAAGCTGAGGAGAGAGAAGGAGCTAAGAGAAAAGAGGAATAAAAGAGGAGAGGAACAGAGAACTTTAGTTCACAGTTATGGTGGAGGAACAACTCGGATGTTTTTCTTCACATCAATGCTCATTTATCATGCCCGAAGTGCAGCGAGTAGTATGGCAGCTTGGCCACTGCAGTGCACCTGCTACTACGCACACACTCCTATTCTTGGACAGGGTGCCAATACTTATATCCTACTTGGGCAGCTCATCTTGTTTATTCATAAACTCATTCGTTTACAGATGTGTCCACGTGTGCAGGACACTAAGACTCATCCAGACTTAAACGACCTGAGGATGAGTCCAGGCTCACGTTAAAGAATCTTCGTAAACACACACACCCACAAACACACTAAACGTAAACACTCCTGAGGAAGGATCAGGAATAAACCTGTTCCCAGCTTGAGAACTCAGGATCTCACCGGTGTGTGTGTGTTAACTGGCATTATGTTAACCTTTAACCTTTTACTGATTGGCTAATGAGGTCTCCATGGGGATAAAGGGCTCACCTGATTGGCCAGGCCCTGGAAGAGTGCGCGTGTGATGTTAAGCAGGTTGACCGAGCCCTCCACTTTAGCGTACATGTCCTTAACCCCAATCAGTTTACACAGAGTTATTACTGCCCTGTGACAGTGCAGCCCGTATCCTACACACACACACACACAGAGACCACAGAGGGATGAAATAATTATATTAATTTTTGGCTCTCAAGAAAGTTTTTTTTTTTTTTTTCAATTCAGACTTTATTACTTTTGCATAAAGTTTGTTAGTTACTTAATTTATCTTTATAAAGGGAATAAATAAATGCAAATGTAAAAACTCCTATTAATATTATAAAAAAATATGAAGAAGAAAACTTTTTACCTTGGTTCTGTTTTTTCATGCGTAGCGTGGTTCTCTTAAAGGTTGACTCAATATCGTGATAAACTGCAACACACACACACACACACACACACACACACACACACACAGAGGTCAGAGCGCATACATGAACACATCTTTCTGTATGTAGGTTACTGCCTCAGGGGCAAACGGCCAAGTCATCTCATGTTCCACACACACAGAGACACACACACACAGACACACAGATAACTCACTGGTGTGACCGTTGTATCTCTCGATGTAGTAGAGGTAGTGCATTGCTCTGTTCTTCGCCTGAAAGCAACAGAAGATTTATTTATAATAAGTAAATTCTGCTCTGAGGCGTTCCGATACCAGGCCGGAGTAAGAGTGGTGACACTGACACCGGATTAAGAGCAGGAGCCGGATTAAGCGGCTACTGGAGTTTAAGGAAATCAGAGTTTATAAGACGGGTTGTACACTGTTCATTTACATTACATTTAGGCATTTGGCAGACGCTCTTATCCAAAGCGACTTAAATTTTTTTATCTCATTACACATCTGAGCAGTTGAGGGTTAAGGGCCTTGCTCAAGGGCCCAACAGTGGCAACTTGGT
>JAOVVB010000002.1:26279150-26289918 GCA_028570985.1 Heterobranchus longifilis | reverse complement strand
AGAGTGTCATGAGACGGTGTAAGAGTACAGCCGGAGTGTTGGGTGTAGATATTGGTTTAATAGTTAGATTATGTGTGGCACAAAGAATAGCTTCGTATCCTGAACGACGTTGAACTGTCATGTGCTGTGTTTGAATATTATTAAAATAATTCTAACACCAAGTAATCTGATTCGGTGAGAGCCATTTCACGAGTGATGATAATAGACAGTAACAGAACTGGGCCATTTAAGAAGATGCATCACACTGTGTCTCAGATGTTCTACAGTCGTCAATTTCATGAACTGCAGGAAGGGGCAGTCTGTACAATCTGCAGTACTGAGATGAGAGAAGCCTGCCAAAATCCACATTGTAAACCAATCACAGAGACTCTTTCAGGAACAAAACATATCTCATAACGTTGTCATCTTAAACAACATGTGCTCTCCTGAGTAAATGCTTCCAAGTTGTTCTGAATCTCATCTCAATCTGTCAGTGTTGTTTTTTCATGGCTAACCCAAGCTACAAAGCTAACTAGCTTCTAATCCAAATCGCAAGTAGCTCTCTGACCCCTGATCAAGGGTACTACTTGGTGTGTGGAACAAGCTTTCCTTTTAATGTTATTTAGTATTCAACCATGGAATCCAGAAGTTAATGGAGCTGATATCCTAAAGTGGAATAAGAAAAACTTAATCACATACGTTTTTCCAGACTGCACCACCTCTATGGGTTATTCTGGCTTTTTGGTTATGTAGTAATTAACTGTTGTTTTTATCCTGTTAATTAACTAATTGTCAGGCACCAGCTTCACCAGTCGCGGTTAGTTAGTTTTGGCAGGTGCATAATGATGACAAATCATAATTTGCTGATAATATATAGTGTTTGTGGAACCTTTGAATAAAAGCAATATCACAGTTGATGTCATGCTGCTGTGCTGAATATCAGCACAGCTGTGATAGGTTCCGTTCTCCGGCTTCACCCTCGTGCCTACAACACATCAAAGCCATGATGATATTCAGCACAACAGCACAACCTTGAGTGTGACATTGCTTAATTATAATAATATAATATAATATAATATAATATAATATAATATAATATAATATAATATAATACATGCACTTTAAGGTGGTTTTCAAATTAGAATCATTAACCTGCCATTCCAGCTGTGTAAGCAGGTATTCTTCATTATGTTTTATAAATTTTAATGGTTAGGGATGGGGCTCTGTTGACTGGTGTCGAGAGGGATCTGCCTGAAATTAGTTTTTGTATGGTGATGTCTGGCTAACTCTCCCTATGTGTCTCCATAAAACTAACACTAAATTCGACCTTATGGAAAATTAATGCTAACCAGCTAGCTTTACTGTCCTTACTATCTTCACAATTGGAAAATAAATGCTAATGGTAACTAAGCTACATAGCACAAACACGATGATAATTGATCCATGGTTAAAATTCTAAATGATAAATGCTAACACATGCTTTTAATTTTGTGTTAGCTACAGCCTGAGCATATTTAAGCTAAATGTGCTCTGGTATCTTTCATGCACTGTTAGCCATATTAGCAACATTTTAGGTGACACTTGATTTTTACTGATATACAAGGCTGCTAGCAAATTGCTTGGTTTGATTTGAATTGTGCTTAGTGTTTGTGACTTAAGTCGCCTGAGGTACAGCAGTGTGTGTGTGTGTGTGTGTGTAGTGCTGTGAGTCACAAGTGCTAATGAAGATGTGAATCAGAGCATTAGGGAGGATCTGAAGTTAGTGATGGAGGATATAAGGAGAGGACTCAGATGGCTAGCATTAGCACAATGAAGATAAACACTGTGTCTCATTACAGAAACGTTTCAGCAAACATGGCCAAGCAAAATGTCACTTTATAAATGTCAGTGACTTATTCATCTCTTGCTAACACTCCTGTTTGTGTTTGTAGATCACTCAGACATAATTCAGAGCTTAAAGCAGCCTGGATAATTTAACACCCCCTCACACGTTATATATCAAGCTTACAATATTAACTAAATATTAACTTTTGCACTACAAGAATTTGGCAATACATTTTCATTGTGTTCATCTTCATTTAATTTTTCCTAACATTAGCACTGTTTATATAGCTAGTTGATGATGCTACCTTGCTGTAGGAGAATTCAGGAAATTACATTTTTGCTAAATAAAAATGTTAGGTGTAGTTTAGGGTGTTTTGTTGCTATTTATTATTTTTTATACTTTGTTGGTACAAATATTAGCACACCTTCTAAATCTTCATTAATTCATAAATTATAATTTAATCACAACCTAAATTGGTAAATTGGTTTTTTATTTCATTTATTCTTGTTTTCTTAGCAGCTTTGGTACCGTCCTCAGATCAGAACTGAAACTGAACAAATTGCAAATGCAACAAAGCATCTAACCAATAAAGAATGAGACTGAATTCTTGTAACTAATCAAAATGCAGAAAGCCGTATTAATCATTAAAGATTGAAAGTGTAGCCTAACCTCAAAGTTGAAGAAAAATATTTCTTTCCAATTAAAAACTTCACAGCAAGCAGATCTACTTTGGACATGTAAAAAATGTTAGACTGATTAAATGTCTTGTGCATGTAAAAACACACCTTATCAGATTAGTGTTGATGTAAACAGTTAATGTGGACTCTCTAATCAGAATTATTTCAATCCGATTGAAGTAATATGGTCTGTTAAACACGGCTTTGTATGATTCAGACTTTGTGGAAAAACCACATATAGGAAAGATGGCTGAGGGTGCACATACTTTTGGCCAAATAGAGTATCTATTTATATATATCTAATATAGTTAATAACAAACAGACTGTACACACTACTTTGAAAACTTGCACTGCAAAAGGGGTTTTGGGCTAAGTGTTTGAATAAGAAGTATAGTCACTGCAAAATATATATATATATATACATATATATATATATATATTTTTTTTTTTCAGTCAGGTGTTGACTAATTACCAGGTCTATATCAGCATCTAATAACTGATTAAACTCAGATACTCTCCCTTAGGGAATATAAAGCACTGAGATTAACATGTCCTGAGAAAATAAGGCAACGTGGACATAAAGCTGCTTCCTGTTTCATAAAAAAAAGTAGGAAAGTAGAACTTTGGGAAAATAGGTCCCTGGTAACATAAGACCCTGGTGACATAAGTTAAATTAGGACCCCGAAGCAAAAGATTATCCAGGATAGGGAGACCATTGGGAACATATGGACTTGGTTACATATGAAAGATACTGGAAAACTGGAAGATAATTTGTTCCGGAAGCGGGCTTATAATCCAAAGCACTCATATATCAAAGTGAATATATATCCAAAAATATCCATATTAAAATAATAAATACAAAATATAAAGTAAAAATAAAACAAATTACCTTGCACTTTATCTTTGAAAAGAATCGTGGTTGGTATAAGATGAGAGAGGAGAGGAGAAGGAGGGAGGCTACTGTGTAGGACAACTTTTCCATACACACACACTAATGGAATCACTGCTCTCTAACAGAGTCTTTGTCTGCAAACTTCTTTAACAAGAAACCTCTCTAATAACACTTGCTTTTGCTTCCTTAAGGATTCTGTGGAAATGTGACATTGCATTTTCGTTAAACAGAATCATCTGCACTGCTACAGCCTTTTTAACATTTTCACAGGGGCCGTTGTTGCAGTACAGTTACAGTACTAAAGAAGAGTCACTACACTTGGACACAATATTAAAAATGCGTTACGTTCACATACAAACGTGGTCACAATGTTATAGTAAATTGTACAGGCGCGGACGGATGTTGACTATACGGGTGACGAACGCACACTAAGACTGAGCATGGGAGACGATTACTCACAATCCCACAGCCTGAGAAAGAAGAAACATTGGCTCAGTTGTGATCATTTTACTTGATAAAAAAAACTAAATTTTTACTTGCTTGTTTACTTGAAAAAATGCTTATTTGGCTAAACACTCGCAGACCAAGTTAGTCATAATCCAAGGTTCCACTGTATAGGCATTATAACTGAGACTTTGGGAATACAGTGTCTTCCAAAAATAAAGCCTTGGGAACTTAAGTTCAAGGGGAAGCTAGGACACCGGAAATATAGTGCCTTGGCAAGATAGGGCCCTTGGAACCTTGGATCATGTTTATAAGGGCTTTGGGAACATAGAACACTGGGAACCTTTGGTCCAGGGAACATAGGGTTGCACCCCAGCTTATACCATGGTGGTTTATAAATAAGCAAGTGCTGTGAAAAGAAGGTGCAAGAAGTGCAAATAAACACCCCTGTGCTGTTATGCAAACTGAACACAGAAGAATAAAGACTGCAGAATAATAAACAATACAAACTGTGTAAACACAGTAAGCGCTGATGTAACGGCATCCTGTCGTGCTGTTGTTGTTTCCCAGAATGCCAGCTGGTGGAGGGGTCAAACAAGTTCTGTCTAAAGTCAGACAGTTACCTGCTGGTACACCATATGGCTTCTGTGTGTGTGTGGTGAGCAGAAGCTAATTTATGCTGATTCATAGTGAAGGCATTTCGAAACTCAAAAACCGTAATTACCTTTTCCTGGTTCCAAGATGGGAAAACTCCAAACTTCAGAACCAATACACATGATAAACCCTGTTTCCTCTCTTCCTTACTTCTCTTTCCCCATATCCCCTCATCCCTTTCCCTTCCCCAAGCTGTATATTTTCCCATCTTGACATCGCTCCAGTGAGCACAATGTGGGTTTTGTAGATTAATCACAGACTGCTTTAATAGATTTAATGTCAGGCAGAGCTGCATGTTGGCCAAAAGCCATTTAGTGCGGCAGTAACTCATCAATCAGGACTTAGCGAGCTAGCGCAGGATTCAAGCAGCTAGCTAGCGATGGGGTGTGTGCTACTTTTCCCGACTGTATTAGATGCATTCATCTAAAATGAATATCAATGGAGATGTGGCATGTGAATCCATGTGGTGTGATATTTAATGCACAAAAGCAATGGAAAAGCAGTTGGCATGGCTATGACTATCATCAGCTAACACTGGATTAGCATTAGGAATTGTTTAGCTAGTTAGAGTCCAAAAGTAAAATTTTGCGGTGCTTTCTTTCTGTGCAAGTTTTCCTTTTGTTATTTCCTTCTGTTATTGTTTCCTATGATTTGATCTGTCGAACACTTTTTTAATAAACCATTCCATTACATGTTTATACTGAATGTAGCTTTCAGCTTTCAAGCTTTGAGTACAGCTAATACCAGTTAAAAACATTAGCAATGTTGCTGAAAAAGTGAACTAATTTCCTTCCTACTTACAGACCAACTGTACAACAAGCAAAGCAGCTTACTTTTAAAGTCAGATAGTTCCTCACAAGATATTCAGCTAATTATTTTCAGCCACTAATTGTCACTCACAACCTGTTTTTGTAATGATAGCCTGCAGGCTGTATTAATACTCTTATGTATATAGTATAACTGTATATTGTATATTGCTTTTATACAATGGTTCTACAAACACCATTTATTATCAATAGATTATGATTTGTTTCTTTATTTAACCAGTTATTTTGCTCTGACAACACATATCATGGCTGGCGGAACTTACTGCAACTGGCGGAGCTGGTGACTGACATTCAATGTAATTAACAGAGCTGAAAGTTGTAATTTCTTACATCTATTATCACCGCTCGTGGAATGCATCCCATCCAATCAGATTACTCACTTGGAACTAACTGTTGTATAATTTAAGATAAGATGTAAGTGCCGGAGGTAACCTAAATATTTTATAGCACAGTATCTGTGATGATTCCCAGTATGAAGGGAAGTTCAGTTAGCAGGTAATGCTGGGTTGCAGATAAGCTTGTGATAACTAGATTAGTAACACTCACATAAAATTCTGTTTGGGTTTTCTGCAGTTTTTCATTAAAATGCTTGAGCACGACATTATTTTGACAGGCCAAACAAATTCCGATATGTCTTTGAGATAGAAAACTATTTTAGAATGATTATTCAATATTCAATTAATTTTCATTTAACTAATTCAAATAATACATTATTTTATTAGTTACTATTAGCTAGTTTATTGTTTAATCAAAGTGAGCTTTTCTAGTAGACTAGCAATGGTAGTCATGTTTGTAATTGGCTGATTGTGTTTACAGTAAGCACCACCCTTTTAACACCTGTGACTGAGCAACATTGTGTCTTATATCAGCTGAACATAATTTTTTTAAATGTACAAAAATGTATTTATTTTGTCCACCTAGCTATTTTTAACTCCGTAACTTCATTAGTTTGAAAGGCCAGGTTTCTCAGAATTCATAAAGTTTATTTTTACATAAGTGTATTATTGCGCATGTTGAATATGGAGGTATTCAAGGAGGTATAAGGGCAGATATCTGAGCATTCTGAGCGACAGTAAAAATTTTTTTGTTTGTTCCTTTATCCAGAGACGCAGGTGCTGCTGAGGAAATACACTGTCCGATAATGTGTGTGTGTGTGTGTGTGTGTGTGTGTATGAAGCCCTCGAAAAGAAATTACCTTTGGGATTGGCACTGATAAGAAAACACGCACAAACAAAACAGGGCTAAATCTCACCAGATGAAAGATTTATGGCGCTCTGTGTGTTTGAGCTGCATCTGTTTTGTACTCCATTCTTTTTTGTCATCTTAAACAGCCTCAAAAATCGGAGTCCACCATCATGAACCTGATAAACAGTGTAATAAAAATGTGCTAGAAATCATTTGGACTGATTTGTGATCAAGTAAACAGCAGATTTGCCTCGGTTTACTTTCTGTTGTTAGTCATATTAAACTTGTAGCGCCGCCATGTCTTTTCTGATCCGTAATGTCTGAATATCATGCCTCATTTACACATTTTAAAAATAGGGTTATGTGTTTTTGTGGTAAAAAAGGACTATCTAAAGTTCTTTGTACTTGTGTGTGTTAATTCAGCAATATCACACAGGAGGGAGTGCTATATTGCAGGATTTTACACAGCTTGGGTCTGCTTGTAGGCAGGAGGGCGCTGCCCAGGTCTTATTATTTATACAACAGTTCCTTAAACACTATTTATTATCAACAGATTATGATTTGTTTTGTTATTTAACCAGTTATTTATCTCTGCCAACACATATCCCTCCGCGCTTGACGGAACTAACTAACCATTGTCACAGAGATGGCGACCGACAGTTAGTATAATTAACATGGGTGAAAGGTACTAGTAGCCAAAAAGTGAGGAGAATAAACCATGGAGGTGGTGGACAGTCCTGCTAAACTTGAGATTTACTTTATATTTCCACTTATTACACTTTAGAATATCACATAGTATCCCAAATAGCATTAAATGGAATGCTAGTAGGGTGTACAATCCCTTGATCATGGGTTAGAGAGGGATTTGGGATTCAGCCTTATGTTGGAAGGTAGTTAGCTTTGTAGTAGTGAATAAAAGAACACAGATGGCTCAGTTACGGTTCAGAACGACTTAAGAAGTAATTACTAAGGAGACAGCATGTTGTTTAAGATGACATTTCAGGGGTTAGAGAGCAATTTGGGATTCAGCCTTGTATTAGAAGCTACTTAGTATCAGAACGACTTAGAAGCAATTGAAGTACTTAAGAGACAGTGTGTTGTTTAAGATGACATAACATGATCAGATGTGTTTTCTTGCTAAAAGTGCTTATGTGACTTGTGAATGTGGGTTTTGGCAGGGAGCTGCTCTCTTCTCAGTACTGTGGACCAAAAAGACCTACTTTTACAGATGCTGCGACTGACTTTTAGTGTAATTAACATAGAACACCTGAGACACAGAGTGATACATATAGTTAAACGTCTTAGTTCTGTTACTATCCATTATCACCACAGCTCTCATTTAATCAGAGTACTCGGTTGGAAATAGTTGTTGTATACTAAACCTTATAAAATCCAGAGTGTGTTCCAGGTACAGTTGGTTTACATTTACTGTTGCTTCTCCTAAAATACTGCATAAAGGGCAAAAAGAGAAGAAAACCACAAAAAGGGAACGATCCATTCTTAACGCAGCATGCACTAAATCTTCCATCAATGCATTAAAAAACTCCTCTCTGGTTATAGGGTCCCATTACTTTTGTCCTAAACAAACTGAATACTGGAAATCTTATTTTTCTTAATTCATGGATTTGTTTCCACCAAGCCATTCATCTGAAGTAGCAAAATTTTATAAAATCTTGAACTGTAGTATGTTAAACGTGACAGCATGACCCATTCATAAAAATAGTAACTCAACAACAATTATATAATTTAAAGGTGATCAGTTGAAGTCCACATTAGTCTCTTTTATATACGACGAGTTAAAATTATGACCCAGGTGTTTTCCTCAAATTTATTGTTAATTTCACATTTCTTGCATAGCTTTACACACAATAGTATAAATCATGCAAATGTATAAATATCTCTCGTATCTGTAGCTTTGGCTGTACTCATCCCTGTGAATGAGCTGTTGCCATAGAAACAATAACGTATTAGACCGAGCGCATTAATATAAGCCTGTGATGTATGTACATTATTTCTGAAACTTAGCAATGCTCATCACTCACTCAGCGTTTTCTCTCTCTCTTTCTTTCTCACACACACACACACACACACACAAACACAAGCACACACACACATTATGTGGAGTAACGTAAATCATTCTGTAAGATGGAAATTATATCCGCAATGTGTATGATGTGAGATGGATGGCTCCTTATCAGATATATGGATCTAAAGTGTAATATGCGGAGTGAGTTATAGAGCACAGAGGAGCAGGAGAAGTGAACAAATGTCTTAATGATATTGTGAGCAGTTGTGTGTTTCCATAAATTATTCACATGTGCGTGAGATAAAATTAAACAGAGTCCCAGTCACTAGTATAAATATCTCTCGTATCTGTGGCTCTTTAATAGTGTCTAAATAACATATACATACAGTACTGTATGTCAGGTTATCTTGTGCCTTGCAGTTCAATGAGTTTGATGTGTATGTTAGTGTGGGGTTTAGTGTGGCGTTTAGTGTGCAGTTTATTTTGTAGTGTGTACCTTAGTGTAAAGTTTAGTGTGCACTTTGTTTTGCAGTTTAGTTCAGAGCTTAGTGTATACTTTATTAAATAGTTTAGTGTATATTGCAGTCTGTAGTTTAGTGTATAGTTTATTGTACAGTTTAGTGTACGTTTGTGTGAAGTTAGGTATACTTTTGTGTGGAATTTAGTGTGTAGGTTTGTGTTAAGTGTGGTGTATAGTTTAGTGTGTACTTTATTAAATAAGTTTAGTGTGGAGTTTAGTGTGTATTGTAGTATGTGGTTTTGTGTGTACTTTTGTTTGAAGTTCGGTGTGTAGTCTGGCATGTTGTTTGGTATGGAGTTTAGGGTGAAGTTTTATATAGAGATTACTGTGCAGTTTATTTTCAAGATAACTGTGTAGTTTAATAAGGAATTTTGTGTGTGATTTAGTGTGGAGATTAGTGTGTAGTTTAATGTGGAGTTTAGTGGAGTTCAGTGTGGAATTTGGTGGGGATGTTGTTATGACATAACCACATTGAAACTTTAACACACACTCGCTTAGATATGTGTGTGTAAAGGTATTGTACCGTTTAGCTAAATATATTAGTTGGTCTAACAGAAAAAAATATATATTTATCCCAATTTCGTACACAGTTTAATTCGTATATAAATATTAAATTTAAATTGTGTATAAAATTGGGATAAATATAAATATTTGTTTTGTCTTTGTTAGACTAAATTCTTATACTAATTATTGATATACTTTCCCCTTTATCCACTTTAGATTTTTCCCCCACTTTTCCTACTTGTGTGATCTTGTCCCTTCTTTAAGCTCTTTTTGAATGCTTTATCTTTCTCTTTTTTTCTTCTCTAATAGCACTTTCATTCCATTTTATTTTATTTTCTCTGTTACTCTTCTGCCGTCTTTATTGTTTGTCTGATCTTCTTGGCTCACCTTTTTTTTTTTTAATTGAATTGTTATTGATTTTCTCCCTTATTTTGTCCCCTTCTTATCATGTGATGGTCTGGACACTGTTGAAAAAAATACTCTAGAAACAATATGTGACCTTGTGGAGGTATAAAACAAGTGCTGCAGAGTTAATCATAATCGTTATATGGATTCACACAATTGTTACAGGTAAAAAACGCATAGAAACGTCAAAAATATAAATATTTTATATATATTTTATATATATTTAAATATTGCTGTTAGCCTCGATAAGTATGATATACTAAATGGTACATTTAATAGTTACAACATATGGCAGTTTAAATCATAATTACAATATGTGGTAAAATATCATCCAAATAATGGATATTTTATGTAAAATGCATTGATCTGTGTTTATCACTATTTTTTATATATCCTGCAGCCATGATATAATCTACACACAATTAGATATGAAAGCACTATATTACTGTTTAACTTTCTAAAGCTTTTGCGGGTGTTCTGCCAATCCATGCTACATATCATATTTTGCTACTTTACTGGTTTTGGGAATTGTTTCAGTAATTTTGTGGATTATTTTCAGGGAGCATTATTTGATGAAAATATTCCATCAAAATATTCAACCCTAATTTCTCCAATAGATATTATAATAAAATGTCAAAGCATGCTTCACTTACTGTTATAGTACATTTACTGCTTTATCATTCAGCATTCTTCTGATAGACTTTCCTTTCAATTCACACTACAGTAGCATTTTTTTACTTACTTTATAAGTGGAAGAACAATGAACCAGTGTGTTTTGGTATTTCCTTATTAGGCAAATTTTTTTTATTTATTACGGAAACACTGTTATT
>JAOVVB010000002.1:26239359-26249847 GCA_028570985.1 Heterobranchus longifilis | reverse complement strand
CACCAGAAGCGCTGCATTAACGGCGTACATCGATCCTGCTTGAGTTCTGCCCTCTCCAACGTTGCAGCACTACTTCACTTTAATACATCTTCTTAAACCACATTCCTTCCCTTCCCTGCACTCGTTCATTCCCTCCCTTGTTTTGCCATTCCGCAGGTTTCCGAAGCAGCCGGCGGTTCATTTTTCACTCGTGGCAGAATGATGAGGCAGTCAGAGGTTTCCTCGTTCCTCTCCACGGGGCTCCAGTGTCTTGCGGTAGTGGCGGCGTTGCTCTGCAACATCAATCACGTGACAGCAGAGAAGGATCAAGACCACAGTTCAGACCATTCCAACAAATCAGGGACCTGCGGGGGTATAGTCGAGTGTGCCCCTGGGGTGATTCTCCCAGTATGGGAGCCCCAAAACCCCTCTTTTGGGGACAAGGTGGCGCGGGCCACTGTGTACTTCGTGGCCTTGGTTTACATGTTCCTCGGAGTTTCCATCATTGCAGATCGTTTCATGGCATCCATCGAGGTGATCACCTCTCAGGAGAAAGAGATCACCATTAAGAAACCCAATGGAGAAACAACCACCACCACTGTACGCATCTGGAACGAAACAGTGTCCAATCTTACCCTCATGGCCTTGGGTTCCTCTGCTCCAGAGATCTTGCTTTCTGTCATTGAGGTTTGTGGTCATAACTTTGACGCAGGTGACCTTGGACCTTCCACCATTGTTGGAAGTGCTGCCTTTAACATGTTTGTGATTATCGGAATCTGCGTCTACGTGGTTCCTGATGGAGAACATCGCAAAGTGAAGCACCTTCGTGTCTTCTTTGTCACCGCTGCCTGGAGCATTTTTGCATATCTCTGGCTCTATTTGATCCTGGCAGTTATCTCTCCAGGTGT
Organism: Heterobranchus longifilis; assembly: GCA_028570985.1. Lineage (NCBI taxonomy): Eukaryota > Metazoa > Chordata > Actinopteri > Siluriformes > Clariidae > Heterobranchus > Heterobranchus longifilis. The sequence goes on along the minus strand of JAOVVB010000002.1, from coordinate 26,248,960 downwards.
TGTACAAGTTTGGGAAGGCCTCCTCACGCTTTTCTTCTTCCCCATCTGTGTCGTCTTTGCCTGGATTGCAGACCGTCGTTTACTATTCTACAAATACGTCTACAAACGTTACAGAACTGGCAAGCATCGCGGGATGATCATCGAAACTGAGGGAGATCGCCCTCTTCCATCCAAAGTGGACATTGAAATGGACGGGAAGATGCTCAACTCCCATGCTGTGGATTTCTTGGATGGAACTTTGACCCTGGACCTGGATGACAAAGATCTTGATGAAGAGGAGGCCAGGCGTGACATGGCAAAGATCTTGAAAGAGCTAAAGCAGAAGCATCCAGATAAAGAAGTAGAGCAGTTAATTGAGCTCGCTAATTACCAAGTTCTCAGCCAACAGCAGAAAAGTCGGGCGTTCTATCGATGCCAGGCGACACGACTGATGACCGGAGCTGGGAATATTTTAAAGAAACATGCAGCGGATCAAGCACGAAAAGCTGTCAGCATGCATGAGGTGAGGAGCGACATGGGAGAAAACGAGCCAATTTCCAAAATCTATTTTGATCCCGGATCTTATCAGTGCCTGGAAAATTGTGGAACCGTGGCGGTCAATGTGGTGCGCCGTGGTGGAGATCTCAACCAAACGGTTTCAGTTGAATTTCGCACAGAAGATGGGACGGCAAACGCAGGCTCGGACTATGAATTCACTGAAGGCACGGTGGTCTTCAAACCGGGCGAGACTCAGAAGGAGATCCGCGTTGGGATCATCGATGACGACATCTTTGAGGAGGACGAGAACTTCCACATCCACCTCAGCAACGTCCGCATCATTCATGAAAGCGACGAGGCAGAGGATGCTGAGGCCAATCACGTGGACACCATCGCGAGCCTTGGCTTGCCTTCGACCGCCACCGTCACTATATTCGATGATGACCACGCTGGCATCTTCACCTTCGAAGAGCCCGTGACGCACGTGAGCGAAAGTATCGGCGTGATGGAGGTGAAGGTTCTCAGAACGTCAGGAGCTCGAGGTGTGGTTATGGTTCCTTACAAGACCATGGAGGGCACAGCGAAAGGAGGAGGCGAGGATTTCGAGGACAGCCATGGCGTGCTGGAGTTCCAAAATGATGAAATCTTGTAAGTTACTTTTATTCTTTTGCTGCATTGGTGTGTTTAGTGACAGAGCATCTGTGAAGGCTCTACCTTTGAGTTTAAGTGAAAAGAGCATAAAAAGTTTAAAATTGGCTTGTGATCTAACACCAGGGTTCCAAACCCAGCTTGAGGGTTGAAATCGTCTTTTCCCTGAGCGTAACTCCAGCAGACCCTTCCCTGGTGCTCTGTCAGTTCAGGAATCATGCACTGTTAAGTTTTGGATGAATGTCTGCATGATGGATGCTGAAAGTCTGTTCTCATGACATCATGGTGTTGCTGAACAATTTGTCACACAAGATGACGAGGAAGATGTCATCCTGTACCACTTTCTAAATGTTCTCATTTCGTCTATCTATTTATCTATCTCCTTTTATCTACCTTTTAACTCATCTTCTGTCTGTATTCTCTGTGCTCTCTTCTGCCGAGACTCAGCGTCGAACGCTGAAGAATGCTGAAAACCCCCATCTGGTTTGCATATCAGTCTAGGATCAGAGATTTGTAGCTCTTTGGAAAGTCGTGTTTGTGTCTCCTGATGACTGGATGAAAGAGAGTTGTGGGTTTATTCTCAGTTTTTAACTGATCACGTGTAGGGTTTGACATGATGCATGACCTTTTCATTCATTTAAGATCTTAGCCCTTACAGGACGTGTTTGTTTCCTGATCAGACGCTCAGGTCCAACACAGACCTCGACACTCTCTCACACGTTTCCGCCACACCAGAGCATGGTCCTTCAGACGAGTAAATAAATCGACGAAGCTACAGATAAGAAATGACATCGGCTATGATTCATGGCAATAAATAAGACAATTCGAAGCATTTTTTTTTTCTCGTAGCAGCGCTATGCGTTACCTCTCATGGTACAAATTAAGCCCCTCCCACTCCCTCAGGTTTAATATAGCTGGATCAGCGAAAGGGTGGGAGACCACTACAGCTTTGTGGTGGGAATGAAAAGGGACATGTACTGCACATGAGCTGATCTGTGTTATTTGAACCTCACACAATAAGGCTTATAAACAAGTTTATTTCAAGTAGTTAATGTGAGTTTAATTAGCAATAGATTTACACTAAATAATGGGATAACTGCTTTCAATTCATTTCAGAAACAAAAATGTTTTGCTTGGACGCTGACAAGTGTAATTATTTCTTTATTTATTTAATACAAATATTTTATATAGTAATTAAATTACTATATAAATAATAATTGAAAACATAATAATCAAAAATATTAATTCTAGATATGTCAACAATATTCACAAAAGGCAATAAAACAATTTGGAGGATTTAAATAAACATCATGGCAGGGATTTGTTTTGCCAGCGTTTCCTTGTTCCTTAGAATCCTCTCTGCATCACCTCTGGCCATAAAACCTGTTTCTGTGAGACTTAACATTTGTTATGTTTTTAAATCTTAAACCTACATATGTAAATATGTAATGCTGATTTGAATAATGTAGTTTAAAAGATAAATCTGACATTTTAAAAATTTGACAAAAATGTACATTTTATAAAGACGACACAGCAAAAGCTCCCAAGCACCATAAAAGGATGAATATTATAAATATCATAAAATAATATAATTTAATGTGTTTAAACGACGCTGCAGAGCCAGAGCAGGAAGTCGTCTTTGATATGTTAATGCTGATGTCTGATGTTTTATAAACACCCATGGTGACAGAATTAAAGATGTCACACACTCTTTCTCCGTTCCTGAGAGTGAACGCTGAGTCAGTCCTGTGTATTAAACCTGCCTGAGATACATTCTTAAAAACCCCTTAGCTGTCCTAGAGACAATTGTATGATAGAGTAAATGAATCAACGAAATGACTTCAAGCATCTGCGATTTTACTGAACGCTGCTTTTTCCTACAAGCTTCATCCCTGACCACTTGTGTTAAAGTGATTTAAAAAACACTCGTTTTGCACTTTAGGAGAATAAACGCAGACAACTTTAACTTCAGTTTGGCACACAGTCCCACCCTTGGTCACCTATAGAATGTCTTCACCACTCGGGACTCCTTAGGAGGTCTTTATATTGTCTTCAGGCCCGCCTTGAGGATGAATACTTTAGCACATTAGTTGTAAAGACATACTGTATGGGGTGTTAATATTTGTAGGGCTTTAAAGCGTCGTAGAGACATGTGTAACAGATCTCCATTCTGAATACAGCCTTGACTTCTGTTGCTTTCTGTAATGCTTTTGTTCCTCATTAGAGCTGTGCACGGTGGTTAGCACTGTGGTCTTGCACCCCTGTGATCGAGTGTCATTTTGGGTCTCTGTGCATGTTCTCCCTGTGCGTGGTATGTAAATGCTGTTTCTAAATTGCCCATAGCGTGTGAATGATAGTGCGTGTGTGTGCCCTGCGATGGATTGTCACCCTTAATAGGGGGTCCCCTGCCTCATGCTCCAGGCCTCCCGCGACCCTGTAAATGATAAGCGCTATAGAGTAAGAGTTTTTCATACATACTTTTTGAATTATTTAGGTAACTTTAAAATCTTAAATTGACTTAAATTTGTAAATTCTTTAATAATAGACCAACACATCTGCAGAAAAAAAAACCAAACTGCTACAATCTACAGGGTTTTATGAGAGTATTTACTTTTGCGTTTATGCATGTTTGGCTCCATACCGCCACCTACTGGACTGGAGTGCGGTGCAGGACATCGACAGGAAAAAAAATCTCTTTCTATAATGAGACATGGCATTTAAACACAATTTGACCACACAAGTTACAAAGCATTTCACAGTTTATTAGATGCTTTTATTAGTTTTTGTTAATATTTAAAAACCTGTAAGAAATACAGCTGCTTGAGACAAAATCAGAAAATAAACATTTGTTGGAATTGAATTGACACTCTGCCTCTGACTCACAGCTTTGTGACGCAGGCACTGAATACTTTAGAGATTTTAGAGCTGGTTTTTGAGATCGAATTTTTTAACTTCATTGCATTATGCATCAAACTTTATTAGATTTTGTGGATATGTCTCTATTGTTTTGGAAAAAATCTATAATTCTGTTCATGAACACTTTATTTATTTAGACCTGATTGATAAAAAGTCTTTGTTTATAAATTCTTTGATGTTTGTTTGTTAAACATAGTAAAGTTTTACTTAAAAAAAATCTATGAATTTCAACATTTGTACTTTTTAAAAAAAAAACTAAAAAACTAATAGCTGGAGTAAAAGTGAAGATAAATAGTGTGTAAAGGGACAAACTGAGACTGGGATCTGCTCCAGAAGCTGAACTCTTTAGAACTCTTTAGTTCCTCTTTAGGACACTGGACTGGCTGAAGGTTCTGGCTGAAGGATCTGCATCATTAATGATATCTCTGTGATTATTTCACCGGTTCCTTTACTCATGTTGTAAAGTTGACGTGGTCCACAATTCGACTGTGTAAGACAAGTGTAGGGCCGGAGCAAGCGTGAGCCATGTGTTTTAAGGCAGATTCGAAGCAGATGTTGAGGGTCAGACTTTCCGGGGCCTGTTGGGCCGCTGCATATTTTCCATCGCGTAGTGCTGCGAGTGCCTTTAAGTGGATTTTAATAACACTCCTTTAATGAAATGATGGGGGGACGTAAGGACGGAGGGACGATGGTGAGTAAATGCGTCCTGCAGCTGGCGCTGAATCTCTGCTTTCTTTTTAAAGAAAAAAAACTTTGCTTGCATGTGAAGTTTTAATATTAAACGATTCCGGAGCATATAATTAGAACGTGTCATGTTTCTGGAATATGTGATACAGCCTCACATCACTGCTAGATCTGTAAAAGATTTCATGATTTCATTTTGTTTAATATAAATGGTTATTATTTTTTAAAATTCCTTCCATCGTCTTAGGGGAAGGAGTGTATGACTTTCTGTTAAAGAGCAGAAAAGCTCCCTACTAAATTCTATAAGGCTGTTTAACATCACAGATGTGGCAGATGTGTAGATAAAACAAGTGCACATTCATCTTTTTTGTGACACGTCCTCGACTTGTTTCCACCATTGTGCGCCATTTTATTCGCTGACTCGTTGCCGTTTGTACGCATGAGGCCATACAGGTCAACTGGTTTATGGAGCAGATCTAAATGAGCTTAGGATTATAGTGTTATATATTGCATATGTGTTCTATAAAGTAATTTAAGGTCATCTTGCCAAAGATAAGACTAACATATTAACGCTTCTCGTGAAGATTAAGGTGTCACCGCAGGTGTGAGAAGATGAGTAAAAAGTAGTGTGCAGAATAAATAGTGCACAAAGATAAAAAAGAACTCAAGTCTGTGACAGGAGCAAAATTTGGAGCACGAACAAGTTATTGTGTAATGGAAAAGGTGAACATACTTCATAGAGCAATAATGTAATAAACCGGTGAGAGAATATTTACAGAGTGAACTCAGCACAAAGTGTCAGGATGGACAGATCAGAATGCAGCGAGAGCTGGAATTATACACCTGTACAGTCACAGGTATGACAGGGTCATGATGTTTTTCCTTTGCAAAGAGCTGAGAATGTCTTATAGAATGGACAGGAGAGGACAAGAAAGAAGAGGACAAGAGTCAAGGGACAGGACAGGCGATGAGAGAACAGGACAGTAGAGGACAGAACGGGCAATGAGAGATAATGAGAGGACAGAACAGATGATGAGAGGAGAGGACAATAGAGGACAGAGCCGAGAGGTACTGATAGCTTGGTCAATCTGATCGGGAATAAAAAAATAAAGAACATAAGATGGTTTTCAGAAAAGTCTCTCCAAGTTTACACTTTCTTTGAGGTTTGGTGTGATATAAGTGCAGATTACATACAGAAACAGTTCTTATACACTTTCAGTAAAAAAAAAGAATAAATAAACAAGACGCTTAATGAGAACCTGTCGAATCTGTGTTCATAGGTTACGGCTACTTAAACCACATCTCTGGCATAGTGTTACTGTGATTGACAGGGAAGTGAGATTATGCCCCTCCCACCTCACCCCTGATCACAAATGGCTAAGGAATGATGGGGTGTAATGACGGAGGATGACAGGTGGGGTAGAAAGATGATCTGCGCAGCGGAAGGTTACTTTTCCTGTTACAGGAACGCTAACAAGCTTGAGTGTATAAAATGTACCGAGACCAGATCTGCCGATTGAGCGTACGAGACTCACAGCGACTTTGTCATCCGTTTTGAAATAGATACACTCAGGATGAGCAGTCTAAAAAAATTAACATGAGAATGAATGAATGAATGAATTAATAAAATTCACTCCTCTTGGATGTTAATCCGTATTGTATTCATTGTAACAAGTGTTAGGGTCAGATTTGTTAACACGGCACCAAAGTCACCTTTTACCGTCCTGTATAAAATGTACCTGGGGCGGGCTTATGTATAAGCTCAAGGTGTGATTTAACCACTTATGTCCAATATACAAATAAATTTTTGTAGTGTCTGAAAAGTTGTAGCTACAGAATCTGTGTGGCATGAATATTCATAGATTATATTTAAATAATGAATCATTGTTAAAGTACAGAGATCTTACAGGCTGTGTTATTGTTGTTATTATGGCTATTATTTCATCAACAGAATTGGAAGGCGGAGACTAGAACCGGACGTACCTGTTCTCCACACACACACACACACACACACACACACACACAGCTACAGAGTGAGAACATCTAAACCTGGGAGAATGATCAGCCACCTGTCACTTTAATGTCAAAGATAATTTATACCTCAGAGCCATGGAACTCTGGAATCTGATTGGTCAGGAGGTTTGATTTGATTAATTTCCTATAACAGCAGATCAGGATGGAAAGTAGGAGGTTACGCTCCTGATCATTTTGTAGGTTTGAAAGTTGCAAAAGTATTCATTTCAAAAGAGATTATGAAGATGAAAGTAATTTGTTGTTTGAAGTGAAGATTTAAGGAAAGTTTTTAATTAGTGATTTGTTTATTTGTTAATTGTGTTCTAAAAACGACAGAAGAAAAATGTAGAAGTGAAAGAAACTGGAACCACATTATAGATTCACTAATAATCAATCACCTAATTGATTAACTGACCAATGAACAATCACAGATCAATACAATCCATATATTTAAAGGATGAATGTCTTTTTAGACTGTGTAAGAAGTGTGTCAGTGGAGTGTGTAAAATGCGTAGAGTGTTAGGAGAGTGAAGAGTGTGTGATGTTTTTGTTGCGTGAGGAGCTTGTTGAATGTGTGAATCCTGAGTGTAACCTGTGTGAGGAGTCTGTGTGTGTAGAATGTGAGGGCTGTGTGAGTGTGTGGGGGAATGTGTGTAATGTTTGAGGTGTGTGTGTGGTGTGAGGAGTGAGTGTAGTGTGTATGTGTAGTGTGTGAGGAGTGTATGTGTAATATGTAGTGTTTCTACGTCCTTGAACATAGCACAGGTGCAGGAAGGACAGATTGCTCTGGGAAAAAAACTGAAGGAAGAGAGGAGAAGGAGAGAAAGGAAAGAGCGAATGAGAAAATAGCTGATCTACATTGTGTAGCCCGAGGCTGTCTCCACCCTCAATACAACTCCACACCAAAGTCAGAAGAAGTTTCTCAACCAGAAACTCTATTTCTCACTCAACATACTCAACTTCCTGTGTGTGTGTGTGTGTGTGTGTGTGCGCATGTGTGTGTTGCAACCTTGTTTCTTTATGAAGCCATCGGCAAAATACCCAGAAGCACTTTAACAATGCTGTGTCTGTGTGTGTGTGTGTGTGTGGGGAAGCAACCATCTGCACCGTCATTAAAGGAGACAGCCATCAGATGGTTTGGTCCCTGAGGATGGTCAAAGAGAAGAGAAGAGAAGAGAAAGACAGAAATGTCCTAAGACAGGAGAACGGGGAGGGGGAAGTGTTTATCCCAGAGATGAGAGTGAAACAGACAGGACTCTCTCTCTCTCTCTCTCTCTCTGTCACTTTATTAATAGCTGCGGTTCAATTAGCCGTGACCTCTAAACACAGATTCAACAGGTTCTTTAGCATCTTGCCTTATTTGACCCGAGTGTAAGTGTTTAAGATTTCAGAATTTCAGTATTTCAGTGTATCAGTGTTTCAGTATTTTGTCTGCAGTCCAACTAGGGATCTTGAAGGCCAATGGTGGCCATTGTATTTATTCCCATTTTGAACAACAGTGGTAGGATCTCCGGTCAATATTCACACTCACATTCACACACTTTGGGCAATTTGGAAACGCCAATTAGGCTAATCAGTTTTTGGACTGTGGGAGGAAACCGGAGGACCCGGAGGAAACCCACCAAGCACGGGGAGAACATGCAAACTCCATGCACACCGACCCGATGTGGGAACCGAACCCAGGACCTGGAGGTGCATGGTGACCACCGTGCCACCGTGCTGTCATTATTTCAGTGTTTTGGTGTTTCATTATTTCAATGTTTTAGTAATTTTACTGTTTCAGAGTTTCAGTTTTTCAGTGTTTCAGTATTTCAGAGTTTCAGTACAGTGGAACCTCGGCATACGAAGGCCCTCCCTTACGAATTTTCGCCTTAACAATTAACAATTTATGCAAGAAATTTGCATCAGCATACAAGCATTTTTGGCTGGCATATGAATGAACAAACTGAACTGAACGCAACACCGCGTCAGTGGAAAGCCAAGCGAATCGAGTTTAAGAATTTTATGATTTTTTTTTTCAGTCAGCAAAAGCTGTTTGAAAAGAGTCAACCCACAATACCAACGTGGTATTGGTGTGCGTTTTTTTGTAATATTGATAATATTTTTGGGTGGCTGGAATGGATTATCTGCATTAACAATATTTCTTATTGGAAAATGTGTATTGCAATATGAGGAGTTATACGTACAGGAGCAGCCCGACTCCCAACCGCATTATCTGTGTTTGAGAAAAATTATGGTTTAGTCAAGCTAACACAACGTCATTTAGATGCATTGTGTGTCGTGTTGGTGTTGGCAAAGTGCTGCTGTACGTTTGCTCAGTGCCCTGACCGAACTGCTGGTAGCATCATGCCAAGTCCAGCGCTCGTAACCGTGGGATATACAGAGTTTGGGATGTTTTGGGATCCTGGAACAGCTCTATCCAGCTGAATTAGCTTTTACTCCAGTTGTTAGCTAGATTAGCTTTAATTTAACTATAACCCCTGGGTGTCCTCTTCATTAAAATGGAATGGATTTAAATAAAACTTTAATAAACGCTTTCATTAAAAAAAAAATCTGAAAAGAAAGCTACTGACATCACAGAACAGATTTTAGTAGTGGACTCAAGTGTGTATCAGAATGTAAGAACAGGAAGCCACAGGGATTGAGTCACACGGAAAGACTGTGTGTGTGTGTGTGCGTGTGTGCGTGCGTGCGTGCGTGCGTGCGTGTGTGTGTGTGTGTGTAAGTAACTGCAGTCAGTAAACTGGTCGATGTTGATTTGATTTCACTCCCCCGGCCGTGGAGGTAAAGCTAATCTCTAGCAAAAGCTTGTAACCCGAGAACCTGTGTGTGTGTGTGTGTGTGTGTGTGTGTGTGTCTGTCC
>JAOVVB010000002.1:26215529-26225537 GCA_028570985.1 Heterobranchus longifilis | reverse complement strand
CACACAGTTACACACCTCACACACTCTTATACACACAGTTACACACCTCACGCACTTGTATACACACTGTTACACACCTCACACACTCTTATACACACACTGTTACACACCTCACACACTCTTATACACACTTTTACACACCTCACATACTCTTATACACACTGTTACACACCTCACACACTGTTATACACACTGTTACACACCTCACACACTTAACACTTTATACACACCAATGCATACCATAACACACACTGTTATACACACTACTAGATGCTGTAACACACATTCATACACATTCTTACACACTTTTATAATTTAAATCTTTTATACATTTAAATATTTATGTACAGCATTATATTTGTGTGTATATGGCTTATTTTGTAAACCAACTAAACTACATAGCATGTATATATTTACACACAAACACACACACACACACACACACACACACACACACACGCATGACTGCTTGCCTGCCTTGTTTAATTACAATGAGGTCTGTAATAGTAAGAGTTAATTAAATACACCAGTTTAGCACGGCTCAGTGGTTAAGTGACTAATTCAAAACACACAACACACACACACACACACACACACAACACGCACAAAGTCACATAATAATTATCATTATTGTTATATTGATGCCTTTCCAACAAACCAAGAAGGAAGGAAGGGAAAAAAAAACAAATTGCTGAATAATAATAAAAAGAAATGGACAGAAAGATCGAGAGAAACCAAGAGACAGAAAGAAAGAGAAGCTATGTGAGAAAGAATGACCAAAAAGATGGAACAAAAGAGAAAGAAATTGAAAGAGAGACAGAAAGAGCTATCATAAATGGGAAAGCAACATAAAGAAAGAAAGAAAGAAATTTGCAGAAAGACAGATAAGCAGGCAAGAAGAGAGAACAGGTGGGAGGAATGAGTAATAAAGGTTAAGAGTTCGTCTTCTGCGAATCAACTTGTATGTGTGTGTGTGCGTGTGTGTGTGTGTGTGTGTGTGTGTGTGCGTGTTTCAGATTCATCCTGTGCTCTAATGTACCTGTGCTAATGGAATGACTTCCACAACCCACACTAACCCTCATAACATTTCCATCCTCCATCCTTTTGTGTGTGTGTGTGTGTGTGTGTGTGTGTGTGTGTGTGCTCGTGTGAACATACACTCATGTCTAAACATCAGTGATCACTTCTATGAAATATATTCCGTACCACAGTTATTTTTTTAAATGATGAACACGAGGTTTAAAGACAGATTTCTCACACAGCTAAAAGATTCTTTTTATATAACGATGTATTTATGAATCATATAAATCTGAGTCAAATTAAAAGACAAACACCAGTGCACTCTGATTCTTGGAGTTGACTGTACGAACAATATCCGATTTAATTACTGACTAAATCATTGATTCACTGATTGACTGATCTACCGTCAGTGATTCACAAGTGCAGTTCACAAGCGATTCGGTCTTTTCACATGACTTAGATCTCATCAGTAGGAATCACAGTATTCCCCTGGTGTTTTTGAGAAAATCCAACGTCAACATGCTGTGAAAAGTCCGATATTGCTTCAAACTCCTTGGACATGTGATAACACCATTTAAAATATGTCAAACAAGTTCATGCAAAGTTTTTGACGCTGTGCATATGTGTCACTTTTTCAAAAAATATATGTATGTCAGAGAATAGAGACAAGGCTGATGCGAGTGCAGAAAGTCCTCTAGTATTGTTGTGCCAAAAATCTAACAAATTAAATAAGAACAGGGACTATCTGTACTAGTGCTTCAGCACTATAGACATTAGACACACATAAACTGAAACATGGAATGAACCAAAGACAAACAGATCAAGAGCAAAGGACTGTGAGCATGTGTCACACGGGGGCTGGTGGGAGCTGTAGTCCAGAGCCTTCATGCCACTTCCATCCTGACACACAAGCCAAAGTCAGGCAAGGTCCTGAATATTCATTAGACAGTGGGGCACCCATCCCCATAAAGCAAGCCGAGGGTTCCACATAGATTGTGAGACAAGTCAAAGGAGTGACATTCTCTGTGCAGTCAGGGAAGGAGCACCCTCAGCAGAATTGGTGAGAAGGAAGAGATTGGAAGACATTGTCATGTGCACAGGGGGAAGGGGGATATTCTCAGCCGTGCAGAGTGGGGCCAACCAATGTCTCCATTGGGAAAAGAAAGTGCAACGTTCTCGGGTGGGCATGTAAGCATGGTGACATATTGAAGGTTCTGCAGTTAGAAGCATGCATTTAGACAGAACGTATTTAGTATTTATTTGTATTACATCATTTAGCTTAGTTAGGAATTCCCATTTTATTACATCTGAAAGTGTTAAATCAACATTCTCCACGGCAGTGTTAATCCAGCACTAGGGATTTTGCTTACAGTGACTAACCTTGCTTCTGACTGGGTTGTAGACATTTGCCCCCAAGATGGTTTGCTTCTCAAACCAGATGTAACATTTCCAGAAACCTCATCTACCCTCTGCTGGTGTCTCAATTTCGCACAGTGGGGGTAGATGGGCTCTGGAACTGTCAGGCTGCAGGAAAGAATACAGATTTTATCTTAGCCTTGGCTTCCCATTATTCTTTAGAATTTCTAGTACCACAGATCCTCTGCTTATGGGTTCTTTCAAAATCTACAAGAAACTGGCAGCGCAGAAACTTGCAAAATTGAACTGCTGTTCATCGCAGATAATTCATCCCCATAATAGGATTTGATGATCTCCCAGGACGACTCAGTGATCTCCTTCGGTCACTGCACACAACCTTGGAATAACCATGCTCAATCAAATGTCAACTTCCTCTCAAATTTTGATGATCTGACACCTCATGTCAATCTGTTCTCTATAACACCAGAAGGATTCATCTGTTTCCCTCCACACATGCCTCTCAGGTGCTCATTCAGTCACTTGTCATTTTGAGACTGCACCTCGCTCCTGGCAGGTCTGCTCTTCTGAACTCAGCTGCACCACTTGTTTTCAATCTTCCTAAATTCTCCCCATTACTGCTCTCCCTCCACTGGAGCTGCTGCATCAGATTAAACCACTGATGCTCGTCTGCAAAGCCAAAACCAGACCAGCCCCCCGTTACCTCTGAACACTGATCACTCTCCGCACTGCGCTTCGCTCCTTCTGCACTGCTCCACTGATCGCTTTAAGGCATTGGACTGATTAAGGTCCCAGGTTCAAACCCCAGCACCACCAATTTGCCACTGATGGGCTATAACACTGGTTTAAACAGCTTCTAGCTTCCCAACCCTTGAAAAACGTGCTTTGGAGAAATTGGCACAAGCTTATCGCATTGACTGCAAAACTCATCCATCTGCCATGGGTGCTCAGCTTCTTGTCGATGCCTAGCTCCATTTGGATCTCCCAGAGCCTTTGCCTTTGTGCCAGGAAGATCTGCCAGAATTCTGCTGCATCCAGTACTAAGTCTAGCTTCTGTCATGACTCATGGGAGGCGAGGATACAAGTGCAGGCTCTTTAGTAATCATTGTGAAATATCAAAAGGGAACAGGATATGCTGGTATGGACTAGAGCTAACAGCTAACCTGTGACCTGGAACTTAAATACACAAACCAATCAGACAAACACAAAACAGTTGACATGCTCATGGACATGTGATCATAAAGGTGATGTACTGGGGCTGATGGGAGTTGTAGTCCAACCAATTGTGGGTTATTATAAGAATTAAATGTTGTAAAGAATCAAATGAATCGTGAGTTTGATTCATTTAAATGACTCGCACACTGATTTGCTGATTAAATAAAGAAGTGTCCGTCTTTTTTTAAAACATCCATCACAAAATTTAAAAACGTAAAAATAGAAGCGCATGATAATATGATCATATGACTCAAATAATTACAGAGCAAGTGAAGGATGTGGAGCAGGAAGAGGCGGAGCCTCTGACAGGCGAGGATGAAGAGGAGCGACGCATCGCAGAGATGGGCAAACCCATGCTGGGGGAACACGTCAAACTTGAGATCATCATTGAAGAGTCCTACGAGTTCAAGGTGAAAACACACACACACACACACAGACACACCACACAAATGTAGCATCTAAGGGAGATTCATGAACACTAGAGTGGCATTTTCCTTTCTCACCCACACTTATTCCCAACACACACTTATAAGAGACGGACACTTGAGGCCCACACACACACACACACACACCATAGCATGATGGTTGGACAAGTAGGAATTCAGACAGACTGCAGATCTGTTCTGTCTCAAGTGGGCTTGGAGTGTGCGTGTGTGTGCGTGTGTGTGTGTGTGTGCATGCATGTCTTTTGCCAGCAGTAAACAGGAAGTGTATTAACTCTCTCCCTCTCTTTAGAACACTGTTGATAAACTGATTAAGAAGACGAATTTGGCGCTGCTGGTCGGCACAAACAGCTGGAGGGATCAGTTCATCGAGGCCATCACAGTGAGCGCTGGTCAGTAATTGTGTGTGTGTTCATGTGTGCATCTGTGTGTGTGTGTCAAGGTCAAATGTCTCAGCATATCCCAAGATATGAAGATTAGAGCGAGCTCCTTAATATAAACCTGCAGTACTGTCAGAGCTGCATCACCTGTGACCCCACCTCCTTAGCTCCGCCCTTTATTGCAGGGATGAAAAGTGTGTCTCTTTCCCACACTCATGCACACAGACAGACAGACACTAAGAGTGTTAATGGTTTAAAGGATTTAAATGTCAAACTGTTTGTTCCACTCAGTTGATTTACTCAGGGTAACATTGTGAAGCCTGTCTGTCTGTGCATGTGTGTGTGTGTGTGTGTGTGTGTGTGTGTGTGTGTGTGCACTGTGAACTGTGTGAGTGTGAAGACTGAGCCATGGTTTGCTCATACACCGTTACCATGGAGATCAAACTAACAGGCTTACACATGATACACAAATGCAGAGTTCTAATCACACAAACACTTGCCATGTGTGTGTGTGTGTGTGTGTGTGTGTAGTTGGCTGGTGTAAAGCTATTAAGCTGCGTCTGATATTCATTTATTCATATTTATTCACATCCTCCTCCAGGCAGAAACTTTAAAGAGTTAAACTTTAAAGAGACTTTAGATTTGTGGTGTGATGCTGCATCAGTGTGACAATGACCCACGAAAACAAGATCAAAAAGCTTTTAGCATCAAACGTGAAGCATGTACTGTATGTGTGTGTGTGTGTGTGTCTGTATTGTAATGCTTAGTGCTTACATAAACAGTGTATAGGTGTCTTTTGTGCTCTCACTGTAATAATACTTGTAATAATGTCACTCTCTGTCCATCTGTCTGTCTCTCCCTCTCTGCTTCCCTCTCTCACTCTTTATCTCTCTTTCTGTGTAAAGGGGAGGATGATGATGATGAAGAGTGCGGGGAGGAGAAGCTCCCATCCTGCTTCGATTACGTCATGCATTTCCTCACTGTGTTCTGGAAGGTTCTGTTCGCCTTCGTCCCGCCCACTGATTACTGGAACGGATGGGCGTGTTTTGTCGTGTCGATCATCATGATCGGCGTCCTGACGGCTTTCATCGGAGACCTGGCGTGTCACTTCGGCTGCACCGTGGGACTCAAGGACTCAGTCACCGCTGTGGTGTTCGTCGCTCTCGGCACCTCCGTACCAGGTTAGTATGGAATGACCAGTGAGACATGTGAGACGGCTGACAGACAGACAGATTCCATTGTAGGACGAGCTACCACACGCAACTAGCTAGCTAATTATTCTTTGTAACTTTAGCCAGCTAACAATTTTATTTTAACACCTTATAGTATGGTGAGCTTAGCTAGGCAACATTTAATAGATTGATTACGTTGAGTTTGTGCAGGAAAGTGCACGCACAGGTAGCAACCATTCAAATCGCCAAAAAAAAGACTTGACCTCACCATCCCCCTGGAACATTTTTTACAATTCAACCACTGTTTACAGTGAACTTTCTGCCATGCGCTGGCAGATCAGTCTATGAGTCTCTACACATTAATGCATCACCTCACACAATTATCCCTGGAATTAAATGGCACATTCTGGTTCTGGTTGTGTTTCTGGTTGTGGAGTTTATTCATCATACATCCTACCGAATAATCTGATAGGCATAAGGCATAAACAGCAAAGGAATGTTTACCTATATGTATCGCTCAGCACCCTATTTGTTCTACAATTGTGAATGACACTAACTATCGGTCGCAGCATAGTTGAAAGTAGGCATGTAGCGTCCGCAGTACTAAGGCCATAGCAGCTGCCTGCCAAAACCCACATTCAAAACCAGTCAAACAAGCACTTTCAGCAAGTAAACACATCTGATAATGTCATCTTAAACAACACACTGTCTCCTTAGTGATCGCTTCTAAGTTGTTCCGAATCGCCTCTGAACCATCTGTGTTGTTCTGTTCACGACAAAGCTTACTAGTTTCTGACACAAGGCTGAAACCCAAATCCCTCTCTGGCCCCTGATCAAGGGAACAAGTGATTGTATACCCTACATAGTGCACTAGCTTTCAATTTAATGCTATTTGGGATTCAACCCCTGAGCTCGGAGGTTAATGGAGCTGACACTCTAAAGCGGAATAAGTGGAAATATAAAGTAAATCTCGTAAGTTTTTAGGGACTGTTTTCCACCTCATTTTGGCTACATAGTACCAGTAAGAATAAAAACTACTTTCACCCATTAATTACACTAACTGTTGGTCTCCAGCTCCTCCCGTCATGGTTAGTTAGTTCTACCAGTCACGGAATAATATGTGTTGGCAGAGCAAAATAACTGGTTAAATAAACAAATAAATCATAATCAATTTAATAAATAGTATTTGTGGAACTGTTGTATAAAAGCAATATCGCACTCGAGGTTGTGCTGTTGTACTGAATATCAGCAAGGCTCTGATATCTTCAGTACTCGGGCTGCACCCTTGTGCCTACGAGCGCATCATCGAACTGACATGTTTTTTTTTTTTTTTCATATCATGTGAGGGGTCAACAGAAAATAACACAATAAGATTTATTTCAATTTTTATTACATTTCATAAATTGTGCTCTGACAGTTATTTACAGTATGCAGACATCATGCAAGAAACACCCGCTTCACTTCAACAGCAGAATCGAGCGTAACTGAGACACACATCTATTGTAGACAAACTATGCCTCTATGTGCATAACTTCTGGATAACATCTTCTGAGCTCTGAGTAATGTTGTGTGTAACTTCAGGATTAAATTCTCACTGCGTCACTCAAGCTGATTGAATAATGGACCCTCAATATGGCGGCGATCCAACAGATGAGAGGAATCTGAGCTTCAGTGAGGAATCCACTAAAATGTGTGTGTGTGTGTGTGTGTGTGTGTGTGTGTGTGTGTGTGTGTGTGTGCGTGCGTGTGTGATGGATTGTTAAATTCACCAACTGTGACCAACTGATTAGCTTCATCAGTCATGAGTCTCAGCACAGAGGGCAAACATGCATTTACACACAGACAACACGAATGCAGCACACACATACACACACGCAAACACACACACTCAGAGCAAGAAATGGACTGTAATATATGGCTGCTGCAGTGTGTGTGTTTATTAGTCCCAGCACGTAGTGCTGAGAGAGCAGGAAAACAGCCAAGGGGTTTAGTCCCGCCCCTTTCATTTACCTCTTTTGCCTCTCTCTCTTTTTCTTTCCCGTTTTCATGCTGATCGCATTTTTCCTTTCCATCTTTCCGTCCTCATTCAGATTACGAAAAACACTTGTATGTTGTTCGCGCCTCAAAAGAAGCCAGGTTTGTTTAGCCACAAACACAAAAAATGAAAAAAACTAATCGAAGAAGAAAAAGACATGTTTTGTACTTTTCTGTAGACGCAGGTATGTAATGTAGGATTGAAGACCAATGTGTGCAAACTCTGGATTAAATTCTGACTATAAATTTAGCCGACAATCTCAATACAACCCAAACGTAACGTGTATCACAGTGAAGATGTAACGTTCACGCCAGGCTAATCCAAAAACGTCCTGTTAGCTCCATTAGCGTTGTAGCCGCGATGTAGAATCAACCACCAACCACGATGTGGCTCCTTGTTTACATTTGTAAACATTTTTTTTTCTTTATGAACTGATACAGTATGTTTCTAAATACAGAACCTTTGTACAGTATGTGTATAACTTGCACAGCCGCACTGTGAATTTGTGTAACTATTCAATTCAAACGTTATTTTTTTTAACCCTAACTCACAGTAACAATAGTCAGAAGGCAGTGTAGGTGTATAATTGTGAGATTTGGCACTTTCAGATGTGTAATTGTTTTGAAGTGGTTGGAAGTCTGAGATCTGTGAACGCTAACGGCTCTCCCGCAGGGGATCGTGGGACGCAGCGCTTGTTGCCACGACGCCCACATTACCGTTAGCAGCGATAGCGGACCGTCTGGTCGAGACTCGGCCCAGGATCACCATGGTAATGCCATGGAGACGGTGACGATAAATGAGAAATAAAGGAAGCAACAGATTGGAAATGCTGGTGTTGTGAATCAGAGATGGCAGCTTTTATTGCCTGCTGAATTCTGTACGCTTGTGGTACTTCTGTCGCTCTGTCAATAATATAATCATAATAACGTTCATTATACGCCTGATTTCCCTCGCTGTATCTTTAATACACTTTATTTCCCTCAGTATAACTGAAGTGCGTTTTATTTTAATTATAACACACCTTAACTTTCTTGGTGTAATTAAAACACACTTTATTTACCTGAGAGTAAGATTAGTACAATTATTTTTTAGATTACTTCGTTTATTTAACTTAGTATGCCTGCAGTACACCTTATTCCCCTCAGTGTAACTGAAGTACACATTATGTATATCACCGTAACTGTAGTACATTTTTGTACCCCAAAGTAAAAACAGCACAATTTATTTTTGACTAGTACACACTTCATTTACCTCAGTGTGTTTACATTACACCTTGTGTACCTCATTGTAACTATAATAAATCTTATTTACCTCAGTGTCACTATACATTATATACCTCAGTGTATCTATGAAATAACTTATTTACCTCATCATTACTATAGTATACATTATTTACCTCAGGGTAAATATAGGAAATGATCTTTACCTCAGTGTAACTGAGTGTTACCTCAGAAAAAGAAAAAAATAAGTAAAAATGACCTAAGTGTAACTATAATATGCCTTTTTTACCCCAATGTAAATATCATACACCTGAATAACACAAATGCTGTTTACCTGAGCATAAATATCGTAAAACCTCAGTGTACCATACACCTTATTTACCTTAGCATAATTATAGTTTACCTTTTTTTAAACATTAAATAAACATAAAAATAAAGTTATTTAAAATTTTACCTCCTAACTGTTATACACCTTGTTTACTGTACCTCAGTGTAACTAAAGCATACGTTATTTAATTTGGTGTAACTATCGTACACTTTATTTACCCCATATAGTAAATGTTATTTACTTCAGTGTAACTAAAGAATATATTGTTTACCTCACTTTAAATGTAGTACAATAAGTCCCCAACTTGCGAATGAGTTCCATTTCGGGAGCAGTAAGTCCAACAAAGTGAGTCTTATACACCTTTGACACAAATATACAATGTAAAGAATAAAAATACCAAACTGGCGCACTTGAATGGACGCCAATATGTCTCAGAGCTGTATTGGACTGTGGACTGTGAACTTTGTAAGAATTTTTTTTTTCGAAATTAGTATTATTCACCATCGGGACAGCTTTACAGGAAAGCCATTTTCTATCATCGTGGACTGATTTATTTAAACCAGTGAGGCCGACTCATTTTTCTCGCACCCCCACACGCTCACACACACAATATACTAGACTTTGGACATTTTTTACATTGACTTACAAACTATGCAGGTTAGGCTAATTGGCGTTCCCAAATTGCCCGTAGTGTGTGAATGAGTGTGTGAGTGTATGTGTGTGTGCCCTGCGATGGATTGGCATCCTGTCCAGGGTGTACCCTGCCTCGTGCCCTAAGTCTCCTGGGATAGGCTCCAGGTCCCCGTGACCCTGAATACAGG
>JAOVVB010000002.1:26164802-26200133 GCA_028570985.1 Heterobranchus longifilis | reverse complement strand
TTAAAGTAGTTTTTAAAATCTGTAATTTTACTTTTACTTAAGTATGTTTTGTTTAAAGTATTGTACTTCACTACATTCAGTAAAAGTTCACTAAAGTAACAGTACTTTTACTTAAGCACAAAATTTTATTACTCTTTCCACCTCTGATGCTCAGTTACTGCCACACTATGTAAGGACTCACACACTCTTAGAAATGAACATTCTAAAGCCTGATTTATGCTTCTGTATCACGTTAAAGAGCCTACGTCACTGTGAATTTTTACTTGTGTGCTGGTGTGTCATTGTAACTCTGCAATTACATTGTCAAACCACTAGTTGCCAATAGGGTCTCACTCTCTGGTGGCAGTTTTGGTGTACTGTACTTCAAACAATGTTGAATGAAAGTGTTGGAGTTGTAGCTTGGGAATAGATGTTGAGCAACAGTTTGTTACAATTCTCTATTTTGTTGAACTTTTTTGTTGTAGTTTTCTGTTTTTCATGAGTTCCTTGCCTTTTTAGGTTCAGATCATCACCTCCCTGCACTCCTTTGCTTGATTCTGCCACTCTTTTTCCTGACCACTTCTACTTCCAGATTGTTTTGTCCTGATTATCTCTGCTCTAAATGTTCACTCCTTGCCAGATTGTCTTCAGGCCATACTCCTGTAACTCTTTTACGATTGTTTTTCTTGTCAATGAAATTCACGTCTGTCATGTTTTATGAATTTAAGATTGCATCAAGTGTAATGACTCACGTAGATTTATATCGAGACATTTACCCTTAAGACTTTCAAGGACTGGATGTGGTTGTGGATTTGGGTCCTTGTTTTGAGTGTTTACACAGTTACATTTAATGAAACTACTGCAATGTCAGAACACGAGAAGACATGGGAGGAGACAGTCAGTATGACTGACAACTCAGTTCAAAATGGAAGCACAGAAGAAGTCAGAAATGCGTTGCTACCAGTCGAACTAATAACTGTTGTCTGCGATATGTAGTTAAATGTCTGGGGAGGTGCATGTCAGAATAGACCATTGGGTACAGCATAGGGTGTACAGCTACATGAGACCTACGATGTAGCCTGGATGCAAAAGTCAAGCTAAAGTTTGAGCTACCAGCCTATACCAAGCCTAGGGGTCTAGCACACTCTTACCTGATTTTTAATATTGTATCTGTTTGTTGGTTTATTAATCGTTACCTAGTCTGTTTGAGGTTGTTCACCTACTGTTTAAGTTTAAATTTTCTGAATGTTGTATATTTTTCTCTCTCTATCTCTAGGGGGTGGTGATGGTGGTTCCATTTTGATTTCAGGTTGTCTAACATTCTTGTTTTAGAGTTTAGGTGACATCATTGACATTAAGTTTCTCTTGTTATTTTATTGATTCGAACATTTTCTGATGAACAACTTTTTTGCCAGTAGTTTTTCATACCGTGTGTTGTGGAAATGTCTTTGAGAATCATGATGTGATTTTTTTTTCACGTTGCCCAGCACAGTGTTTTTTTTTTTTATGTAAAAAGTATTTGTGTTATACTCTTGAGTTTAAGGTTTGATGAAGTTTTGGAGACTTTGTGTTTCTCGGGAGCTTTGTGAGGAATCTGAGTTGCTTTTCACACAATCTGGAAGATGTCCCACATGCTGAGGAATCACATGCTGTTTTTCCTCTGTTCTCAAATTAAAACTGCTAATCTAAAATAACTCAAACTTCTTTTTGGAACTAAATGTCATTCATAACCCTTGAGATTAAAGTGTCATTACGGGCTTAGGATTCAAACCTACAGCTTTCAAGTCACTTGTACATAAACTTAAGAGTTACCATCAAAGTGAAGCTGTTGTGGTAGCTCCACTAACAGGTCCTGAACATAAAGTCATATACAGGAACATATAGCATTTTAATGTTGGTGGAAGGTTAATGTATAAAATGTTTCCTTTCTTCTCCAAACAGTAAGCAACTGTGATTGCCATCTGTGATTAATAAAGTACGTAGAATCTTTGAATAACAGTTAGCATGCCATACCACTTTCAACCATAGAGCGTCTGACTTTCTGGCTTTCGTAAGTGTGTACCACAGTGTGTAGGACGAATCACTGAGTCCTTCCTTCGTACATAACAATACAGGTTTGTGTGTGTGTATGCGTGTGTGATTGCGAGAGAGAGACCTGGTCCCCATAAATACACAATACCAAAATGTGTGTAAATTACAGTACTGGCATTTGCACTAGAGGGCTTCTTTCTCTCTCTGTAGTGTTACAGTGCCTCCTGCTGGACCTCCACTAAAGAACAACTTCTTTTTTCTTTCTGCACATAATCCCACCCTCTCTCTCTCTCTCTCTTTCTCTCTCTCTCCACAGTTGCAGGCGATAATTACAGTTGATGATTATTGCACTTTATTTTGTGTTTCCATAACCTACAGGAAGTACCTGAGCTAATTAAGCACTAAACTGTGTTGTTTTTGCTGCTGTTTTTTCCTCTCATTGGTTCTCCCTGCATCATTTAATGGAGCATAAAAAGAAGAAAAGAAAGAAAACGCAGCAGCACAGAGCTATAGATCATGTTCACCACAGTGTGGCACCTCAAACAGTAGCAGTGCTTTAGCTTCAGGCTCGTGGCTAATTATCCAGCTGGAGGAGGATGAATGTTCTCCTTCTGCATGGATGAGTTTAATAGCACAATGCAGTGGAGAGAGGGAAGAGAGAAGAGAAAAGCACATGGTCAGGAAGCATCTACAAAACTCCATTGAGGCTTTATGGTTGTAGATTGAAGCCATTCATTAAAGCTTGTTAAAGCTAACTATTTTTTAATTCATTTATAATTAATAAGAAGCAAACAGGAGGGTCAGTCTTCACAAATTTTAGGTAGTCCAGTGACGTAGTGTAGTAGAATATAAAAAATAAGATTTAAGAAATATATGTGATGCTTAAAAATCATCATCCCTCATCTAATTTATAATAATAATAATAATAATAATAATAATAATAATAATATATTCCCAATGATTAGCTGGTTAGTTAAACTGTTTAGCTAATTTAGGATTAGGATTAGCTAAACAGATTAACTAACTTTACCAGTTAATCACTGGGAATAATATGTGATGAAGTATAACCTACTGCAAAATATATATTTAGTCTTCATTTACTTTAAAGATTGATTGAATGGTCACGTGATTGTAGGTGAGTTCATGCAGTTCAACTTTTACTTGCAAAAAAAGTTATTTAATAAAATGTCAGACAGGATGAAGTAAAATTTAAGACATACAGTGCTTGTATGTCCCTGAATACCTTTTGATTCATTTATGTTTGCGAATCGACTCCCGCCAATCATGAGCAAATAGCTGACGAATCATTTTAATCTAAATGACTCTTTAATGCGAATCGACTCACAGGTCATACATACAATAATAATAATAATAATAATAATAATAATAAATATTTATATTTTATGAATATTTAAAATATTTATAAAAAAAATCAAATCTTGTAGTTATATCGGACATTTAACAACAGTAAGTAAAAATGTTAAATAATCAAATTAACTAGTTCCTAATGACAATGCAAAACAGAACAATACCAATCAAATTAAATCAGCGAATAAATAAAATATTTTATTTTATCATTTAAATATAAAATAATAAAATTTTAAATATAAAATGTAAAAAAATTTTATCATTTAAATATAAACTAACCTGTGAGTTACTATTATTATTATTATTAATAATAATAATAATAATAATAATAAATAAACAAATAATTATATATTTTATTTTAGAATAAAATAATTTAAAGCATTTAAATATAAAACTATAACAATAATAATAATAATAATAATAATAATATTTATTATTATTATTATTATTGCATAAATCCTTTGTTAAATCTTTTTAAATATTATTTAACTTATTTATTATTAACTGTAAACACCCACAAACACCAAATAATCTAAAGAACCCCAAATCTCCTCAATTCGATTCACCTTTAAGTGACTCGCAGTGAGTGATTCATATTAAACGAAGAACCGATTCTTTGAGTGAATCACTGTTCACCGTTAGCCCACAGGAAGTGATGGAGTGTGTGTTCTCCTCACGCCCCCGGTGGTGTTGTTCTGCTCCTGCTGGAGAGCTGCTTAGAGCTGAGTGGTGACGGACTCGGGACCGGATCTCTCTCTCTCTCTCTCTCTGTCTCTCGGAGGATGAGTCTACAGGCGCTGCACGAGCCGCTCGGTGAGTCATTTAGCTCTCAGCTCCTTCACTTCACCTTTGACTCAGGTGTGTGTGTGTGTGTGTGTGTGTGTGTGCTGTAACTACTGCGCTGCGGACTGGCCATGCCGGGGGAGATTACACACACTCACACACACTCATTACTCTGACTCCCAGCCATTAGCAGCTTGAACATTATTTAACTACAGGATAACTCCAGGAGAAAGAGCATTACAATCATAATAATAATAATAATAATGATAATAATAATAATAGTAATGATAATAATAATAATAATGATGATGATGATGAGAAGTGAACTTTTTATGTGTGAAGTAAAAATAACTCTCAGTTGAACATATAACTGATTATTAGGTTTACATAAAAATTTTTATTTCATGTTACTGTTTAAACTATTATAATTTTATTGTGAATATTTATTATTATTATCATTATAAAATTCAAATATTTTGTTATTAACTTTGTCTCTATAGTAATGTGAGGTAATATGGCTCATAATTTGTAGTATTTTATCCACACAAATTTTGAATAACACGATAAATCATAAAAAGACATTTTCATTATATGCAATTTAAATCTTGATGTTTATAGTTACTTTACTTTTGCTATGGGTGAAGTGTGTTGCACAGTGTTGTACAGTGATCATGTGTGTGTTTCTGTGTGTTCTAATTATTTGCCATAAAACAAGATCTTAACTGCTGCTGAGTGCTGTGTGTTTCCAAACTAACCCGATTTGCTGTAAGAAATGCGACCTTGGTTACCCTGATATTGACCGTCCTGTCCTCTTCTATTAGGGCTTATTTGTTGCAGTTCCCATGTTTGGCCACTAGGTAACAATAACCTAGTGTAATACTGTGTAGGTAACAATAACCTAGTGTAATATAGGTAACAATAAGGCAATAATAACGTTATGTAGCTAAATGTGGCAGTGAGCACGCCACTCCACGATTACACAACATCTGCAGACATGACAAAATAAAGAACTTTTATCCGTCACAAAGTGACATTTTATGGAAAAGAGGGTATTATTGTTTAAATAGAAATTAAAACTTCTTTAAAATTAATGAAAAGGAGCGCTGTTATATCTATTAGAGATCCGCTTTACCGGCGCTTTCAGATGGTTTCTTTTTTATAGTTACGTTTTATGTTCAGGGAAACCTTTTAGCAGCTATAAACACTCATTCTCTCATCAACCTTCTCCTCTGAAAATTCCTCTGTTATGCTAATTAGTTTGTTATGCTAATTAAAAGTCTCCTCCATTAAAGTAAGCTTCACCAAATCAACAACTTCACACATTTTTAATCTGTTGATTAGAGGTTGAGTGCACTATTGAGACAGATTTGCACATTACAGTAAAATACAGAATAAATCTAAAACACCCACCCACACACACCCACACACACACACACACACACACACACACACACACACACACACCCTCTGAAGTATTTCTAGACTGAATACAGAATCATTATTATGAGGTCTGGGTGAAACCTGAAATCCGAAACCTGAAGTATTCGCCTCTTCATGTCTTCAGAACTCAAAAGAAAATCATTTCGACACTGAGGAACACCACTGAGAGCGGCTTTACCTTTACAGATCCTCTCAGGGTTTTGTTTACAGTAGAGACGTCTTTTTGTAGGGTTCTGCATTATTCGAGGATTCTTTCTCCATTGTCAAAGAATTAAGGTTTCCTCCCCAATCAACGTTCTACTCGATACTTTCTTTGACACACACTGTCATATAGCTCCAGACATTGTAATGGATCTTTCTCTCTCTGATCTTTTTCCAAACAACGCTTAGTTATAGGGCTATGTATTGTTCTAACTGAAAGGTTCTATGCGGAACATTTATAAAGCTGTAGACTGAACTTGTGCAACGTTCCCAGGACAGAGGAGTTTCTCGCTAACATGACAAGCTAATGATCAACAAGCAGCGACTTGTTTCGCAGATGTTCCACCAGATCCCATGTAGCTTTAAACGGATAAAAGTAGCATGTGTTGTTCTTTAATAAATATTACATCATTTTTTATTTCGTTTCAGAGGTGTAAGAGGAATAAAACACTTAGAGTTGTGCTCTTAGAGGAAAATAATCAACGTGGATTATTTTCTTCTCTGCGTCTGTCATTCCTGCCCTGGTGTGAGTGTGCAATCAGAAACACACTGCGGTGTAGTTGTATAAGAATTATATACTGTACAGTATAATCAGTGAGTAGAAACTCGTGAGAGTTTAATCACGTTTCAGGAATTATAAAACTGCTGCAGTTAATTTGTGTGTGTAAGTGCAGGGCTGGACCTTGCGGTGTATCACAAGTCATTTTCTTTATAGGGTTTATAAAAAAGGAAACTGAGAGGGAGAAGTGCCCTGTGTGTGTCTGTGTGTATACTAAGTGCAAATTCTGCTTACAGTTATCATAAGCTTCCACACCAGCTCTTTAACACTTTTTAATCACTACATGTGTGAAACGTGTACGGTATATGTATTATATTATGTTAACTAACAGGTGACATGCTACACTGCAGTGTTTTCCGTGGTGGTGTAATCTTCATGACTTTAGTGTAGAAGCTCAGCGTAAAACATCTCATTTCGAAATACACCAGAACAGCACATGAGCCAATCAGCTTGTGGATCTGGAGTCATCGACAGCTGCATCCGGGTTTTGAACTCTCTGATATGACCTAATATGCTGGAAGCCCCGCCCCTTTTCCCACCTCCTCATCTGACCCTGGAATCACAGGGAGCCCTGGGTTTCTGTCACTGTCAGTGTGGAATGTTTGGAGCTCATTAACAAGTAGTAGATTCTATTACTGTGTATTCATTAACCGAAAACGGCACTTTGATTTGTAGACTATAGAAAAATCAATAACCCACAAGCTCAGTGATGGAAAGAAACACAAAAATTCTATATCTGCTGTAAATCTTTACACCAGAGTGCAGCTGAATTCTCCCATCAGGAGTGTTGATTCATTTTCAAGAGCTGCAGCTCTGACAGCAGTGCAGCTGCAAATCTCGCTGCATTCATTCTATAATACGAAATCAATACTATACCTATACATTATGTTTAGTATAACGTTTGATATACTGACATTTTCTCCAGAAACGTCTCCAGTGTGAACGCTGTGCAAAGCTGTAACTGTAAGTTTTCCCACATCTTCAGGACAGCGGAGGTTACGCTCCTTTGCTGGTTTCTCAGTCACATGACAATTGACTGGACTTTTTTATAAATGCATATGATTATAAATTCCGTCCGAAAGAATCTGAGTAAATATGTGTGAATATGATGGAAGAATAAGGTTAACTCTAGGGCTAGGAATCACTAAGGACCAGCTGATACGATATTATCACGACCGTAGTTGCCGATTCGATCCGTATTGCGATTTTGCTAGTGTCATGATTTTATAAATATCCCGATTCAATATTATATTTTTTTCAGATTTTGTTATAGTTCTAAACAAATTTAGAAAATAATTTACTCCTACCACATGGGACAGTGTGCTGTGTGAATAGTTTTGAGCACCACCTACAGGAATATAGAGGAACAGCAACATACATATATAACTTTAAAATGTATTTTACATGATGCCTTGCACCTCCAAGGTCGAGGGTTCGATTTTTGCCACGGGTCTGTGTGCACGTTCTGCCTGTGCTTGGTGGGTTTCCCTGGATACTCCGGTTTCTTCCCACAGTCCAAACACATGCAGATTACGTTAATTGGCGTTCCCAAATTGCCTGTGCAATTGTGCCCAAAGTTTCCTGGGATAGGCTCCAGGCCCCCCGTGACCCTGTACACAGGATAAAGCGCTATCCATGATGAATGAATGAATGAATGAATGAATGAATCAGAATCACGATACATAACTAAATTGACAACCTCTCATCTTTAATCAATAGAGAGGAGTCCGTACAACCAGGAGAGTTTGGCATGTGTAAAAAATATGTTTTTAGTAATGTTTAATACTTATTTAAACTAGCCACGCCCTTTATCATCCTGCATGTGCAGCTTGCCCCTCAGGTCATGTTTGATTTTACGACAGGACCAGATAAAGTGTGAGCACAAACCCAACATGCTCAGCGTCAGGAGGAAACCTAAGGGCTTTAATTACTGCGTGGGTTCTCTTTGTGGTTCTAACACAACGTCTACTTTCTGAAATTTACTCAAATTATCTTTATTATATATTATAGCTTCAGAACTATTAGTTTCCAGTTCTGTAGCATGAAGAGCTGATTATTAATAAAGAGAAAAACTCTTGTTCTCTCAAAGTTCCTAAATAAAGGGAAGAAAGTAACAACAAGAAAAACTGAAAGTGTTCTGAGCTCCAGATCTAAAGAAGAGTTAGATTTTGTTTGTTTGTGCATCATAAAGTGAAAAAGTGAAATCATTATAATAATAATTTTTATTACATTATTAAACTATTAATATAAAATAGTATATAAGTATAATTTTCTAAACTGGAAATTATAACTGGGTCAGGTTTAAAAAGAAAATGTTCTATTTTTATATTATTATGCATGTCTTAAGAATCAGGTCTGTGTGTACGCTGGAGCAAAGGGTTAATAATTTGCACACGCAGAACATTCACGTTGTTCTCAACATGTTCTGTTATTAATGTGCAGATCTTTCCTGTACCTGGGTGTGTATGGGTGGCCGTGTGTGTGTGTGTGTGTGCTCACACACACGGGCAGCCCTGCAGTCGCATATTATGATGTGGTTTTCATTTCATCTCCTCAAGTTCATCCTGAACATGCTGCCACACGCCGCCTGCATTCCCTCTGCCTCCGAGAAACAATGACGGCCTGATTTCAGGAGGCAAGATTCATCTGAGAGGCTTTCTCAAAAAAAAAAAAGAAAAAAAAGACCAGTCTGTCTCTCTCATTTTAGAGAAAAGACACGTTTTGTGTGTGTTTCCTGTCTCTAGTGTTGTATAAACTCTTTTCAGGGAAGAGTAGCTAAAGCACACTTATTCACCAGATGCTATTCTTGGATAATTTGCATATCCGTGTATACATTATGATTATTTGCATGTTCGTACAATAGAACTGAACAGGGTTTATTTTACGCATTAGGATTCGGCTGATAGAGAAATTTGTTTCTCAAAAATCTTCTGCGGTGCAGTGATCTCCGTCCTCTGATGCTGTTTCATCTGCTCAAGGTTCATATCAGCTGGTATAATCTACAGGCATTCTGTCAGCGGGTTAGCGCACAAGCTGCACTGTGTTTTTCTGCGTCTGTACAAGTCAAGTTTACTTTTCTTCCTTACGCTCCCAGCCACCGTGCCTCCACAGAGCCCAAGGAATACTGCTCAGGATTAAAAAAGAAGAAATCAAAGCCCAGTTCCAGGAAAAAAACAACCACACAGGTGGACCGGTGGAATAAGTGTGCAAAATGTACAAACCAGCATAACTGGACAGGAACATTTCCACCAGCGACAAGTTTACTGCTACTTCTCAGTAATGTGTACGCCAGAAATACTCTTACTTTATACAGGAAGGAAACTGTTGACTTCCTGACATTTGACCCTGATGTGAACCTGACCCTGTTTGGGTCGGTTCTAAAATTTTGTCAGTTCATATAAAGGTCTCAAAGATAAAACCATATGAATCCTACAAACATTTGATAGCTCACTCCTGCTATATCAGGCCAAGAAGAATCTCGGACAGATGGAGACAGACGAAGACATTGAGCCTCAGAACATCATGCTTCCAGAAGAAGAAAAAGAACAAGAGGAAGGGTGCGTTACATTCCAGTGTACAGTACTTCAAAGGGTGCTTCCTACTCCCTGCTTGGTAAAGAGAACTTCCCTCAACAAAATTCCATCATTTGGACAACAGTGAAGTGAACAGAGGACCGGAGTTGTGTGTTCATATTTCATAAGTCCTCGATATGAGTCATGCAGCAGCGTTTTGCACCGTCTGTAGTCGCCCACAGGAGAAACCTGGCTAATACCGACATAGAGGGCATTGCAATAGTCAATTCGACACAAAATAAAAGCATGGATGACCCTTTCAAGGTCTTTCTTATTTAGGAACGGTTTTACCTTGGACAACATCCTCAGCTGGAAAAAGGCAACCTTGAATACAAAATTTATTTGCTCATCCAACATCCAAGTCATTGTCCAACAATATCCCCAAGTTCCTGGCAGAACTCCACACAGAAGACCCAAAGACCAAGATTTCTGTTTTGCTTTCTGTTTTAATATTTCCACCTTTATAATAACTACAATAGATATATAAATCCCTTTTCAAGCTCCATTTCGCGCTCCAGCGTGGCGCTATGATTGATGGGAAATTTTTTCATGTCCACTTCAGGCAAAGTGAGGACACATTGTGTACTTGTTCCCTACATCGTTCACAGTTGCATTTGGACTGAACCTTTTTCTTTCTACCCAGTGCTTCACAGGGAACCTCAAGCCGATCACAATGCACTCGAAATGTTCACTGAATTTTGACATCATGTCAAAAATGTCAATGAGGATTTGTTTCTGATGCCGATGTTACAGATAATAAACTGGGTATATCTCCTGTGTCCAATCAGTCCACTCAGTGCTGACTCACTATTTTACTTCTAAACATTATTAATAAACCTTTTTCCTTCTTATCAATGTTTTTGATGAAACTAAAGTGTTATAGAGCGCAGCATGACACATGGAGCAGTTTATACATAAACATGTTCTGAGCACAGAGAACCCTCCCCTCCAGGGGAATATCACATCATGATCTGAAGCTTCTTGTACAGCCTGAGAGTTTATAATAAGACTCAGGTTTTTGTACCGTTCTTAATCCATGACGTGGAGGTGGTGGATGAGAAGTCTGTCACAGAAGCACTACACTCTGTGGTGACAGACCTTCATCATATTTCACCCCATTGTGCAAATTTTGAGTCGTTAATCCAACGACTGGAATGTTACTGTGAGAAGAGAACATGGTGGAACCGTGTGAGGAACCATCCAAGAGGAAGCCCAAATGTGGAGGATGTGCACAGAAACTGCACACAAGCTAAATCCCATACACAGCTAAACTCTAAGAGATGTGACCTGAGGAATGGGATTCTAACACGAGTATTCAGCTAGAGTCAGATATACAGTGAGTGTTGTCATCCAGATGTGTGAGTGAGATCAGGAAGAAAGCTGCTTATGAGTTCATCTGAGAAAGTTTTTTTTTCTTATACTGTTTCTCACAAAGGTTGCAGGATGGAGCTGAATGTGTCTCTGAAGTTCCTACGCTGTGTGTGTGTGTGTGTGTGTGTGTGTGCTGCACTGTAAACACTACACCCCTTTGTCGTTAACAGGGAGGATCGCCTCTGAGCCGGTTGAAGATGTTGATCCCAGCAGCTTTATTACAGACACGGTATGAAGTTCAGATATCATAATTAATCAGCGTTTGTAAAAATTCATACTGCAAAACACATTTTTCCATAGGAAATAATGTAAATGATGCAGATAATCTATTATAGCCACCCAAAAATATTACTATTATTACCAGTTTTCAACACTATAATCATATTTTTGCATATATAACAATCCAAACATTTAGAAAAGACATGTAAATGAAGTAAAATATGAAATAAATATACATAAAACCTCACTTAATCGTATTTTATGATTAATCTGGCACCGACTGTTTTTAAAACAACACTGAAAGTGGCTGCCTTTTCTTCTTGATTCTGTCCTTGATAACATGTCTTTACTAGATAATTTTACCCTAATTTACAACTGTGCTCTGATTGATCAGGAGGTATTGATTAATTTTCTATAAAAGCAGTAAAAGAGTAAAGGTTTATATTAATGCACTTGCTCTGATATGTTGTACGTAATGTACGTGTATGTCTGTACATGTTCGTATAACATACTGTATGTAAGGAAGCAGTCTCTAGAGTGAGTACTGATAAATCATGGACAATAAACTCTTCAGAATTGATCCAGATTATAGGAACAAGCTTTTTGTATGAATAAAATCCAACAAAAAATGTAGCTGCAGCCACCAACAAGAGTGGGCAAAGGCTCTCTTGTGCTTCCTTTTGGTCATATGATGATACTTTGTGAACAGCTGCTCACGCACCATTAGGGGTGGTGGAAAACCCTCAGCGGGAAGTGTTATTCATTAGAGTGCGAATACACCACCTCGCCTAATGAGAGCGCGGCCAGTTTGCTCCCTAGACTCTGCCTGGATTGCTGATCTCTAAATAAAAGAGGGAATGCTTTTCTCTTGTGCCACTCTGGAGCCCATGTGTGCCAGTTTTACTGGGGCAGAATCAGATATCGCTGATGCTGTCTTCACTCGTGGTCAATCAAACTGAAAAACGCTTGATTCTGTTCACTGGCCAATCGCTGCATCTTTATTGACGTTTTGTTTTTAAAAAATTTAATTATTGATAAACAGCTGTGGAATAAGAAGAAGGTTACTTGAGGTGGTGCTGTGTGCGGTGGTAAAACGAGCACTCCGTCCACTGTACACATCCCTGTGAATTAGTTGTTGCAATGGAAACAATAATTCGAGTGCATTTGAGTGCGATCATTAATATAAACCTGCGCTACCGTCAGGGCTGCTATTATAGAGAATTAATCAACATCTTCAGTAGAATGGTATAACGGTCCTGAGTGAAGTAGGCAGTGAGTCGAGACGGTGAGTCAGGTCTTTGTGCTGTGCTGGAATGGAGATGTGTTTCAGCTTGTCCTCACCTCATTAGTCTGAAAGTGTTTGCTCTTCTTGCTAGCCTCTTATCTGTTTAAATACGCCTCTACTCAGGGGAAAAAGGAGGGATAAGAGAGATACAGAGTCACTGTCAGGTGTGTGTGTGTGTATGTGTGTGTGTGTAGAGAGAGGATCTCTGAAGTAAAGTGTGACGCTTTTTTTCTTTTCTTTCTTTCAGTCTCGCTCACTGAAGTCCAACTACCCCGTTCAAGTGACTGATCCACATGGTAACGCAGGAGTTTACACCATTTAACCCACAACCTCTTCTTACATCTGTGCCTCAGTCAGAGCTCATAATAATACTTAACATGGCTAGCAGCAAATTAATATAATTACCATGAAGATAAAAATGACTAGGTACTAAAAATCTTATAGCTACTTGTTAAAGAATAAACAGGCTAAATTAAATACAAATCTAAATAAACTGCCACAGTATATGTTAAACCTTATGCTAGGTTTAGGGAGCTGGCTAGCTTAGCTATTGCTGCTAAAGCTATTTTGTTGTTGTTTTTGTCTCAGCAGAAGTTGTACTTTGTTGAGCCAATGCTGGGCACACTGCTTTATATATGCTGTTAGCTAAAAAAAAATAGCTAGCTTGAATTAAGACTATAGCCAGTGTAGCTAAAGTGTAGAGTTCAGTGACATTTAGCTAATTACAAATATTAGCAAATCACCAGTTAACAACCTGGGCATCTTAGCAGCATCAAGTCTTGAGTCGTTCTGCCTGTGCCTCAGTCTATTATTTAAATATATAGAGTATGTTATATTAGGAAACTATGGTTAGGTTTAGCTAGCTAGCAGTCAGGATTGCTACAGTAAACTTCTTTAGGTACATTATTAAACATTAGCTGGCTAAGTTTGAAAATAGCTAGCTAGCGTTATTCTAGTATAGTCTCCCTAAAATGTACACAGATATCTTTTTTAGTGCTTTATGATTAATCTCCAATATTAGCTATGTCTCTGAGATTATTTTCCTACATTATTACATTGTTAGAAGATTAATATTTACAGTTTATTGGATTGTTGGTGATTTTGCTTCCTCATAAAGCAAACAACATTTTAAGATTAGCATAACAGCTTACAAGCTAGCACAAGGCCTCTCTTACAAAGTCTTTCACATAATTTCACATAAGTGATTTCGATCAGTTACTGTTTATTATGTTTTTTCAGAGGATCAGGGTTTTTTTCTTTATGGATTTCATGTCACTCCTGTTATCTAATCTCTAATGTTGTCATCTCACGTATCAGTTTTTAATCATCATTAGTTCAGGGTTCTGTCCACGCTTCTGCTCCTGACAGGTTTATTCATCATGACTGCATCATGTAGATAAAAATATTACACTTTAATTTTACTACGTTGTGGATTATTATGCTTTGAAATGTTTAATAAACAAAATTAATTTAATTAATTATTTAATAAATAAAAGAAATTTGGAGAGTTATACCAAACAGGTAAAAAAAAAAAGAGGCCGCTTTAAGCCTTTTTTATGCCTGATGATTTTAAATAAAAAGCTCTAAAGGCCCGCTTTGGGATCTGGAACCTGTCTTAGACATGTAGACGACTGTTGTTGACACACGGTAGCTCCTCCCTGTACCGCTTAGATCCCCATCCTTTCTGTTGTTAATCTTCACACTCATCACCTATTGAGCAACAAAATACCACATGGAGTGGAGGGGGCAGTGTGGGGTTATGGACGGTGCGACAGATTGCTCTATTAATTATTCTTTCCAGTCCCTTTTTTCATGGGGGATCTAAAGATGATTGGGGGATGAACGGGTACATTTACAAACTAAAAATCTAGCACTAATTTTCTTAAAGTAATGTAGGCTATGTAATAAAATCTAATAAAAATTATACAGAATTTGTTTACATGATGGCAGCAAGGTGGCTTAGTGGTTAGAACTGTCACCTTGCACCAACAGAGTCTGGGTTCGATTTCTGCCTCTTATTTGCGTGCATGGAGTTTGCATGTTCTCCCCGTAATTGCTGGGGACAACATGCAAACCGGGTGCTCTGGTTTCCGGTTCAAAGTTCAAAGACATGCAGATTAGGCTAATTGCCGTTCCCAAATTGACCATAGGACATTAACATTAATATGAGTAGTTTGTTTAGTTTGTAAGTGATATTGTTTGTCCTGGATTTTGTAGACAACGTGACTCTCCAGCTTTGTTCAATGCCTTCAGGATTCCTCACGCCTCCCACAGACAGAATACAGCAGGTGAGGAACTACTTCCTTCAAGTCTAATTCTAAAAGGATAAAAACATGATGCATGTTGTTCTTTACTATGTAAAAATCGCATTAACTGTTGGGAAGGTGCTGTGAAATCACACTTTCCTATTCTCACAGTAGCTGATTAGATGTTTTATTGTTGTACAGCTGACTTTTTCCACATTTTTAATTGAAATGTATCACAACTGTTTTGTTTGTTTGCAAATCTGTTTATAACGAGGCATATCATGTACCACAGACTTGTCTTACAGTAGTGTGAATCTGTACAAACATAGGATATTTTAGCCTTAAAGTGTATTAACATTTACAGCGAAAACTATTAGCATAATCTGACACACCTCAGGCAAAGAGAACTTTTCCTTTTTTTCAAAGATTTGGGACCTTGAACATTTTTGTTATGGATTTGTGGAGAAAATAACAGGATTGTTTCAGATTTCTTTGAGTTTACATAATTTTGGATTTCTGTGTGCTAAATGTGAATCTATTTCAGTAAATTTAGTAAAGTACTGTAAATACGACCAAAAGAACAGCTTCCTTTGTTTTTGGAAATTTATATTAGCAGCATTGTTGTAATATTTTTGTTTAAACTTTTGTTTAAGAAATAGTTGGGGAGTATCCATGAATGCCAAAAAATATATATGTAAAAAGAGAAACTCATAATGAGAGTTTCATGATTTTGAGTGTTGTGTATATTATAAGTACAGGTTACATATACATTTCAAAATTTACAATAGACATTGTTTACCTTTATTACTTACCAGCAAATTCCAATATACAACATTAGATAGATAGATTGATTGATTTTTAGATAGATGTTTATAGATGTTTTATGTTGAAGGAAATCTGTAGATTTTTTAATTATAATGTTTTATGAATTATATTAATTCAATTTCAATATTTAAATGTAATAATTTTCTCACTCTCTGTCACACACATACACACACACTTTTTGTGTGTCTATCCCAGTGCGACTGCAGTGAAGTTTCCTCCTCCTCACCAGAGCTGTGTGATCACACACCATTTACTCCACTTTATTTCCTGCAGGAAGTTTATTTTCAGACGTGCCAAAACCCACTCTGCAATTACTTTCTCTGAGTGTTATGAGTGTACGTGTGTGTACATGTCACTGGTTTACTTGTGCAGGGCTGAAACTTCATAGTTTACTCCTTTGACAATTTTTTGGTCATTTATTTTACCTTTTAAACAGATTGGTGGTTATAAATAGAACAGTAACGAGATTAATTTGTGTCAGGTGATCTAATCAGTTCAGGTGTGAGGAGGCAGCTGCTTACAAAAATCTCACCCAGAGCACAGAGGCCTGTTTGAGTGAATTGTGGAAAACTCCTGTTACTGAACGTCTGCGTGCTGTGGCAGTAGTTCTTCTAAAGAACCTTTTTTTGGGTTTGATTTTTTTTTTTTTTCTAAATGTGATCTTAACAGAATTTTGACAGAAAATGACCATTCAAAATTCTGTTAAGATCACATTTAGATCAACTTGGTAAAATTTTTGGTTATTTTTTAGAAACTCCACAGAAACCAGATGTTTTTCTCTGGAGATAAATAAACCGGGATACATTTAGTAATTACATAGTTTTGCTTAAAATTTGTATTCATTCATCTTCTATAGCGCTTATCCTGTATACAGGGTTGTGGGGGCCTGGAGCCTACCCCAGGAAACTTAATGCATGAGGTGAGGTACACCCTGGACAGGGTCCCAATCCAATTAACTTAATGTCTTTGGACTGTGGGAGGAAACCCACCAAACATGGGGAGAACATGCAAACATAACATACAGACTCAAGGCGGGAATCGAACCCTGACATGCGAGGCCACACCACTATGCCCAAATTGGCGCCTTAAAATTAGTACTGAAATTTTAAAATAAAAATAGATTCAGATGTGAATATTCTCCTAGAATAAGGGGGTATAAGGAGGGGGTATAGAATAAGGAGAAACTCTTGGCTTTGGAGCAAAATTAAAAAGATGTTTTACAACATTGTTTTTACTCAGGTTTACACTGCTGAAATTTTTTTTATTGAAATTTAACACACTTCTTTAAAAAAGGCACAAAAATTGTAAGATGGAACATTCTCAGTGAGCATTCAAAGAGGCAATTTGTGCAGTTTCCTTTAATTTTACAAGACTATTGAGGTGATTATGAACAGCATGTGTGCATCAGAGCTTTGAGGTCGTGCTGCTACCCATGCAGCTTCAACAATAAGCTTAGTGTCTGAGAGAGATAAATGTTTTCTAAAGGGTTCTCTGGATAATTAATTGTTTAGGGTTAAAGTACAGTTCATAAGCAAGTCAAGCAATTCAATATGGTCTGATAAACTTTCTACTGTAGCATCTGTAAGACCCTTGAAATCCACAAAAGAGTGTATGTATGTATATAATGATGTTCTTAAATGTTGAACATCCTGAACTGAAGGTGGACCCGGGTTTATGTGATTGTATTTTACCTTGAGTCTCATTCACTTATTCTCTATAGTGCTTATTCCGTCCCAGGAGGTTTGAAGCCTATCTTAGGGGACTCAGGGTAATAGACAGGGTACACCCTGGACTGGGTATCAATCCATTGCAGGACACAGACAATCAAATTTGGAAACAGCAGTTAGCCTAAACTGTATGTCTTTGGACTGTGGGAGGAAGCCCAGACCCCCCGAAGGAAACCCACTAAGTACGGGGAGAACATACGATTTTCATTCCCAGTTTTCTCACATTTAGGCAGATGACGGCGAGTTTTGTTTTAAATTACTGACGTTATTTTCTTGTGTGGCAGCCTGTTGAAAATGATGCAAGTGCACTAATCTGTCCGGGATCTATTACTCCAGGTAGATGTAGTATGTTTTTTTTCCTTGTATTTGATATTTTTATTATTATTAATATTATTAAATGATTTTTAACATACTAACCATCCTGACTTCTCCACCTCAGAGTTCACGCCAGATCTCCAGTGTTTGTCGAGTTCCTGTGAGAAGTGCCTATACTCTGTTCCACCTCCTAAAATCAGCGACCTGCTGGACGATGAGGATCTACTGTACACTCTGCGGTTGAAGCTCGACCCTGCGCACTACACCGTCAAGAACTGGAAGAACTTTGCCAGCCGCTGGGGCATGAGCTACGACGAGCTGATGATGCTTGAGCAGCGGACACACGGCTCCACCTCCCACAGTCCAACTCAGGAGTTCCTGTTCCGCTACAGCCAGAAACCGGTGATGGAGCTCACCAAGCTCTGCCAGTTTTACCAACGTATCGATGTACTGCGGCTCCTTCAGCAGTGGGTGGAAAATGACTGGCCCTCACGTTGGAAGCGAGTACATTAGCAAAACAGACATTAAAGAGTGGGACATGAGGGTGGCTTGTGGAAGGCATCGAAGTGGTCCACTGCTGCTGGACTGGTCCTGGATTCTGCTGTTTTTACTTTTTGGATTTTTTGGCCTTTCTGTAGCTTTATGATGGTGCCTGATTTTATACTTCTTTTTGAAAGCTTATAAATTCTGTCAAACATGAAAACACAGTGAAATGGTTTAAAAAAATGGACATTACAGCAAATTAACCCCTGTGTCTGTGATTGATGTTTCAGTTAACTAAGGGGCATGTTGCAAAAAGAATAAAAACACACATACTGACTCAAACTCCTCTTTCAAGAACAGAATAGATACAGTATTTACAGAGCACTGAATCCTCACCAATGAGGAAACCCTTTAGATGACTTGATGTGTTTGCACAGTGTATGTTGGGTAATGCAGTGACCAAGCATTAATTGACAAACCATAAATACATCAATCATACAAAATGAAAATGTTTTATTTGAATGCTGAGGCATTGCAATCCTGAGATTCTTTGTTAGAAATAAGGGATCCTCACGGGTTCTTCGCTTTCCATGTGTACTCGACACTGATGAGGAAGCGAATTCTTGTTGAGCTCTGCACAGGTTCCTGAAAAAAGGGTTTATGGATTTATGTTACTCGGTTACAGGGACAAATTAAATAATAATTTTGGGTTCTATGCAGAATGCTGCATGCAGTATTTTATAAACAGAGGTTTCTCTGTGGTTCCTTGGTCTATAAGGCCTTGTTCACACGGGCGTTAAATTTTTGGATAAACGAACGCACTCTGAACGTCCTAGACGTTTATGTTGCGTTTTGTAGTGGCGCTCGATTGACTTTTACACTGGCGTTCGTTTGTCTCTGTCTAACGCCAGCCTGCAGCCCAAATTGTAGTTTGTGTGTTAACCTGTGGAGGCAGTGTCGGGAACTGGAAAGCCCTTGTCGTTTTATTTGAGGTGCCTCCTTTTAATGTGGACCATTTTGCTATATTAGACATAGGTTCAGACTAGTATAGACTAAAGGGTTCTGCTCAGCTTATAAACCTACTTTTTAAGATAGTGGATTGTTCCTGAATTCTGCATAGAACCTCAGAGGGTTAATTTTTTGTTGCACGACCATTTTCCTCTTTATGGATTTTGGCATACCATATAGTTTTGGTTCCTTTAGTTACTATGATTCACCAAATGTTAAAAGAGAGAAAAAGATTCCTTATGGATCCTCACATTTTATGGTATTTTGTACTTAAAAGCCCTGCAGTCTGGGACCTTTCACAGAAAGTCTACTGAATAAAATTATGGGAAATATGACACTATTGCCTTGGGTCACAGTTGTCCTCATGGTGCCTTCTATACAGAACTCACCATATGTTCTGCTAAACACGCCTTTGTTCACACTAGCAAGCGACAAATCGCTTGCACTGTTACCTGAGGAACAGTAGTAACTATGCACATGCTGAAGCTACAAGTTAAACACAAATTAAATAACACATTAATCGGTGTGAAAATCAGTTCTGTGTTTTACATCACATGCTCCAGACCAAGATTAAATTAACAAAGCAAGCTTTTATCGTACCAAACGTTAAAATGATTGGACCATCCTTCCACGCTTTATATTTCTTCCTATTGTCTCTCTGCGTATTTAATGGAAGGTCATACATGACAGGAGAAGACGAAACCATATGTGTGTTCTTCCAGTTTATGTATGAAACAATGAAAGGGAGCTGAATGCAGGCATGAACTAAAGCTGTGAGGAAGGTTAGACTGCATATTCCTTTGTAACGAATGGTCCGGGGAATTGTTCCAGATAATTGTTTAGACTTCACCACGACACACCAACTTTACGTAGAATTCAGTAAATCTCTGCTCCTCTTTCATCTGTTGCTTTGTTACTCATTAATATGAACATGCACACAGGAAACACACCGTATTCTTGTCACAGACCTTTAGAGGATGATGATCTTTAACTTTATGCTTAAAATGTTGAAAAATATCCTACAATAAAGTAGTGACCCCACTAATAGGTCACAATAATTTCATACCACTGGTAATGCTTTGAATTATTTTTAATATTGGGTTTCTTCCGGAGGGGTTAAAAGGGGTGTTACTCTAATGTTTAGGCTGTTGACAAGAAACTTTAGTTAATATTATGGAGAATTTCATGATTATTATAAATAGTTTGATTATACTTTAATGTGTAATCTTTTATTTTTTAAACATGTTATTTAAACAGGTTTCTGATGGGAAACAAGGCTTCAGAAATGATACAAGTGGTCAGTGTGTTGAGGAAACTTTCACTGCAAATCCATTACTTTTGATTTAATAGTTCTCTTTTAAACTGTTTTATTTCTGCAATGTAAATTGCACTTATCCATGTTTCTTTGGTTGTTTGTTTGTTGTATTAATTTAAAAAATCAGAAATTCTTACTATGAGCCACCCAGGTTTTCATAGACATATACCATAACTGTTGTACAAGTGGGCCACATTGTGTGTGTGTGTGTGTGTGTGTGTGTGTGTGGTTGGGGGTTATGTATGAATATGTTTCATGTTTTATAAATAAATGTGTTGATATAATATTATGTCATAGGTTGTGATTGGAAAGCTAATAAAATAATTTGTTTAAATCCAAAGAAGAACGAAACATTAATACAGTAAAATTATTAATTTATTGAAAAAAAATATTTTACAGCAAAAGAATATTGTTACAAATATAAAGTTCTAACAGTATTTCAAACAAATGTTTTTTTTCCCATTAGATAAATAAAAATATTAAGAATACATGTATTAAATGATCTCAAATATTCATTATAATATTAGCTTACATTGCACATAATGTTTTATACTCAAAATACATTTTTAAATGTTTTATAAGAATTCTTGTTATTTTTATCATGAATAACATACAAAATAACACTATACAAAATAATTATAGGCTTTATATATGACAATATATTAAACTTCACCCATGTAATTTTTTTTTTTTTTTTTACGTAATTCTACAAAATTCTTGGTTCTGGTCATAAAGATTTTCCCTTATATTTATGTCTAGTAATAAACTGAATTTAGGACCATTATGGTAATGTAAGCAAAAGAAATGTAATAAAAAGAATTATGGTATAATTACAGATGGGTGATTTTTTAAGACTTGAAGCTAATTCTCTGTATCTGAATCTGTGCTCAAACCAAGCATGTTGTTAAGACTGAGGGAAAGTTTATCTTCTTTGCGGGTTGAGTTCACTATCGGGTAGTCCTTCTCCGAGTCAGGATTCGTAATTTTAAATGTTCCTCGTTTCACTTTCGCAGGACTGTCTGGAAGTTCAGTGCTCACTGAACCGTCAACAGAAGGCGCAGTGAGATCGTGTGTGGGACGAGTTGTAAAAAGTCGTAGTCTTTCTCTGACATCTATGGATTGTGTAGGTCCATTGGAATTGAGAGTTCCCGAGGATGTTTTCCATGCAGCTTTCACCCTTGGGATAGTGGGAACTGAGAAGGTCCCAGCCTGTGGTTCTGTTTTAAAGGGGCTGTTGTTCATGTCAAGGGCTTCAGTAGCTTCTTGTGCGAGACCATCAAATCTGCTGTTGGGAAGTCGGTGTGTCTTGAACACAGGCAGATTTTTTGGAAGTTTTACATCTGCATCAGCACTGACATCTAGAGGTTCGGCATTAACAGCTACTTTGGGTAAACTCAAATCAACAGTAGGGCTCTCAACTTTGGGGGCTGACAAGCTCAGGTCAGGTTCATCGAATTCAGGGGATTTTACTTTTGGACCAGAAAGATTGAATTTTTTCAGTGTTGGAAATTTGAGCTTTGCTTTAGGGACATCTACATCAACGCCGGGACCTTTGAGATCAGCTGTAGGTAAGTTCACACTGGCATCTGGAGCTTTAACATCTGCATCAATGCTTGGAGCTAACAGGCTGAGGT
Organism: Heterobranchus longifilis; assembly: GCA_028570985.1. Lineage (NCBI taxonomy): Eukaryota > Metazoa > Chordata > Actinopteri > Siluriformes > Clariidae > Heterobranchus > Heterobranchus longifilis. The sequence goes on along the minus strand of JAOVVB010000002.1, from coordinate 26,177,772 downwards.
CTGGATTTTTGACTGATGGATTTATATCAACGTCAGGTGTCTTTACTTTGGTACTAGATTTTTTGAGAGTGAACAATTTAAACTTTCCAGATGGGGCGTCTTTGTCTGGAGTCATAACTTCTACATCAGGACCCTTAATATCAGCTTTGGGTAATTTCATATCAACGTCAGGTGCACTGATTTTAGCCCTTGGTAGGTTTAGATCAACATCCAGATCTTCACTGGCATTCAGGTTAGGCTCATTAAGCTTTGGTCCAGAGAGATTTAAATTGGGAGTTTTGAGATGTGGTTTCTTAAATTTTATAGAAGGTGCATCAATGTTAGCCTTTGGGACCTTCAAATCTAAATCATGGCCTTGAAGGCTTCCCTTTGGCAAGCTCAGGTCTACATCTTGGCTAGAAAGGTCAACATTTGGTGCCCTTAGGTTAAGATCAGGACCTTTAAGATCTGCTTTAGGTAGATCCATGTCTATGCTTGGGGCATTTAGTTCTGCATCCAGATTTGGTCCCATGACCTTTGGTCCAGAGAGGTTGAATTTGGGCAGCTTGAGGTTTGGCTTCTGTAATTTTACAGAAGGTGCATCAATGTTGGCATCTGGGACCTTCAGATCTACGTTAGGGCCTTGAAGACTTCCCTTTGGCAAGCTCAGGTCTACATCTGGGCTAGAAAGGTCAACATTTGGTGCCCTTAGGTTAAGATCAGGTCCTTTGAGATCTGCTTTAGGTAGATCCATGTCTATGTTTGGGGCATTTAGTTCGGCATCAAGATTTGGTCCCTTGATCTTTGGTCCAGAGAGGTTGAATTTGGGCAATTTGAGGTTTGGTTTCTTGAATTTAACAGAAGGTGCATCAATGTTGGCATCTGGGACCGTCATATCTATATTTGGGCTTTGAAGACTTCCCTTTGGCAAGCTTAGGTCTACATCTGGGCTAGAAAGGTCAAGATTTGGTGCCCTCAAGTTAAGATCAGGTCCATTGAGATCTGTTTTAGGTAAATTCATGTCTATGTTTGGGGCATTTAGTTTGGCATCAAGATTTGGTCCTTCAACCTTTGGTCCAGAGAGGTTGAATTTGGGCAGCTTAAGGTTTGGCTTATTTAATTTTACAGAAGGTGCATCAATGTCGGCATCTGGGACCTTCAGATCTATGTTAGGGCTTTGAAGACTTCCCTTTGGCAAGCTCAGGTCTACATCTGGACTAGAAAGGTCAACATTTGGTGCCCTCAGGTTAAGATCAGGTCCTTTGAGATCTGCTTTAGGTAGATCCATGTCTATGTTTGGGCCGTTTAGTTCTGCATCAAGATTTGGTCCCTTGACCTTTGATCCAGTGAGGTTGAATTTGGGCAGCTTGAGGTTTGGCTTCTTAAATTTTCCAGACGGTGCATGAATGTTGGCATCTGGGGTATGTAAATCCACATCAGGGCCTTTGATTTCTCCTTTTGGTAGGTTCAGATCTACATCTGGAGCAGAGAGGTTAAGATCTGGTGATTTTGCATGAAGGTTAAGATTTGGATTTTTCAGCTTAGCTTTGGGCAAATCAACATCTGGAACAGCTACGGAACCATCAATCTTTGGTGCTTTTAAGTCCAGCTTAGGCCCTTTGAGTTCTCCAGATGGTAGGTTTACATCTACATTGGGTGTTTGCAAATTTGCATCAACTTTTGGTGATTTTACTCTTGGGCCAGTGAGACTAAATTTAGGTAGCTTAATATGTGGCTTCTTTCCTTTTACAGATGGGGCATCAACTTTGGGAGTTTTCAGGTTTACATCTCCATTAACATCAACATCTGGGACATTAAGATCAGCATCTATGTCTGGTCCTTTCACACTAGAGGCATTTATTTTCCGCAGCTTTGGTAGCTTGAATTTAATGGGTGTTGCTTCAGCATTAACTTTGGGAGATTTTACGTCTACATTTGGAGTTTTGATGTCTAGGTCTGGTGTATCGATATTACCTTCTACTTTTGGTGCAGAGAGTTTGACATTTGGTACTTTGGCGTCTATGTTTGGCCCTTCAAGTTTAGCTTTGGGCAGATTCATATCTACATCCATATCTGGTGTTTTAATGTCTGCATCAAAATTGGGCCCTTCCACCTTTGGTTTATTCAGGTTAAGCTTTGGTTGCTTAAGAGTGGGAAACTTTAATTTTCCAGATGGGGCATCAATATTTACTTTTGGAGCATTAAGATCAACATCTGGGACATCAATATCAACGTTTGGTGCATTGATGTCTGCATTCACTTTAGGGACTGACAAATTGAGTTCTGGAGTATTCACATCTGCATCAATGTCCCCCAACTGCCCTTTCACTTTTGCCTTGGGTTTCTTGAATTTGGGCCATTTAAATTTAGCAGATGGGCTGTCTGTGGAAAAATTTGGGGTATCAATGCCAACTTCAGGACTGCTGATCTTAGCTTCAGGTAAATTCACATCTACACCAGGGGTCTTGATGCCAGTTTTAAAATTTGGAACAGACAGGTCAGCTTCTGGTGTATTTACATGAGGTTTTGAGATACCCCAGTTTGCCTTGGGCAATTTGATTTTGCCAGAGGGTGCATCAATGTCAACATCTGGGAGTTGTGTATTTAGACTGGGACCTTTCAGTTCAGCATTTGGCAAATTCACATCTAAATCAGGGGAACTACCCTGAAAGTTTGGCATCTTAAACTTTGGAGGTTCAGAGCATAGTTCTGGTGTCTTGAGCGCCGCAGCAACGTGTGGAGAGTTCAGTGTTGGAGAAGAGATGCTGCCGTCTAGATTAGCACCTTTAAGTTTCGGCCCTGTCATACCGATGGCTGGCATCCTGAACTTGCCTTTTTCCCCAACTGTCACCTCAGGTGTGGAACCCTTTAGATACACATGTGGAACTTCTCCATTCACCGATGGAGCTGTAAGGTCACCTTTGACACCTGGGAGACTATAACTCCCATTAGACCCATGGATGTCAGCTGATGGGGCTTGAAGTTTTGGAGTTTCACCCTTCAAAAACAAATCACCCAGCCTCTATGGAAAGGAAATAACAGAGAGGTCAAGAATTCGTTACACCTTATTGGTATATGTTGTTGTTTATTTGAAAAGCTAAATGGTATGTACTTTATTGTAGATCCTATATGGTCCTATACCTAAATCCTATATGATTTACAGTAATTTCCCAGCCAAAACACAACAAATCCAGACACTGTTTATTTAGTTAATTGTGCATTAAATATTTACTTTATTACAGTATATTTGGAGGGTTTAAATTACAATGTTGCTTACCACTCCAGCATGGGCACTGGTTTTGGTCTTAATTTCAAGGTTCTCATCATAAGGATGAATGATGTTGAGTAACTTCTGGACTTCATCTTTACTGAGGTGATCCAAGTGAATTGTGGCTGCGACAATCTTCTCATCTATGGAAGAGTGGTTGGAAATCATTTTACTATCAATGAAAGTCTTTTTCGTACCTTTTGCTATAATCAAGGTTTCATATTGGTTTTACGATAAACCCGAAGCACAGTCATTACCTTGCATTAGGTTGACTGCAGGTTCTTTGATTCCAGTGTTTATCATATCACCAACTGAGAGCTTCGAGGTCCCTATTTCTCCATTCTGAAAGTGATCATTAATAGGATATCAGATTATTTATAAATATTTAAAGTCACACGTTGGCAAAGTAACATATCTGCATTGAGTCCGCTGACAAAGAAGCAAAGTCCTCATATGGTGACAGAAACTTACCATCATCTCTTAATTATCTCTACAGCTGCATATCACAGAGAAAAAGGTCCTGTAATCTGTCGAGACAAAATAGGACAGGATGAGAGAAGATCAACTTTAATTAAAAAGTCGAGACATTTAATTTATAGCATGACGTATTATTATTCTGCTCTCTGCCATTTCTCTCTGTCCTTGCTGTCATGTGTGAAACAGGTTTAGTCGCACTTAAATTCTTAGCATTCTTTTATTCAAGTGCAGGGAAACATTATGTTACGCAATGTTGCACAACCAGTTATTGAAAAAAATAAATAATAGTAAATCTTTACATGCATGTGCGACTTTTACATCCCTTTAAATTACGAAGAAGCCTGTGTGAGGCATGTGACAAAGATTTCTTTTAAAGTTAAATTGTTGATATTTTACACATATATATATATATATATATATATATATATATATATATATATATATAGTGTACACAAACTGATCAGCCATTACATTATGACGACCTGCCTGATAGTGACGTGGAGGCCATGGGTGGCCAAGGCTCACTGATGCACATGGGGAGTGAAGTCAGGCCTGATCCAAAAGAGCTAGTGTAGATCGAAATGAGGAAAAGGTTAATGCTGGTTGTGATAGAAAGGTGTCAGAACACACAGGGCATCACTGTTATAGTGGCAAAAGGTAGGACAATATTAGGCAGGTCATCATAATGTTATAGCCGATCAGTGAATCTATCCATCTATACATATCATAAAACTGTAAGACAAAGTCTGTACATTGAATATATTTGATAAAAAAAGTTAATTGTCCAACTTGTCCATCAGGTTTTACGCTGGTTTTAAGGTGATCAAACACAACACTTGTGATGTGTGCTAGAGAGCTCTAATGAATCCAGTCACTAACATTTTTTTTTTTTCAGTAAACTTTCTAAAGAGGTCTAAAAGTTTCCAAATCTTATAGGCAAAACTGATCCACCCTGAATTCTGTGTTATGAAATGAGCTGATTCTGTTCTGTGAGTTAGCTTTTTACAGTTTACAAAGCCTTATCTTGATGTGTCAATGTGAATAGCAGTTTTTCTTCATCACCGCCCAAAAAAAGTTCATCCTAATAATAATAAAATGGCAGCTGTTTTATCATCTCTTGCTCAGATATCAGAATCGATGATCTCAGCACAGCGCCTGATTGTCAGAATGAAGAACGGATTAAGAAAACAAATACTCCAGCACCAGGGAAGAACTTGCAGGAGAAGGATGCCCAAGGAAGCAGGAATTCTCTTTCAAACTCTGGAAGTAAACAGAGCCAGTCAGCTGTGTTTTCCTCATATGAAAGCAGGCGTCCGTTGAAGGAGTCCCAAGTCCTTATGGACTCGTTGACCACTGAAGCTCCAGTCAACATTAAAGGACTCAACACTGCGGCTATAAAGGTGGAGGGTGCGAGTACACCTGTGTCTACAGCCGAGTGTGTGACAGAGGTCTTTCAAGCTGAACATAATCAATGTACAAACACACACAGCCAAACAGCAGGTGGGTAGACCATCCGAAAGTATCATGCAGGACCTTCGCATACACACATTCACATTACTATATTACATTTTTATTCAAGAAAAAAAGAATATTACATTTTGTAAGTAATTCAGGTACAGATGAGGCTTGTTTTTACCAAAGGTCAGAAATTTTGAACCAAAGGTTAGAACAGAAGTGTCGAATCTTTTTCAGAAGCAGGAACCACACCTGAGAGCCAGCTGAAAACAAAGCACAACTAATTAATTAGGTGTATTTTCCGCTAATTTGGAATGAAAAACTGCACACACCATGCACAAGGTTTGAAACCTCCGCTCTAGATACAGAAATTGTTTTTGAAGCTCTGAGATTGTTGTTGCCTACAGTACCAGTCAAAAGTACACACCTTCTAATTCCAAGGTCTTTTCTGATTTTTTTTTTATTCTACAGTGTAAAACAATGCTAAAGGCAACCAAAATATGCAATAATCTCCTATGAACAGTTGATATTGCGATGCGATATTGGGAACTCGATGTCAAGTTGGAGAGTAGACTGCACCAGAGAACTGTGGAAGAGGGCGTGCAGCACACCAATCCTGTATACAGGAAAGTCTCAGTTGTAGGAGACGTATGGGGTTTAGAGAACCTCAAGGCTGGCTTTCAAACGTGAAGGTACTAGTGTTATGGCTGGGCATCAGAGGCGAATATGTGATGCCCGTATCCAGAATCAGAGATGATGCCATCCTTGGTCATTGTAACACAACAGGTAGCTTAAGTATTGAAGAAACAGGCGAAATCAGGACAGACAACTTGAGAGAGGAAGCACAGAAGGAGTTGGGAAACTCTGTTTTACCACCTCGTAAAGAACGCATGCTCCACGTTCCCTTTTATAGTGGAGATCAGACAAAATGGTTTGACACAGGAGGTGGCCCAAACAAGATGGCAGCTCACCCAGAAGGATATATATATATATATAAACAGAAATTCTGTTTGTTTATATGGGTTTGTTTGTTTGGCCGGTGGCCAGTGGTGTTTGCACAGGTAGTCAAATGTGATTATCAGCTTTTATGTCATGGGAATGCCACAGGTGTACCTCACTGACTATAATGTTTGGCAGCATCCTCAGTGACTGTAGCAACTGGCAGGGTTTTTAACGGCAAAAATGGGTACGTCAGGACGAGCTCAAAACTCCAGATCAGACTTCAGAGCACCTACAATGATGAGACATATAGGCAGAAGTAAGAGCTGGTGAAACATTGGAGCAGCGTAAGGAGCGGCATCTAGTTGACTGGCATTTATCAGGATACGCTGGGTGTGTCTCAGGCGATTGTGAGGGCCGGTTCTTGCGTCAGAGCAGACTAAAGACCATCTATGGTGAAACGGGTATGCTGAGCCAAGCTCATGGCTACTGAAACCCAGGATCAGTGTGTGGAACATCTTCAGCAATCCCATATACGCCAGGTAGAAGTAAGGGCTGCGTGTCAAGGGTGGTGTACCTCAGTGAGTGTAACGGTAAGCTTTTATGTCATACTGTGTGTGCGTCACACGCATTCCTCAACGAATGTAACAGTAGCGAAAACGGGTCTGTCAGGCTGAGCTCATAGCTACTGAACCCCAGATAAGATTGCGACGCGTCAACAGTGGCGGTGTTTGCGACAGGCAGAAGTAAGGGCTTCCGAAACATTGGAGCAGCCTGAGGTGAAGCGCCGAGTTGATCGCACACTCAATTCACAGGTAATGGTTGCACGCGGGCTCCGGATTTGAACGCGGGTGGTGCCGTGGGTCACAAAAAAAAGACATTCAAAGGTGTGTACAAACTTTCAACTGGTACTGTATTTTTAAAGGAAAGTAGCTAAAGCCTGCTGGAAAAGTCGCTAGATGCCGTCGCATGCTAATGCTGATTATGTCAATATTTGCATAGCAACTAGCAGAAGGCAGAGAATGTGGTATGCATGGAGGTATAATATAGCAGGATCCAATGTCAGGTCATGTGGTTGAAGCCAGGGGGCGAGCCAGGTGCATATTGGTTTACTCAAAACAAATACTTTTGACTGTACTTCAAGCTACAGTGTACAAACCACAAAAGAACTAAGTGTTCAGCTGTAATGATGTCGTAAATCTCTCATATAAAATGAGCATGTAGGAAAGTGGAAAGTCGCTAAGTTGGCCACACTGTCAGGGATGAGTTCTCATTTCCACTGTGCAACTGTGATAGCTATGCCAGATTGGCTCATGCTAGTTATCAGACAAGGGCTTTTGAATAAAATCTTTAACTCTGAGTCCCTTGTTTCCTTTCGAAAATGTTCATATTTTGAACTGTGTATTACGGCTCAGTATGTTAAACCTGATCTCACGTTGTATGTTTATTTTTAGGAGACAACAGTAATCGATTTGGCTCTACAGAAGAGCTTTGGCCACAATCTCATTATTCAGCACATTTCCATAACAAACATCCCTCTGAGGAAGAATCCATCTACAAATACGAGACAGACTTTAATCACATTAATGGAAATAGGAGCAATGAAGGCAACCCTAATGGCTTGCTTCTAAAGACGGAGGAGAACGAGGAGCCTTTAACCAAGACAACTACCAATGAACTGGCACCATGTGGAATGATGGAAACAGAGGCTTTGTCGTGGCCGTCTTTGAGCTTAGTGAACTTTCCGGGAAGTGGTGGAAGTCCAGGATGCTCTTCTATGCTACAACAGGCTGTACACGCTTCCCACCCTGAACACTCCCATCCTCTCGGTGTGAACGGTGAGATCGAGTATACGATTGAGCCTGAAGCAAAACAGACAGGAGGAAGAACTATACAGGACATGATACAAGCCACAGCCCTTAGCCAGAACTCAGTGTCCACAATGCTGACGAATGCGAAGGTTCTGCCCATAGCTGACATGAGGCATAAGGTGTTCTCCTGCTCTTTCTGTCCTAAGAGTTTCCAGAGTGGTGCTGATCTGAAGAGACATCAGCGCATTCATACAGGCGAGAAGCCGTATGGTTGTGCCGTGTGCGGGAAGCGCTTTTCCCTCAGGGGGAACCTCGTCACCCATGAGAGGGCGCACAGTGGCAGCAAGCCATTCATTTGCCGCCTGTGTGGGAGAGCCTTTGCCCATGGCTCCAATTTAAGGGCCCATCAGCGTGTCCATACTGGAGAAAAGCCTTTCCACTGCTCTTTATGTGACAAGACGTTTGCTTGGTACTACCCCTTCAAAAAACACCTCAGCTTGCACTTTATGACTGGTCAAAACTCCTGATTACATTACTGTTTACGTAAGTCACATCCTCAAGGCCTTGTTTGTCTTGAAAACAGTTACAGGATTTCAAATTAAAATGGGAACTTAGTACTGTCTGTACACGTATGACTGTGGTTGTGTTCAAATTTTTTATTCTGCTTTCAACAGGAAATGGGAAGCCCAGATAATATGCGATGAAAGCACTAGAATAAGTATCTTTGTTTGTTAAAAAACACAATATAATAAATTGATTGACTAACCTAATAAACACAATGAGTAATAAACCTAGTTAAAAGATGTTTTTCCTATTTCTTTGTTTGATACTTCAATGTTGTGAGGCTTTAAAACAGGACATGACACCCAATGCATCCAATATTCCAGATTTTTGTTTGTTTTTCATATTCATACATGGATTTATATAAATCGAGGGCGTTGGTGGCTCAGAGGTAGGTTTCACGAGAAAAACATGTGCCAAGTTGTGTGCGGATCGGATGGTCCGCTGGGGCGGAAAGACCAAACAAAAACATGCATTATGTAAAAACAGTGTAGTATAAAATTACCAAAAAAAAAGTAAACATCTTTGTACATTGTGTTTTTAGTTGTATGTCAACCCAGGTTACACGAACTTAAATATTTGAAGTGTGTGTTCTATGAAGCACCACATGGTGGAGACATTTCACAAAAATACATAGTTCAAACTTCATAAAAAAAATACATGCACAAAGTTTATTCATGATTATTAATTATGAACATTAGTTCATAATTAAAATTTGTTTCCTTGAATGTTTAGAAATTGTAGCATGTATTTATCTTGAGTTTTATCATGCAATTATGATGTGACATTATTATACAGCATGTTTGAAATAAAATTATAAATAACATGGCATGTTTGAAATAAAATTACAATATAATACTAAATTATTCATATATACAATGCCAGAATAATAAACTACAGGATCCCACATAGTTTACTGTAGAAAAAAGTGCAATGCTTAATAAGTTGGAAACGAATGCACCTAGCTAGTTGTGTGTGCATGTGAATGTTAGCAAGAACCGGATAAAAATACCATTGTAAGGTAAGTGGTAGGCATTTTCAGACATTTAGAAATATGCGTGCTAATCCATTAAATAGAAATAATCCTAGCCAAGACAATAGGACAATTTCACATGATGTTAATACAAGGCATACTACTGCTAATCATCGGCATCATTAATTTTTTTAATTAATTTTGTTTTTACATGCAACCTTCCATACAAAAGTTCAGGGTGTATAAAACAATTCATAGCACAGTGCTGTAAAAAATCATAAATCTGATCACGAAATGTTGATTCATTTTCTATAAAAACTCAGTAATCCAGACTGTAGTTCAAATTAGAGGGTTCTATTCATGTGCTTGGTCTAACAAAGTATTGTTTTTATAGTAATAAATCAATCACATGGACTTCATGACACCTACTTTAAATCCAAAAAAACTAGATTAACACTAAATGTACAAGATTTGATATGTAACAACGAAGCTTAGGAAAGGGAATCTCCAGTTTCAGTGCTTTTGTGGCAGGAACTAAGTAACACACCCAGTTTTAAAACATTTTGAAATTTGAACTACGACCTCTATTTACATTGTTACTGGTAAAAAAAAACCTGCATGTCAAATAAATCTCCTTAGAAGGATTTTTCACAATCCTGCGCTTTCTTATGCAGGAGCAAAATCAATGAGGTAGTGCTGACATGGCTCTCAGGCCATGGCCCATTAACTGCCTTATATGCAGAAAGGCTGGATGCTGACCAAGACCGATATGATCAAAGCGACACTGCAAAGTGTTCTTTGTGTCAAAGGAAGAAAAAACATGCACCATCTGTTCACATCAAAAACACCTTTTAAATTGACCTGTGAGACAGATTGTCATTTTGTCAGGATCATAAAAATTCTAAAGCAGGCTTGAGATCATTCAGATAATGAAAGCGAAAGTTGTTTTTTTTTTTCATTTAAAGCAAAAAAAAAAAAAAAAGCATAATATATGACTATAAAACCTTTCAATTGTTTGTAATGTGCATTACTTGTAAATAATACTGACAAAACCTCTATTTTATTCTGTTGAATAAAATAAATGTATTCGTTAATAAGGAAAGATTTTAATTTGAATGGTTTCAGCAATTCAGACTTTATAAAACACATTTGGAGAGTAAAAACTCCCTTTATTTCTCTATATAATCCCCTGCTACACTAATCAAATCAAATCAAATCAAATTCAAATTTTATTTGTCACATACACAGTCATACACAGTACGAAATGTAGTGAAATGCTTATACGACTGCCAGTGACCCTAAAAGAGAATTAAAGTTTACAATAAGAAATAAATATAAATAAAAGAAATACGATAGAAAAATTAAATAGAAAAATTAAATTAAACTAGGAAAAATAGAACTAAAAATAAAAATAGAAATATGCTAGGAAAAATAGAACTAAAAATAAAAATAGAAATATGATGTACATAAAAATAGAAATATACTGTACAAATTGAAATATACTGTACTGAGAAATATACTGTACAAATTGAAATATACTGTACTGGGTGTGCAAATATGCATAGAACAAAGTGTCTTTGTGCAAAGGTTATTAAAGTGTCTTTGTGCACTGGTCCAGGATGTAAACGTAAACATGTAGTGTAGTTGTGAAGGTAGGTGTGCAAAGTTATTAAAGTGTCTTTGTGCAATGGTCCAGGATGTAAACGTACAACATGTAGTGTAGATATGAAGGAAGGTGTGCGTGTAATTGTCCATAGTGTCCATGGATGTAAAAAGATTGATTGATTGATCAATTATGAAAAGATTGTGTTAGTTCTGCATAGTGGTGTGGTTGAGAGACCTTATCGCCTGCGGGAAGAAGCTCCTCCTCAGTCTCTCTGTGTTGGCCTTCAGGGAGCGGAATCGCTTCCCAGACCGCAACAGAGTAAACAGTCCGTTGTTGGGGTGGCTGAGGTCCTTCACGATCTTCCTGGCCTTGGTCAAGCACCGCTTGCTGTAGATCGAGTGCAGGTCAGGGAGCTCGATGCGGATGATGCGCTCAGCTGATCGCACCACCCTCTGTAGAGCTCGTCTGTCCTGCATGGTGCTGTTCCCGAACCAGGTCGTGATGTTTCCCGTCAGGATGCTCTCTATGGTGCAGGAGTAGAAATTCCTGAGCACCTTGGAGGGCAGTCTAAAGTCTCTCAAGCGTCTGAGGTGGTAGAGACGCTGCCGGGCCTTTTTTACCATGGTGTTGATGTGACAGGACCATGCCAGGTCCTGCGTGATGTGAACACCGAGGTATCGGAAGCTGTCCACTCTCTCCACTGGGCTCCTGTTGATGTATTTCATTATTTATTTTTTTTAGCACTCTAGGCCCACCGAAAGGTTTTCAAGTTGTGTTTTAGATGATGGACCTGATTGAGTGGATTGAAATAGATGCAGCACTTGGACTTGGACAAAAACAACAACAAAGAAAGATTCAGACACAGACTATGACACGCCTGCTGACCCACTAGCCAAGGCGCCAGACATGAGCGACATGACATTTGAAGAAGGATATACCGGAGTTTGATAATTGCAAAATGGGAAAATATCATCCATGCTGCAAGTGGCGGTATCATCCAAGAGCCAGAGGCCCAAAATGACCTGCCTGACAATGCAAAGCTGTTACAGGAGTATTCCAGAATGCGGATCTGTAGTTGCAACTTGTGATGGGGAAATTTTTACATGCAGAACAAAGCTCCACTTAACCTCCATCCAGAAGGACATGGAAACCTGATACAGTAAAGGAAATGAAAACGGCTACAGTGGCGTTTCTAGACTAATTCCCCCAATACCATTGCAAGGGTCAGATTTTCCAAGATGGACTTTTTCAAGCATTTTTAAACATACAAGATAAACATCTGTACTGTGTGGACTGATCTGACAAGCTGTGTATAGTACAGGATAGTGTCTTGCAAAAGTATTTATAGCCCTAAACTTTTTCACCTTTTCTCACATTACAAACACAAAATGTAGTTTATACTGTACGTTATATTTAAAAATGCATTTTATTGGTATTTTGTTTTACACGCAGGGCTCGATTTGAGGGTGAATGCTAAATAAAAAAAAAGACAAAAACCATTCCCTCTGTAAAATTTGTCATAAAAAAATAAAATGTTAAAACTCTATGTACAGTATGATAATTTTCAAACTAATAACGGCGATTAGCTAATCAGAATTCAATATTGTAATGCGCAGCAGTTCGCATTTTGGCAACGGCCAAGAAAACAGTTCAAGCACAGTTTTTGACATATTTCAAAAACAAGTGTTAGGGTTAGTGTTAGGGTTAAAACTGGAGGTATGATACATACGTACAAATCCTCTCAGCGGAAATGCCATGAAAACAAAGGGTTCAGTTTAATGCAGGAGTTTTTCGACTGACAGCTTTAATGATTATGAAAGACGAGTTCTTTACCCAATTTGTGTAATTTCATTCTCAATTTAAAGAAGAGGTTTTGTTTTTGGCTTCACCTACATGCTTGA